>PVLD010001155.1:124250-218004 GCA_004027595.1 Dinomys branickii
TGGGTTTTTTTTTTTTTTTTTTTTTTTTTTTTTTTTGCTAGTATCATGGTATTTTTATCATGGTAGCTTTGTAGTATAATTACAAATCAGGAACTGTGATGTCCCCTGCCTTACCTTGCCTAGGATTATTTTTGCTATTATAGGTGTCTTTTGGTTCCAAATGAATTTTAGTAGTGATTTCTTTAGTGTTCTTTGAGGTATGCTAATGGTATTTTGATTGGGATTGCATTAAATCTGTATAACAATTTTGGGAGTATGGATATTTTCACTGTGCTGGTTCTTCCTACTCATGAGCAAGGGATATCTTTCCATTTTCTGATATCCTCTTCAATCTCCTTTTCAGAGTACTGCATTTTTCTATGTATAAATAGTTTACTTCATTTGTTAGACTGATTCCTAAGTATTTCATTTTTTTCAATGCTATTGTGAAAGGTGTGGTTTCCCTAATTTCTCTCTCAGTGTATTTGTTGTTAGTGTACAGAACTGTTACTGATTTTTGAATGTTGACTTTGTATCCAGATACATTACTGAATAATATTCTTAATGATTTGCTATGTTCTGTTTGTAACTCTACAAGTCTTTTATGGAGTATTTGGTATTTTCTGTTTAGAGGATCATATCATCTGCAAAAATGGTGATTTCATTTCTTCCTTTCCTATTCTTATTCCTTTTATTTCTTTTTCTTGTCTAATTGCTGTCGCTAATGTTTCCAGAACTATAGGGGACATCCTTGTCTTATTCCTGATGTTAGAGTGAAAACTTTCTGGGTTTTGGCCATGTAGTACAATGTTGGTTCTTTGTTTGTCATAGATGGCCTTTACCAGATTGAGATAAAGACCCTCTACTCCAATTTTCTGTAGGGTTTTTTATTGTGAATGGGTGCTGGACTTTGTCAAATGCTTTTTCTTCATCTGTTGAGATGATCATATGATTTGTGTTTGGCTCTATTTATATGGTGTATTACATTTATTGATTTACATATATCAAATCATCCCTGAATCCCTGGGATGAATCCTCCTTGGTCATGGTGAATAATCTTCTTAATGATTTGCTGCATTCTCTTTGCCAATATCTTATTGAGGATTTTTTGCATTGGTGTCTATAAGCGATACTGGCCTGTGCGTCTTTTGTTTTTGGTTGGGTCCTTCTCTGGTTTTAGTGTCAGGGTAATACATGCTTTCAGGAATGACTTTGGGAGTATTGCTTCCCTTTTAATCTTATTAAAGGGAATAATGGTATTAGATTTAAGGAGTAATGGCGTTAGTTCTTCTCTAAATTTCTTCTAGAATTTCACAATGAATCCTTCAGGACCTGGGGTTTTCTTTGTCGGTAGGTTTTTAATTACATTTACAATTTCATTGACTGATATTGGGTTATTTAGAATTTTTGTATCTTCTTGATTCAGTTTTGGCAATTCATATGTAACTAGGAATCTGTCCATTTCTTCTGTATTTTCCATCTTATTATAGTAAAGGTTCTCAAAGTAAGTTTTGATGACCTTCTGGATTTCCACAGGATCCATTGTAATTTCACCTTTTTCATTCCTGATTACATGAATTTGAGTCTTTTCTTTCTTCTTTTTGATAAGATTGACTGAAGGTTCATCAACTTTGTTTAATCTTTCAGTGAACCAACTCTTTTAATTCACTGATTCTTCATGTTTTTTCTTAGTGTCAGTTGCATTAATTTCTGCTCTTATGTGTATAATTTCTTCCTTCGTACAAACTTGGGAGTTGGTTGACTCTTTTTTTCTAGAAGTTTGAACTTTAGGTTGTTTATTTGAGCTCATTCTATTTTCCTGATGTGGGAATTCACTGCTGTAAATTTCCCTCTTAGAACTGCTTTCATTATATCCTATAAGTTCCTGTATGTTGTGTCAGCATTATCCTTCAATTTTATATACTGTTTAATTTCTTCTTTAATTTCATGTATGACCCACTGGTTGTTCAGGAGGGTGTTCTTTAATTTCCGGGTGTTTCTATGTAGTGTTCGTCATTTCTTTTGTGATAAATTTCCATTTTCCTTGCACTATGGTCAGATAATATACACAGGATAAGAAAAAGAAAAAGAATAAAATTCCTCTAGTTTCCACGGTTCTATGGTAATTTCCAAGTTGGATCCCAGAAATGTGCTCTGTGGCCCAACCAGGTTTGCAGTAGAATTTGTGCTGGGTGAGGGGCTGATCCTGTCCTCTGTGTGTGGGAGATTGGTCTTCACCTGATAGTGTTTTAGATGTTCACTTCTCCTCAGTGTGTTTGTCTCTGCGGCGCTATCCCAGTTACTCTGATTCTCTTGAATTAGGGAAAGCCAGGGCTTGCTTCCAGACCTGTGCACAGTTGTGTCCTTCCAGACTTTGCACAACTTCCTGACCTTGCATAGCTTCCTTCTGGACCTTGCACTAGCTCCTCTTACCTGCTCGTCTCATAGGACAGGTGAGTCCCCTTGTCCTGCCATAGGACAAGGCTGCTTACCTGCTTGTGTCATTCTGTCAAGGTTGTTCTGCTGGTCCCAGACCAGAGGGGTATTTGCAATCCTTTGTGTTTAGGGTTAAGAGTGGCTTTTGGCGTCCACCTGAGCAGAGTCTGGGTGTTCCCAGCTCCTACCTCTCGGCAGATTTCCCCCAGCCTGGCTCCCAATTGCCAGCAATCCACTGTGACTGATGGCTCTTCCCTTATTCCACTCTGGGGCTTTGGCAGTGAAGCACCCTAGGCCGGTTTTGTTTGCCCTGATACCTTTGGAGTGAAATAGTGGCTCCTCCTGTCTATTGCTGTTCCACTGATCTGTGTGCCAAAGCCCAAAGCACAACACCGGTTCCCCTCGTCAATTGCTGGCATTGTTGGGTGCATTAGATAGTGTCCCACTGCTGCTGTAGCAGCAGCAGAGTGCTGCTTGCTGGGGGACTGCTCAGGGGGTGTGCTCCCCTTTTCTGTTTTTAGTGTAACTTGGCCCTAATAACATAGGGCCCACTGACATCAGGTTCTCAGCAATCAGTCACATGGCTCCTTTTTCCTACTGAGGAACAACTAAGGTTGGGGAAGGAAAGGAAGAAGCCAGCAGTGTCCTCTCCTCTATGGAAGGAGATGAGGAGCCCCCACAACACATATAAAAAGAATGTACAATTCTGTTGGAATGGGAAGAAATGCAGGTCTGGCTACCAGATAATTAATAACCCTGCAATGTATGCTGATTAATGACTCAAGGTGACCTCCCTAGGCCCTGAATCCAAGTCTTCTGGTCCTCCTTCCAATCATCCTTCTGTTCTGTATCAGTTTTCCCAGAGAATGTGACAGAGCACATAACAGCTTAACCTTGTTGTTGGTATAGCTCAGTGGTAGAGCACTTTGCCTAACATACACAAGGCCCGTGCTTGATTCCCAATACTGGGGGGAGAGGGGAGTACAAAGCAACTCAACCTGTCTTTCTTTCTCTCAGTTCTGCTTTATTTTTTATGTCAATCTCAGGGGAATTTCACAAAGTATGTAAAATGTATAGTTAGAGAACGCTTGAGATGGGATCAACAGATACCCACCAAGAACATGTTGCGTCTGCTCATCTTTGCTTACGATAGTCTGCCAGGGTTGAAAAATGTAGCAGATGTGGATAATTCCCTTGCACTGACATCTAACAGTGCTCCCCTGGAGAGGTCTTTCATCTGCACTTCTGATGTCCTCCCAGAACGCCATCCACCAGAGATGCAGTGTCCTTCTGCATGTCTTTGACTCTAGACACAGCCCTCAACCAGCCTTCCTTCTTGGACATCCAAGTCTGTTCTGCTCTCTGAAGCAGATGGTGTGACATGAGGTCTTCTCAGGGACCCATTGCTCCAAGTGAGACATTGGCTTTGGAAGACCCAAACCTGATGCCATTGGAAAGTCTGTCTTGGGCATTTCTTCCCAACATGGAAACTCTAACTTTGCGGGTAGCATCCAGATTGTCATCAGAGTCAATACGTTTCCCTTGTGATGCTATCAAAATATACCTGAGGGACTTCTGCAGACCTGTGACTGATATGTGATCTGGGAAGTTAAGGGCAGAGGAAGTAGGAAGTAAAAATCATTACAGAAAAAGAAAGAAGTCACTAAACACAGCTACATTTGTGAGAAATGGTGTGTGTACGCGCTTGAACCTGAGTTTACCTGGAGTGCATGTGTGCTGGGTGATTAGGAAAGAGTAAATGTGTGTGTGTCCCCACTAAGGCTATAATGATCTTTCATATTCAAGCAGGTTATATCCTGAGACCTTGACATTCCCAAATCCTCAAATATCTTCCTAGAATATTTCCCTATTACAAAATCAGTAAAGTGTGTACGTGAGAATAAATATTTTGGTGACTTCTTCAGACCTTTAATGATTCCATAAATATCAGACCAAGGCCATTTATAAAATATTAAAGTCAATTCTCCACTAAAATAAACTCCCCTCTATATTGCCTCCATTGGTTATGACTAATATTCACTTGGAACTTAAGTAAAGATGCAAAGCTAAAATGGAATCCTGCTGAATAAAAATGCCACACCCCCATTAACTTCTCTGGCAGTAACAAGGGAGAACACTTTGCAAAATGTTCACACCTTTGCTTGAGCTTAAAGGTCGGTCCAGTAGCCACAGAGCTGTCTCCACCACCTGGCGCTGTGTGGAAATGTGTATGTAGCTCACAGATGTACCCTGAGTGCATTTCTACAGCCAGCCATGGGTTTCCTGGGCCTATTCTCACAGCACTCTCAACCACCTTTTTAGCTGTCACCAAAGTATTCATTCCCACTCAGTGAGCAATTCTTGCCCTGGCTGAAGCACTTGCTGAAAATGATTTCATAAATCATCTTTTTGTTGTTTTCAAACTCTTGCAAATCAGAGCCACCATCCCATTCAGCATCCGTTCCTTAATGCATCCACAGCTCCTATTTTCCAGCTAGAAACTGTTACTTTCTTAGGCTCCCTTACTATTCAGTTCCATTACCACCCCAGGCAGTTGGCTCTATTTTGGGAAATGATCTTTTCCACAATAAAAGATTTTCATCACTTCATAGGGGTTGCCACATAAGCTCAAGAACAAAACCCCTAAGACTCAGAGAGGCAGGGGGCCAGCTAGGTTTCCTCACTTGCTGGGTGGCTCCCCACACCCCAGCTTCCATGGAAGTGATTGAAATGTAAACCCCCAGAATCACCAGAATGCTGGACCAAAGGCTCACTTTATGCAGACTGGCCTTTTAGGATTTGCAGCCATAAAGGTAGAAGATGTCCATGGCTGCTACTAAGCATGTGGAGTGGGCCCAAGATGGGGAAGAGCTGCTGTGGAGAAGGCTTTGTTGGGAATGGGCTCCCTAGAAGCTGCGGTATAGGCCAGAGGTCTGAGCCAGACCATTCGCTGAAGTTCAGCGGTCAGAAGGATTCCCTGATCTATGAGAATCAGACTTTGCATTATTTCTTCCTAGACATCTCTCTGACCTCCCTCTTGCTTTCCTAAAGCAGATGAGTTACTCCCAACTTCATGCCATTCCTTGTCATGTGTGGCCTCTGGGCACACTGCTGTGTGGCGTGCCCTCCTGTTGACTTCCTGTCCACATCTCCCATCAGACTGTGAACTTCCTGCTGCAAGGATTGCCGTCCCTTTCCCCTCTTTGTGTCTGTTGCCACATGGAGGGTGGAAAGGAGGTCCCCTTCATGTAGCTGTCAGCATTCTGGTCTGCTTTCATGAGTGGACAACCTGCGTAATCACCCAGGGCACCAGGGCCTTGTGTTACCTTTCACGCTCTGCTGCTGCAATCTTGAAATCCGTAACCATTCTTGATCAAGGGACCCTACATTTCTTTCAGTGCTGGGCTCGGAAAATTGGGCAGCCTTTCCTACCTATTTTTAATGAGTTGGGAGACAGGGAATGCTTAGGGGAGGTATCTTGCCTCCATGTCTAATATCAGTGTAACATTACTGAGATTCCTGAAGGCAAGTACCATACTGCACTGCCTAAGCACTTTGTGACAGCACCCAGCATATAATCAGACACAAGAGTGTCCCTCACCATTACCCTTATCCCTTGCAAGTTGAAATAAGGAGGGGGTTACTTGTTCCCAAGAGGCCCCCTCAACAAGAACCTCAGACCTACTCTTGGAGGCTGTATGTTTATGGTGTTAAGCACAGCATACATTGGGGCTCTGGCCTAATTTAGAGCTAGAGATAAAGCTATGAGTGACAGGCTCTGACAGGGCTGCATAAAACCAGGGAGGACATTGTACCATAAGCCTGAGCTTTTTATCAGTCCTTGTTCCAAGATGCCCTCTGTGGAAAATTGGAAGAAGAACCGGGGAAGAGGGTGGGGAGAGTTACATGTCCATCCTGTGACTCTGACTCAACCTCGGATTCTTATCTAGGGAAACGAGCCTGTAGCCCAGAGGAGTAAAAGAGTCAGTGCAGGTGTTGCGGGCAATTGGCCTTTCTGCCTCTGTACCTTCAAGTTGTAAAGATCGAAGGCGCACATCTCCAGTGCCTTCCATGTGTCACTTGTCCCAGTGCTAAAGACCTTATGTATGTGTTCACTGGATCTTCCATGATCGTATAGGTAAAGTGTTATGAGTATCTCTGTTTTATAAATGATGAAATGGAGCATGAAGAGATCCAATGACTTGTCTAATTCACTTAGCTAATTTGAGGCAGGACAAGGACATAAACTCGGATAGTCCTGATGCTTAAACTATACTCCCAGCACTACAGCTCCTACCACTCATCCTTGTGGGCTGGGAAATCCTGCCTCTGGGAGCCTGGGAGGAGGGACTTTCACAGGAGAGGTCACATATCCCTTCCCTTGGACAGGCCAGAGAAAGGGAACGGTGATTTGGGACCCCATCTTCAGGAATAAAGACAGGGAAGCTGAGTCTTAACAGGGATGGGAGGATGAGTCCTGGAGTTATATCAGAGCGTATCAGAAGCCTGGAATGTAGGAACTTGAGGATTCCAGATCTAACATGTGCTAAGAAATATAGCTAGGTGCTAGAAGTGCACAGATGAAAAGATACTGTAATTGCACATATTATGATGAGTTACTAACCATGTGTCTGGGTCTATTTAAATATATTACCTGCACTTTTTCATAACAGCCCTAGGAAGCAAGTATAGTGATTAGTATCTCTACTTTACAAGTAAAGTAGGATAGAGAGGGCAAGTCCCACACCTAATACATGGCAGAACTTGGGTCTGAACTTGAACTACCCAAATGTTTATAGCAACTTTATTTATAACACTCTAAATTATAACTAAGGCAAATATCCAGCTACAAGTGAATTAATAACCCAGTTATGGCATGGCCACTCAGTAGAATAGTATTCAATGATAAACAAGAATGGACAGCTGCCACACACAATAACATGGCTGAATCTCAATTATCCTGGGTGACAAAAAATAGTACATATTGTATACATCTGTCTATATAAAATCCTAGAACTTTCAAATGAACCGAGAGGGAAGGCAGATCCGTGATTGGGGGGGAGGGGTCAGGTAGAGGGGAATCCAAGGATTTCACAGGAAACTTCACTCATGCCTTCGTTATCCTGGCTGTGGTGATGTTTTCAGAGGATTATACGTCCACATTTATTGATACACACTTCATGCATGGTTTCTCGTGTCAACTATAACCCCAAAGAGATTCTGACAAAACTAAAAAATTCCCGTGCTTCAGCCTCATCCCAGATCACATATAAGACCTTATGAGTAGAACCTAGACAGTAGCACTTCTAAGCTCCCCAGAGATTTCAGGGGGCTGTCAAACTGCAGACAGGCAGATGCGCTGGGGAGACAGGCATGTTAACAAATGGTAGTTAATCTGGTTGCCCAAGGGGCTTCAGAAGCAGCTTTACAGAGGAGAGTGAGGTGACCAGGGTTTCACTTAGAAGATCACCCTGGGAGCCAGGGTGAGGAGGGCAGATCCGAGATTCCCAGCCTCAACAGCGGGCCCTGGGCTCAGGCATGTGGTCTTTGCACTTTCTTCCTTCTCTTACTCAAGCATCTGGTAGCTCTTTACCAAGGACCACATATATACCAGGCCCCATTGTCAAGTCTAAAGACTGGAATGAATGAAACAAACAGAAACTCCTTTACATCGCAGAGAAAAGAAACGATAGAATTATACAACCTATGTGATGTGTTACATGCTTAGAAGTTCTACGAAGGAAAAAACACGAGGACAGAGGTGGGGCAGGTGGAGCTACAGGCCACACTTGCAGTTTTAAGCAGAGTAGTCAGGGAAGAGCTCATGGGGAGATTGGCAGAGGGCCAACAGCAAAGGAATTAAGCGAGTGAAACCTGCGATTTAATCTTTAGGAGGAAGATCGTTTAAGGGAGAGGGATCTGCCGGTGCAGAGGCCCTATGGCCGGAGTTTGGCGGGGGAGGAGGAGGGGCGGGCAGGCAGAGAACAGCTTAGGCAGAGCCTTGCGGGCTGGAGAAAGGACTTCGGCACTCACTCTGAACGAGAGGGAGAAGCAGTTGCCACATTTGAGCAGAAAAGTGGTAATAAATCTGTTTTCACAGAGTCATTTGCAAATGAAATGTTTGTTAAATGAATCCCACTTAGAATCCCCTCTGAGAACCCAGGCTGGCAGGAGGGTTCTTGCATGCGGTGGCCAGATTTCACAGAACAGGTGTGTTTACACAGACTCTGCACATGCTTTTCCTGTGTTACATCTTTATGTGAGTCCGCTAACCACAAACCCTTCTGGGCGAGAGAGCAAAGCCCTCAAACAGCAACTCTGCCCACATACCGGGCCCATCCCTCCTCCCCAGTGGCTGCTTCCAGACCAATCCGCTCACCTCATTAAAAGCGGATGAAGCCTGCAAAGAGGAAGGCAGTGTGCAAGGGAGATACTGTTGTGAGTGCCTGCCTGGCCCTGTGGTCAGAGGCCTGAACAAAGCAACCAAAACTTCTTCTCGCTAGCCTGACCCACACCAATCTGCTGGAATGGTTTATCTTCTATCCAGTTGGACAGCTACCATCCTGTGCAGCAAGCCCTTAGTAGATGCCAGGGTTTGTTAAGTGTGTTTCACATCACTCGCTTCTCTGCTCCAGCATCCCCTCCTCCAGGACTCCCTCCTGGATTGCCCTGTCCTAAATAACTCAACTGGCTGCTGCTGCGTTTCATTTAGTCTTACTATTTTACATGTGAGGCCCCTAAGGATCAGAGAAGTGCCGTTTTTCAAAGTCACACAATTAAAGCAGACACCCCGGTCTGTCTGACTACAAAATGGTCCTTGGGATCTCTACTTGACATTGTCATCCTCTCTAAGCTGTCACTGAGACACTGGCAGCCATTGTCTTTCAAACAGGACAGAGTGTACTGGCCAGAAGACCCTATTCCCAGTGGGAACAGCTCTCCAGCCCTCCATAGCATAATGGGACATCGGTGGCCACCTGCAGGAAGGGCTGGACTTGAGACCTGCTGGGCTCACAGGAAGTGGCCAGGGTGTAGGCCCTCGGAGGGTGCCTGGCAGCATTAGCGCAAAGTGTTGAATGTGCCCTGATATAGCTGCTAGGGGCTGGTACAGGGGGTGAAACCAGCAGTCCCCTCAAGCCATGGCACTCTGAGTTCCCTTGCCTTTGAAAGTAGGAGGTTAGCAAGGGAAAGGGAGGATACTTCTGTCCTATTGATAAACAGGATTCGGTTTTAGGTCCAGCACTAGCAGGAATGGGAAATAAGGCCAAGAGATGGAGGCAGAAATGCTGCCCCGAGGTTGTCCCGGAAAAGGACGAGAGATGTGGCCCACATCAGACCCCGCCTGCCTGGGCATGTTGCGAAAGCACTGCCTCCCGAGTCCAGAGCTGCCTTCAAGCCAGATAAATCCCCACCCGGTGGGTGCTTAGATACCACGTGCATAAACTCTGCTAAACAGAAAGAAACGCAGAGCTCTCATCCTCCAGAGAGACCTGTTAGGAGGGGAGGAGGCGTCTGATGCCCAAGCTCAGACAGGTTGGGATACGAGCGCTTCTGTTTCCGCGGGAAGTGCATACGCCTCCACCCCCAGCTCCCAGCAAAGGCTCCTGCTCCAACACTCCTTCATCTTCCTATGATTATTTGCTCACCCATCTGTCCCCCCATAAGACCATGACCCCCTTGGAGGCAGGGCTTGTGCCTGATCTGTGTCCCAGTCTGCAGTGCCTGACACAGGCCGCCCTATAGAGTTATACAATAAATTAATGACTAATTAGGAAGAAACCGCTTTTAGAAAGCATCAAGGTTCTCAGCCAGCGGCCTGATAATGTCTGTGAGGGTGAATCTGGCTCCCAAGGATTTTGCATACTGAATAATTGAGGGATGCCAGAAGCAGAGCAGATGTGGGCCTTCTCAAACCTCAGACAAATGAAAGGCCGCTTCCAACACAGAGGACTTGAGGCTGAGCCCTGCCTTGGGGGACCTGCGGGCTCCCCAGTGAGGAGGATGGCCGAGTTGAGGTGCACAGCTCAGGGTCGAGGAAATAGCATGCCCTAGGTACACTGGGAACCAACTCAAGTGGGCTGGGAATAGGCTAGGCCAACCTTGCAGACCAGTCCGACCCTTGGAGGCCCTGGTAGAGAAGGGCGTCAGGGAACACAGAGGACAGGTGACCACCCTTGCTGGTTTGGCTTCCCAAGATATGGGACTTTCGGTACTTAAGCCTGGACATGGCACATCTCAGGCAAACTGGGACTAAATGTGACACTGAGAGGTGACGCCTAAGGACAGAGGATGTGGCCAAAACATGCAGGGACACCTGTGAGGGCCTGGAGAGGATTTTATGCTCCCCTCTGTGTTGGCGGGAAAGGAGGACAGTGCCGACCTATGACCAGCACCGTACCAGACAGTGAGCAGGGCGAGGCCCTCACAGCCCTACCTTGAGGAGTTAGGGCTCTTGGGGCCTCTAACACTGACAACTAAGCCAGCTGGCTTCTTTTCTCGTGAGCTCAGTAGGACACAGGAGGGAATGTCCTGGGTCACCTTGATGACTAAGGCTGGGTTGGAAGGTCGAAGGAGGGATAGGCAGCCACCTACGGTGCCGCAGGGTGAGGTGTGTCAGCTGTGTGCACAGCTGGTGGGACATCCCCAGTTGCACACATCTACCCAACACTACTTGTATCCATTTACTGTTGCTGTGCAACACATGGTTGCTTAGCTTAGAGCATCTTTATTACCTTGCAGCTTTTGTGAGTTTGAAGTCTTGGCCAGCTTGACTAGGGGTCTATACTTGGGGCCTCCCGAAGCTGGAATCCAGGCATTCATTGGGGCTTGGGTCTTTTGGAGGCTTGGAGCCTTCTCTCCAGATCACAGGACTGTGGGCAGGATTCATTCCTTTCAACTGTAGAATCAGGGCAGCTTGCTGCTTCAAGGTTAGCAAGAGAATCTCTGCTGCTTCAAGTCTCTGACCACTAAACCCTTGGGGGCCCCTGATTAGGTCAATCCACCACACTGGTTTCCCTTTTGATTAACTCAGACTCAACCAATTGGAGGCCTGAGTTAAATTTGCAAAATAATTCTATCACCTTTGCCATGTAACTTTACTGAATGATAAGAGTGACATTCCGTTGTCTCCATGGCTGCCACCCACATCCAAGGGAGAGGATCGTGGGGCTAAGACTCAAGACTGAGACTCTGGAGGACCACCACAGACTTCTTATGACACCAGCAGCACACCAACTAATTTAGTTCTCAGAACAATCCTAGGAGATGCGTACTATTATCCTGCTCATTTTGCAAATAGGGAAATTGAGGCAGAGACCAGATAAGTAATAAGTTGAAGGCCCCACAGCCAGGACAACCCAGGGCTTTGCTGGAGCACAGCCTCACAGAGTAAGGATCAGTGGCTGCCAGAGGTGGAGGAGGAGGATGAAGAGGAGGAGGAGGGGAGAGAAGCCCACCCGAGTTCTCATTGCTGTTTCATGAAGTGTTGCCATGGAAACTCTGCATGAAGCATCACTTAAAGAGCTGTTTGATTATTTTTACAGGGTGGCATCTGCAGGCACAGAGCAGCAGCACAAACACATGCACACACTGTGGCTGAGTTAAAAGGTCCAGTGCTGGGCACATGGCAGGGGAGCTGGACCATTCATGGATAGATGAATACACTCTTTGGCAGGCTCAGGGTTCTGGTCAGTGTTCCCACTGCAGTGACCCAGACCCGGGAAGCATTCAGGTCCTGGAGGCGGCAGGCTTTGTCTTCAGTGACTGTGGCTTAGAGCACTCTTGTTCAGCTGCCCGCTCTGCCTCCAGCAACTGGCTCACCCTTCTGGGGCCAGCCCTGTCCAGCCTTTCCTGGGCCTTCTCACATCAGCCATCGTGGTGCCTTCGCCCAGCCAGGGTAGGATAGGCCACTGTGGATTCACAGAAGCTACGTGGGCATGCAGACCCGAGAGGCCCAACCTGCTCACTAGTGCCCCAGCGATGAGTTTCACCTCCCATCCTGACATGGGAAGTCTGGGACACTTAATAATCGAATCCTAATTGGTAAAGCTAAGACTGGCCTTGCAAGTGAACAAGTCAGGAGGTGCATGTCATAATTAGGAAGGCACAGTTATCATTATGACCACCAGGCCCCGTGCAAAGTGCTTTGTCTACATCGTGCCTGCTTGCTCATTTGTCCTATCATTCAGTAAGTGTTTATGGAGAATGGCTCTGTGCTGCATTCCGGGTGTACACAGAGGAATGAGTTAGACAGGTTCCCTGCTCATACGGCGCTTATATTCTAGAGGGGTGGCTATTTAGTAAAGAAAAAAGGCAAGGAGCGTAATAGCCAATAGTGCCACCCAAAGAATTAAAATAGAAGAGCCCAAGAGCCCCTTGATGTGTATGGAGAGGGCCAGCCACTGGGAGGAGACAGTAGGTAAGCAGATAGCTGAATAACAGCCCACATCGACAAGAAGGTACAGCTGGTGCAAAGGCCCTGAGGCAGGAACTGGCTTGGTGGACTTGGGGAACAGAAAGGTCCCTTGCTGTGGGAGAATAGTGAGTGAGAACCAGGGATAGGTATTATCTGAAGGCAGATGAGCTTTTGGAGAGTTTTCAGCAAGGGAGAGATAGGCTTTCACTGTGCTTCAAAATACCACTGGCGTCTCTGTGAGGGAGGGGTGTGTGGAGCTGAGCAGAGAGTCTGGAACATCGGTCTTTGTAGATCCCAAGTGAAGCATATAGAGACTTGGGCCACAGTAGCAGCTCAGGAGTCTGAAGGAAGGTCATGGCTTTCAGCATTGCCAGCAGGGTTGGCTGATGGCTTGGGCATGCGGCCAGGGGAAGGAGAGGGTTCTGGAATATTCTAGGGTTGAGGCCTGAGCCCCAGAGTCAATAGAGAATCCATCCATGGAGCAGCTGTAAGGTATTTTGTTATCTGCATTGCATAATTTGAAAAGCGGGCTCACGATGGCTCCTTAGCTGCCACAGCGTGAACCTCAGAGACATGATGCAAAGTTACAAGAGGACGGCACTGTACGATTCCTCTTCCATAAGGTACTCGGAGCAGGGAAATTCCAGAGCAGAAGGGCAGTAGCTAGGGGCTGGGGAGGAAATGGCAGTTAGGGTGCGGAGGGCACAGGGGCCCCGCCCTGCCCGAGGAAACCAGTTCTGTGGCCGGACGGTGGTGATGGCAGCACAGCGGTGCAGAGGTACTGAGCACCATTCAACTGTGCATTTCACCATGGCCGGGATGCCCGGTTTCGTGTTGTACGTATTTTACAGTCATTAAGCAAAATAAGTCCAGGATTGTACAGCTGATGAGAGGCCAAGTCAGGTTTGAGCTGGGCTCAGGGGACTCAGGCCTGGCCTATTTCACTGCCCTCTGTCCCTGACTGCAGGAACACCGAGCCCCAGGCTGGCATCTGCCGTGGCCACAGCATCAGGGCGGGCGGGGAGGACACTGGTGTGGGCACCAAGGGAGGGTGCCAACCCCCAAGCACCTGTACGTGGGGTGCTGCGGTGGACAGAGAAGTGATAGGAAGCGGATCAAATCTCAGCAGTTTGCCTAAATGTGGGCATATGTGAAGCCACACTTTAGAAATGGCCATGATCGAGGTGATGATAACAGTGACACAGTGGCGCCACTGCTAGCTCCCATATGTTGGTGTATCTGTACCAAGCCTTTCACACAAAATATTTTATCCATCTTCGCCATATCTCTACAGTGCAGGTACTCTCATTATCCCCATTCTACAGATGAGAAGGCCGAGTCCAAACAACGCTCAAAGACTTGCTCAAAGCTGCCCAAAAGTAACTGGGTGTAACCAGTCACAGTCTGGTCTGTTTGTCGCCGGAGCCTCGTGCCTTTCTAGCAATGGCCCAGGTTAAATGAGGAGACTAATTAAGAAAGTGTAACTGTGCATGCACCTCGGTGTTCTATTTTTTGGGCCAACTCGAAGGGGCATGGAATAATTATTTCCTGGAATGAGCAGCCTCTGCACAGGCCCCAGGATGCTCCCCACTCAGCCTCCTGCTTGGAAGCTGACACTGCATTTGCTTGGCGACAAGTCACAACAGAGCGGGGCCCACTCCTGCCCCGCCCCACTCAGGCGGCACCTCATGGGGAAAATAAGATAAAACAAATCAAGCTGAGCTCCTAATTCACATTCCATCTCCGGCAGCTCCTTGATGATAAATCATTCTGGAATTGGAAATGAGGCAGGCAGGAGGCGCACAGAGATCCGGGCAGTGTGGCTCAGCAGCCCGCTTCCCTGGGATCTGCCTCTCCCTCCTTGGGGAGAGCAAGGTGAGGCCCCCGGTGGCCATGGGCCCTGTCATTTCCTCTTCCTTTAAAGCCGATTATTTTAGAAGTTGCGGTAAGATACCCACAGCAAGACTGTCCGTCTTGCCCGGCTTTAAGCGCCCGTTCCAGTGGCACCCAGAACACTCATGCTGCGCAGTCCTTTCCGTTGTCCGACTGGAGAATGTTCACCTCCCTTCCTGCTCTCGAGGTCTGCAAACTTGACTGCTCCAGGGACCTCCCGAGAGTGGGATCAGATGCTATTTGCCATTTGTGACTGGCTCGTTTCACTTAGGGTAATGTCCTCAAGGCTCATCTCTTTCCTAGCTGACGGATGGAGTGTCATGCTTCTCAAAGGCCGAGCAGAATTCCACAGGGCAGGTACCCTGGACCAAGCTGACCTCCTGAAAGGCCCTGGGGCTGCAGCTACCCTTTAGTTGTTGTGCGTGGTGCTGCTGTGCATACGCCTTCACTCCACGTTCAGCTCCGACTGTGTAACTGAGGATTGAGCCAGTTCCTCTGTAGGACTGCCGCCTGTGCAGCGCACGCACACGCCGTCTGCTGGCCTCGCTAGATCTCGCTCTGCCCTGCCAGTTTCAACAGCAACCCTGCGTCGGTCTTCTGTGAAGGGCTGTGGTGCGCCCGGTGCAGTGGTCGGAGCCCTGGCTGTGTCTCTTACCAGGCTGTGACCTGGGACAATTAATTCGTCTCTGTTTTGGTTTCCTCATCTGTAGACCTAGACTCCTAACTATGTACTCAAGAGCCGGGAAAAGAGGTGTAGGAGTTAATACCAGCCCTTGACTTGTGTTGGGCGCCTGCTGGGTATTTTGCATTGACATAGTTGGCCCTGAAGACTTCTCTAGGTGGTCAAAGAATCATCCACTTTATAGAGGAGGGGACTTGGTTTCAGGGACTTACCTAACATTCCTCACCAGTGAGCTGTGGTGCTGGGATTTTGCTGTTACCCGCAGGAAGTGCCGAGCAAATGAGAACCAGGCCTAGCTGGACATAGTCCTAGCCAGCTCCTGGGTCAGTGAAATCAGTCCATCTCCCTCAGGGTTCCCAGTCAGTTTTGACAGGCAAAGCCCTCACTTGGCCTGGATATTCTGAGCCAGGGGCTGGACTGGCAGGTCTCTTAAACTGGGCAAAAGCACGAAGGATCCATGCCTGGCCTTGGCAGTCTATGAATCCTGTTTTCCTGGGAAAAGGACCTGTGTGTGTTAGCATTTCTCAAAACATCCCTGACTCAAAAGCAGGCGTCCATTGCGAGCCTACCGGGTATACCCGAGAGTCCTGGCTGATGTCAGAGAGGAGGGATGTGGATCCCGAGAGGACAGGTGAGGCAGGTGCAGGTTCAAGCCTTGTGCCATGGCAGACAGTGGCGAGATTTCCAGATGGGGGAGCCCAAAATTAGCAAGACCCTGGGCTGGAGTCTGGAAGAAGGTCTGGCATGAGACTTTGACTGCAGGCAGGGATTTAGGAGCTAATCGCACTAGGGACAGGTGCTTCGAAAACAGAAATATGCAGTGCAGCTTCTTTGCCTCTGGGCTGGTGCCAGCTGCGCTACCTGGAACACCCTTCCTTCTCTGCCAGAACCACAGTGAATGCCTCTTCCAGGAAATGCCTCTGAATTATTGCTTCTCATCATCCCTGAGGCTGGGAGCCATTAGCTAGAGACCCCAGCAGCTCAGGGCAGCTCAGAAGAGAGGCCAAGAGGGGGCTCTTGGGCCCAGTGATCTGCATGGCCACGTCTAACCTCTGTGTTGTCCTGTTTCCCTAGTTGGTTTGGGGTCAGATGGGACCAGTGGATAGTGTTAGAATCTGGAGGAGGCCTTTCGGGCTGACTAGCAGGCCTTTGTTTGGCTCAATGAAAAGTAATGTAGGTTGAAGCACTGCCACCTGCAAGGAAAATCAAGGACAGCTGCCCTTGCTCCAGCCATAGGGCCATCTGCTTCCCTTAGCTGCTGACCAGCTTCTCTCTTTTATTTATTTATTTATTTTTTTGGGTCTTTTTGAGACAGGATCTCACTATGCAGTTCAGGCTGGCCTAGGGCTCACTTTATAGCCCAGGCTGTCTTGAACTCGCAACGATCCTCCTGCCTCAGCCTCCCAAGTGCTGGGGTTACAGGTGTGCTCCACCAGACCTGGTACTTCTCTCTATTTTGGCTCCAGCCTTTCCTGCACTGCTCTTGTGTCTTCTTGCAGGGAACTCCAAGGACTTAGATGTAATCGCACCCCATATTTATTGAGCACTTATTATGTGCCAGGCACTGATAAAACATTTTTGCATAGTCTCTCTTACTTAATCCTTTGACAGCTCCGGAACTTGGACCGTGATTATCTCCATTTACCAGTGAGAAAGCTGAGACGTACGGAAGAGCAGAGACTTGCTGTTTTGTAACAGCTGGGGTTTGACTACAGGCCAGTGGACTCCAGGCACTACTCCTCACCTGTATGCTCTGCTACCTGTTCCCAGCCAGGAGGACCACTGTGAATTGAAGCCCAGATCTGTGGTTTGCCAGAGCCATCTCTGAGCCCTGGTGTTCATACTCGCAGCCCCCACGGCTGTGCATCTCTCACCAGAGGTTGACCAGAGCTTAAGCAGAGGTGCAGGCAGGCCTGTGATATGGGCACAACACTGGCCTCTTAGGGATTCTGTTTGCATATGGGGACATCTGTGAGGAAGGGTTATTAGTCTGTAGAGGGTTTACAGAAACAGATTCATATCTTGTGACATAAACTTGGGTTGTTTATGTGAATGGGTGGGAGCACGTTGTTGGGTACATGAATGTAAAGATTGTACACAGCCCTAGGGTGTAGCTCAGCAGCAGGGCATTTGCCTAGCATGCACAAGGCCCTGGGTTTAGGTCCTCGCACCAGGGCACCAGGGGGAAACAAGGAAGAGGTAGCAAGGGGTGGTGGCACACACTTACAATCCTCACCCTCTGGGAGGCTGAGGCAGGAGAACTGCAAGTTCAAATCCAGGCTGGGCAACTTAGTGAAACTATCTCAAAGTGAGAGAAAGAAAGACAGCAAGAGAGAGTGAGAGGGGAAGGGAATGAGGGAAAGGCTGGGGGTGTCCTTTAGTGTGAAGGTCCTGAGTTTAATTCCCTACCCTGGAAAAAAGAAAAAGAGCTGTATACGCAGTCGTTCTGCAGGAGTCTGTACTTGCATGCTTACATCTATGTGTGTGCTGATGTGTGCGCACATGTGTGAAGAGGCAGCTCATAGGGTGGGTCTCCGCAAGTGGACTCTGAGAGGACATGAGTGTGTCTGTGCTCACATGTGAGGGCCTCTTTGGAGCTCATGGGAGGAGCCACTCTAGCTCCTGTCTCTATGACCCTGGAGGACTGAAACAGTCAGTCTCCACCTGTACTGCGGCCTCCAGGAAGCCTTGGGAGAAGTCAGTGGGCTCCAGAGCAGAGTGAAAATGAATGGGTCAGCAAGGCAGGGCCTGTCTTTCTCCTCTGTTCCGATTCTCAAGCTGCCAAGGGTTCACCAGGCAGAGTCTTTGGGGCAGCTGAGGGAACTGTGGGAAGGGGGCCTGAAGCCAAATTCTTAGCCAGTGCTCCACACATGTGCCTCACAGCCACTGTCCCAGTGACACCACAGCCAAGAAGACCAGCGGGGTCACAGCCCAACTCCACCAGCTTTAGTGATGTGAGTGTGAACAGGCTACTTGCCCTTTCTGGCTCTCAGTTTTGTTACCCGTAGAATGGACATAATCTCCACCTTGGGGTTATCAGGTTGCAAGGAGACAGGACGAAGCGTAGTGTACTCACCCATAAATAAGCCGTGACTGAGGCTGAAGCAGAGAGAGAACAAGGATCCACAGAACACTCTATCGGGACTCAGATGTGCCCAGTCTTTAATCATTGTCTCTTGTAATCACTATCTGTCTGCACTGCGCTTTGCAGAAGGCTCAGGAATTAGGTGCGCGGTGGCAGTTTGGGCCCCTCTGTTTAGCTTGTCTGGGGTCAAGGGCTCTAAGGCCTTTGGGCGTGGTTCTTCCAGTGGGATATGAGTTCAGCTGCTTCTGGCTTTAAGAAAGAGAGGTGTGAGGTGAGGCGTGCTGCGGCCCAGACCCTAGACAGGGAGCCAAGCAGAGGAAATGGGGCCCTGAGCTCCTTGGGCATTGGCAGGTCGGGTATCGCCATGGGCATCTCGTGTAGGGCTGGTCCCAGGCAGCTCTGCCCTGCTAGCCAGCAAGACATAGGGAACTAAAACATGGAGAGAACGCTGCAGAGCCTGGTCCAGAGCTGGGCTCTCACCCAGGGGACGTGAAGAGAAAGCTCCATCACTTGTGCAGCCTCAGGGCGTAACCCTGGCAAGGGATGGGGTGACTGAGTGGACAGCCTCCCGGGGGTTGCAGTTCCCAGTCTGAAGGCAGGACCATCCTGTAGCTGGGTTCAGAGCCCCCCTCCCAGCTCCCTTTCCAGGCTGGGCTCAGGGCTGTGCTCCAAATGGTGACATTGTATTTGCAGCTGGACCAGGTGAGGCCAGTCACATCCAGTCCCAGCCATAAACTGCCCAACATTTGGGCCACCAAGCCTGAGTGTCATTCTGCCCCAGCCTAATGGACGACACACCTTGAGTTGAGCACTGTCAGGTTTTGAAAAGGTAGAGCCTGTCCCTCTGCCCTTCTGCACACGAGCTGCCCTCAGCTGGCAGTGACTGCTTGCCATGCTCCTAAGAATTGATCTTCCCACAGGAAGTCACTGACCAATGGTAACTGGAAAACCTCAGTGCATCCCTGCTGCCAGAAAACCATAGGTTTGCATGTGCCCAAAGGGGATCCTGTTTGTTGTAAAAAAAAAAAAGTGTGTTAGCCTAGAAAGTTATATGTAAATGTGAACTATCATTGCCGCTGTTGCTTTATTATGATGCTGATTAATAAGGAAGTAAAGCAACTGGGTTCTAACTTACCTCAGAATCCAACACCTCCCAAAGTATGTCCCACAGAGCAGTCCAGAGGGTAAATGGTGTTTCTGTGGGGTGGGGGTTGGGGGTAAGAGAAGAGATTTTGTAGTCAAATCTTTAGAAATTCTAGACTGAGCGAGGCGAAACAGGTTTATTTGCTGCAGAAAGTACCAGATGAACATATGAGTATTGGTTTCTTCAAAAGGAAGGGATTTCTGAAGTATTTTCCAAAATTAGCTGGCCCACTGAATGTTTTCCTCATGGAATTTATTTCTCACCCACTGTTGTATGAAGTAGTCTTCGGAAAACATTTCTAAGCTCCACTCTGCAATAATCAAATTTAGTCCAAAATTGCATGTGTAACTACTCTAACCATAACAGTATTTTGCAGTATATCTGCTTGGGGTGCCAATAATTTTCTACGTGTTTTTCTATCTAGACACATTTGATCATCCCTGGGTTGGGATGTGATAAAGGAAGGCAGGCTTAGTAGGGAGTGAGGCCTGGGCTGGAGAAGTTGGCAGAAACTGCCACATAAAGGATCTGGTGCCAGGCAACAGCTCTTTAGCCCACTAGCTGAGTCATGTGAGTCTCCCCGGATAGGAGCAGCAAGAACAACTGACTTTTAGGGTAAGTATGTTTTAAATACTCCAAAGAGTATACTTGTACTAAAGTAGAATTTGTATTTATCTGAAATTCAAATTTAACTGGGCAGCCTATAGTTGATGTGGCAACTATATTTTGCAGGGTAGTAATGGTTTCTTTTTAGTGTTGCTTCTAAAGAATCACAGGTAAAAAAGAAGCCATGGGCCCTGTGCTCAGCAAGCACTGAGGAGACTTCCAAACTCAGAGTCTCTCTGCAACCCCACTGGTGGGAATGATGCAGGTTTTGCAGCCTGGGCTAGTGTGGGTTTGGAGAAAGGGACCCAACAGGAGATCTGTTGGGCGTGGGCTGGGCATGCTCTAGGCCTGGCAGGGAGAGGGGCTCTGAAGGCCCCAGAGCACTGGCTCCATGCCGGGAAGGCAAAGATACAAACTCGATCGAATTCTGGGAGGTGAAGGCCACACTGTTTGGTAAAAGGCGCAAGCACTGAGTCAGCTGGCTCAGGTTTTAGCCCGGCTCTGATCCTAAGCTGCAGCATGGCCCTGAAATTGGCCTCATTGGTCCTCATTTCCCCCTGTAAAAAGGGGACAGTGATAGGACTTTGCTCTAAGGGAGGTGAAATAGTGGAGTCCAGACAAAGTGCTAAGCAGAGTGTCAGGTCACATTAAATACCCGAAAGGTGACTGCCAGTGTTACAGTTTCTACTCCTAGCCGGGTGGCCCTTCCACTCACCAACTCCCAGATCAGTAAATGGGGTTTAGGATCCCACCGGAAAGAACAGCAGTGAAGTTACAAATTATACACCAGGATAAATAAATGCATAACTGAACAGCAGTTCAGGGCCGATAGACTACTATGCCCAAGGACTGGTTTTCCACTTTGATAAAATTTGATCAGAGCACATATTGCCAGCAGCTGCTTTCGTAGCACGTAGACACACTGAACTACCATGACAGTGACCATATGTACTGACTGGCTCTTTACAAAGTTTACCAGTCCAGCACTAGTTTACTGTTGTGTGTGTATACATACATACAATATTATGTTATAAATATGTATTCATCAAATATACATATCATATATTATGCATGTATACAGCATACATAGACATATATAATATAGTGTTACAATTTATATTATATGTAATATATATTTCACAAAACACATTCTAATTTCCAACCTGACACTTTACTCCTACCAGGCATTCTGCTAGTTATGCAGAGAATATCAACACTGTTCCTGCTCCTCAAGGAGACCGAGAGGAAAATAGACACCTAAAGAAATAATTACAGCTGGGCCCAGCTGCTGTGTGGAATCTAGGATGGAATGAATGAATGAACAAATGAATGAATGAGTGAATGAGTGAAGAATGACTTAAAAGGCTAAATGACAAGTGCAGAAATTGAAGTGTGAGTGAAATCCCAACGTAGCTGTATAAGAGGAGTCAAGAACTCCAGTCACTTAAATGTTGGATTGTGAGATTATAAAAGTAATAAAATGACCAGAATGAGCTTGCCTAATTAAAGAACCAAGAGTTCCAGGATCCTGGGTGCTAATTGCCACTGACATTATATTATTATTTACATTCTACCAAGATTGTTGTCCTGGGATTTTATGGTTCATACAAGACTCTAAGGGTGTCAAGGAGGGGTTCACAGAGTAAGCGACATCTAATGGCAGCTTTGATGGATTAGTAGGCATTTGCCAGTGGAGAATTTGAGAGACCAGTAAGATTTGCTTAGGAAAGTGCGGTTCAGAATGGTAATGGTTGGGGAGCAGGGGAGCAGGAGGGAAAGCAGAAAATGCCAGCAGTGGTCAGATCATGGACAGATAGATCGGCGTGAGCCTAAGCTTTCGTCTGTCTTGGTAGCAATGGAGACGTTCTCAAAGGTTTTCTTTCTTTGCTTTCTTTTTTATTAATGTTTTAAATAATTATCTATTCTCACATAAGTCACTCACCAAGGTGTGTTTGTTTTTGCACCTTGGTGGTAGGGAGCCCACTTTTGGCACATGCAGCCTCGGCTAGGTCCATGTGGCAGGGCCACCATGGATTTGCCATTCCAAAGCTTGGAGTACTCGACCTGCTGGGCTAATAGGATAACTGACACTTCTTATCGGTTCTTCCTCATCTTAGCTCTTCTTGCAGTGAGGAGAACAGATCCCACCTCTGAAATCCAGATTAAGGGGACTTGGGGGCAGGGCTAGGCATTGATTTCTTTGTAAAATTCCCCAAATGACCTTGGTATTGGAGGTTGCAAAAATCACTAAGGCGAGCCTGGAGAATGGGCTGTTGGGGACGCATTCTGACAATCACTGGGGAGCCTGGCTGGGCAGGGCCTACTGAGTCACCATGGCTGGCACACTCCACCTGAGGTCCTGGCAGCCTGCCTCTGCCTGATTGACAGGTAGCAGAAAATGTACAAAACCATACTAGAAGTCAGCGTGCCACCCAGTCCTCTCCCCAAGGAGCATGAGTATGAGTCCCTTGTCAGGATGTGTCAGGGTACTTGGGTGACCAGGGGCTTTCATGTGCAATGCTCAGCATGAGAGCAGCAGGGTGCAGGTGGAAAATATGTGAACTCCAGAGCCAGGCATTGGCAGGGAGCAGCTCTGTGTCCCCACGTGGAGCAGCACGGCTTTGGGTAAATGCCTTAACCGCTCTAGTGGCCATGTTCTCCTCAGTGTGAAATAATAGCACCTCTATCAGTAGGCTTTTGGAAGGATTAAATGAGGCCATTGAATCATTCAGTAAACTTCATCAAGATGTTATTATATACCAGATACTATTCTGGGTACTAGGTGCCAGCAGTGAGCAAAATAGACCCAAACCTACCTGTCTTCATGGAGTGTGCATCGTGATGCCATGAGAGAAAAAAAAATGCTTCAGACATAATGCCATGTATTCAGTATATGATGTCTGTTAATTTTATGTAAAATATATCATTAGATTTTATGTTAAAATAGATCATGCATTTATACATATACAGACATATATACTTTACAATGTATATATAAATTTATAATAGTATATATCAAATATATAATGTATTAGAGGAGCTGAGAAGAACTGCAGAAAGCAAGCACGGATAGCTCTTTGAGGAAGGAAGTACATGCAAAGCACCTGACACTGAGTGCAGCACAGAGTAAATGTTCAGTAAATTGTGTTTAAAATGGCACACAACTAAAAATATAAGAGCTGTAAAGATGAGATACGTTAATGTGTGATGCAGAAGTTCCTCGTACAGAGCCAGGCATCAAAAGACAGTGGCTGCGTACCTCCTTCACCTGCCCTGCCCACTGACCCCGATCACACACACACACCCATGTTCACAAACACACACACCCACGTTCATACACACAAGCAGCTTGGAGGGCTGGGGAAGATAACAGGGCATCTTCTCCCTGAATCTTCTTTTCTAGCTCTTCTGCCACTGTGTGTCCATCATACAGCCAAGGAGATGAAACGAGTTACTTGATGTAGATAAGAAATCAAAACAGGGAGGGTGCCTGTCCAGAGAACATAAATGACTCATTATAATATGGGAGCCCAGGTCTCAAATTAAAACTGAAACAAGGCATGATGTTGCTTTTGCAGCACTCCAACCGCAGAGGAGAGTCATTGTCAAACCATCATGGCAAGTATTACATTGATTGGCAAGATCTGGGCTTTGTAGCAGGGACAGAATTCCCCACAGCTAATCTACAATGGAATTGTTCAATGTCAGGCACAGCTTTAATAACATCATTCTGGGCTGCGTTGGATGTAAATATCCCACTCTTCATTTTGTAAGCAATCAAAGAGAAGCTTTATAGACAGGAGAGCATGAACGGTCATAATATCTATGCCGAAAAACACATGGACAAAACAAAAAAAATCAAAGAATGTGATTTCCTAGGAAGGCTTTGCTTTGTGGCTTATCTGCAATCTCCTGTGTCTATCCAGCAAGATGCTCATTAGACACACAACAAAAGATCACATTTTAAATGTTGCCCTTGACATAATTTAAAAAGTACAGGATTGGCAGATCAGTCTGGAGAAAATCAGACTACTAAGCTTGGACCATCAGGCAATGGCCTTCATCTTGTGAAGTCCCCAGCACAACGCAGGAGGAAAGAAAGACTGGTTTCTTGTGCACCTACTCTGTGCTCAGGTGCCTTGCAGTGAAGAGCAGTGAGTAGTGGAACCAGGAAGGCCTAGATTCCCAGCCTAGCTCTGCCATTTTCTAACTGTGTGGCTTTAGGCAGGCAACTTACTGTGCCTCAGTTTCTTCACCCATTAAGTGAGGATAATACAGTATATCCTACAGGTTTGTTTTGAGGATTAACAAAAACAACCTTCTGATCCCGGACATGAAACATATCAGGGACTCAGTGGCAGGTATCATACATCTAATTTTCATCTGGAACAGCTCTATTATGGGTTGAGTTATGTCCCCTCAAAGGGGACCTCATTCCAGGTATCTGTTACTGGATCGTATTTGGAAATAGGGTCTTTGTGGATGATCCAAGAATGAGATCCTTGGGCTGCGCCCTACCCAATATAACCAGTGCCCTTATCAGGGGGAAGCTTGGGCCTGGAGACACAGCAGGAGAACACAGTGTGAGATGCCGGACTGGAAGGACGCACGTACCAGCCAGGGAACCCCAGAAGCTATCCAAGAACCACCAGAAGTAGGAAGGGAAAAAGGGTTCCTCTACAGGTTTCCTCAATTTTGAACTTCTACACTTCACAACTATAAGAAAATAAATTTCTGCTGCTTTGGCCCACCCAGTTTGTGGTACTTCGTTACAGCAGCCCTATGAAATTAATGCAAACCCCTCGCAGGAAGAAAGTGTGTCTACGTTCAGATGAAAAATTGAAGCCTCAGGGAAGTGAAGTTTACAGCTCAATTTTACTCTGCCAGAGCTGGGATTCAAACCCAGGCCCCTCTGAGCCCCAAGCCTACCCGCTCTCCATTCACTGAGTGGCTCATGGGACTAGGGTCTAAGATAAAAAAGAAGGTGGTGTTGGGAATGGACCTCCACTCACTGCACCCAGGCCCCAGTGGAGACCCAGGTCCGAGTGGTCTGATTATGAACAGCTCATTAAGTAAAGAGTGGTAAGCATTGGAGAGTGACTTTTTAAAAAGAATCGACTTTTATTTATAGTGATGTTCCAGTCATTAATTTTGAAGGAAGAAAGCCCAAAGCAGAAGCGGGTTCATTAAAAATTTGACATTAGTAATCTAATTAAATTGGGTCTTTGTGTCTTGTTGCAGAAAATGAAATGGTAGTTCTACATCACTTCTCAGCCCGTTTCCCCATTGGCTCTCTCCTCTCACTTCACCTTGCTTTCCTCTCCAAATGTTTACCTAACATGTCCCTCCCACTCTCCCACCCCCCACACCTATTACACTTAACCGCCTCCATCTCAATCTTCACAAAGACATACCTATGACACTTAAGTGTCCCAGCTGAGATTGAGCAGCAGTGGATCATGGGAAACATCAAGAGAGCCAGCAGCAGGGTATCATGGGAAAAACCAAGGCAGTCAGCAGCAAGGAACTATGGGAAATGCCAAGGAAACCAGCCAGTAGCAGGGGTCATGAGAAATACCAACAGAGTCAGTGGCAGGGAATTATCAAAAATCCTTCCCTGGGATGATAGATGTAAATCCTTTCATCTGTATTATCTCACTTGCTGGAAGTAGAAAATGAGAAAGGAGAACTCTTTGTTCTTTGGCTCAGCCCACAAAAATACAAGCCTCTAAGGACTGAGATCTGCTGTGCTGAGTTCATCACTATATTTCTAGCCTCAAGTACAGTAGGCCGAGGTCCCACAAGTCCCCAGCATCTTGTTAGTCTCCAGGATGTAGCTGTGAAACAGCCCAAGCTCCTGCCTTCCTGGTCCTATAGCCCAGAGAAATTAGAACATCTGCTCTTTTGAGCACTGACTATGTGCCAGGCATGTGCCAGCCAGGCGGCATTTATTATCAGTAAGACCCTCAGTTATCAGATGTTA
The DNA here is from genome assembly GCA_004027595.1 of Dinomys branickii. Classification (NCBI taxonomy): domain Eukaryota; kingdom Metazoa; phylum Chordata; class Mammalia; order Rodentia; family Dinomyidae; genus Dinomys; species Dinomys branickii. The sequence goes on from PVLD010001155.1 coordinate 150,473, forward strand.
ACGTTCTCACTACTTTTTCTGTTGAAGAAGCTAGGGCTCAAAGAGGTCTTGCAGCTCAAGAGGATGCAGAAAGAAACTGTAATAGCACCTGGTTTCCGACTCCTACCAGGATGGTTCCAAAGTCTGCTGTTTTCCTCTGCATCAAACCATCTCCTTTGGTAGGAAAGGAGAAGGAGGAGGGGAGGCTGCTTTTCAAAGGGTTCTGACATCATCAGGGCTGGTAGGAGGAAGCCAGGCACCAGAAGCAATGTGGGCAGGAAGAGGGTACTGCAAGGGCTTGAGGGGAGCCCAGCCCATTAGAGCCCAGCCTGCCCATCTCTGCGTCCTCATCATTTCCACCCCACCCTTTTCTCAGGGTTCTCTGAATTGGATTCTCTCAAACCCAGGGCCTTTGCACATGCTATTCTCTCTGTCCAAAACACTCTTTTTGGCTTCATTAATTCTTAATAATTTTGCAGGATTCTACACAGATATAACTGCCTCCTGGAACTCATCTCTGCCCCCTCCTTGGTCCCTGTCCCACCATGCCATTTACACTACCTTCACCTGCACACATCTCCCAGTGGACTGGAGTTTAGGTTAACTGGTGTACTCACTGTCTGCCAGAGGTCTGAAGTGCTCTACATACCACTCTTATTTCTCAAAACAACTCTTTCAGGAAGGTACTGTTGTACTTCCCATCTTATCAACGAGGGAACTGAGGCACAGAGCAGTTAAGCGACTTACTCAGGGCCACACAGGTAGTGAAAGATTGGGCAAGAAAGTGAACCCAAGCGCAACTCCAAGTCTGAGATGACCTCCATAAACCATCCCCAGTGGGTTCAGGGAGAGGTGCTTGAACAGTCCTCTGAGCAGGACTGGGACTCCTGTTCTGGCAACGGGGGGCTGTCCCAGAATGCTGGAGGGTATGGGCTTTAGGGCACAGGCAGTTCCAACCTTGGGGAGACAGTCAGAGGCAGAGGGACCTGGGTCCAGTGGACCAAGTGGCTCCCGGCATGGAAGAGCTGTGGCAGGTCCAGATTCCCTTGCACCCTTACCGGGCCTGTTTCCTCTGGATGACGAGTACCCACTGGCAGGGGTAACTGTGCAGCTCTGGCTGCACACTGCACCTCGTGTTCCCCAGCTCCCAATTTTTCCTCTTTCAGTAGGTCAAGATAAGGAGAATTCAAGTTCTTGTTTTCTCAGCTCACTGCCTGTTCCAGCACTAACCAGCTCCTTCAGCTCCCCCAAACCTGCTGGGCACAGGACCCCCCCCCCCGTCTGCCAGGGCAGAGCACAAATGAAAGAAAGGACATGAGGTTTAATGCGCAACTACTCTGTGCCACGCTCTGTCCCTTCCTTGGAGTCTGATATCAGAGTGGCCATTCCCAAGAGATTAAAGTGTTTGCCCTGGGTTTGGGTTGGTAGCAGTTAGGATGGATGTCACTCACATCCAGTGCTATGCATTAGAAAAACCTACATGTTCGATTCTAAGTGTCCTTTCTGGCTGGCCCCTTCTTGCCCTGTGATCTCTTTCAAGTGACCCGTTCTCTGGGGGTTGGCAGCCTTGAGAGGTACAAGTCTTTCCAATCACGGAGGGAAAGATGAGCCCAAGGCGGCTGGCTGGTGAAGGAGTTTTGCTAAGCAGTGTGGCGTCAGGGACCAAGCCCACCTCACTGACCACGCGTCCTTTCTTCTCCTCACAGTCCTCCCCAGCCACACGTGTGGGAACCCAGGGAGGCTGCCGAACGGCATCCAGCAGGGCTCAACCTTCAACCTTGGCGACAAAGTCCGCTACAGCTGCAATCCTGGCTTCTTCCTGGAGGGCCACGCCGTGCTTACCTGCCACACTAGCTCGGAGAACAGTGCCGCGTGGGACTTCCCCCTGCCCTCCTGCAGAGGTAGGTAGCTAGAGAAGGTCTGAGGGAGTGGGTGGCAGCTTGGAGGGGCTTCTGGGGCTTCTACTAGGATCTAGTCCCCAGGAGAAGCTACACCATCCTCCCCAGGATGGCATGGAGTACCCAGTCCAGGAGCCCAAGTCTGGAGAACACTGAGATGCCCAAGGGTCTGCAGTCCTTCTACAGGTTTCTCAGCATCACCAACCTCCTAGACCTCAGCTGTGCGCTGCCAATTTCCTATACCAATTCCCTGTACCAAGCATCCTATTTTTAGCCAGCTCACCCCGCCTGTGGCCCCTACCTCAGAGGGTGTGCCGGTTCCCTTCCCATTACAGATCATTGCTCTGCTGTATATGGGTCACTATCTTGTGTACTGACGTCACACCGACCACACATCCTTTCTGTTTCCTGGCAATTCAGCTTCTGTCCCTATTTAATGGTTCCTTTCTGCCATGTTTCTGTAAAACCTATTTAGCCCAATCACTCCCTCCAAATAAACGCCTCCCAGCCCACATGACCGACTCAGCCCCATTTGTCCAAGCTTTCCTGAGCCCTGGAAGCCCCAAGATCTGCAAATTCCCCAAGTCCAAGGCAAGCCAGGACACTGCCTGGCCCACTCCCAGGCTCTTCCTTGTTGCTTCTCCAATTCATCTATGACTTACTACTTAGGTTACTTCTAATGTCATTTCCAATGATTCTTATCTGATGGTAAAAAATACTCAGTCCCTTTGAAAAGCTTAGAAAATGCAGAATAGAGAAGAAATAAAATATATCTATTTTGAGCGTGATTTTTGTGTTTTTCCTTCCCATCTCCACCCAATACATGCTGCACATATGCATATATTACAATATATACTTAGACTGGCATTTTACTGCGTGTAGATGAGTTTCAACCACCCCTAAAGAACCCTCACGCCCACGGAGAGTCCCCATCCACCCACAACGCTTGGCACCGTGGAAGCATGGACTGCATTGGCCTCCCTCCCCGTGGCCCCGTCATCTCTCTGCAGAGTGGGGGCCTTTGCCTCTCTGTTCTGCGTCACTGATCAGATGGGAAGTGTTTTGGACCTCGTATTCCTCAGCCTCTCTACATCCTTTTGCATTACAGACCACTCTCTTCTTAAGCTCTCATCTTCAATTTCCATGGATACCAAACACCTAGCTAGGAGTCTGGGAGAAGTTCAAGGAATTGGGAAATAATTGGAGCAAACAGCTTCTCCTTTGGTTCAAGTTTTACTTTTCTCTTGGAGAAAGTCCTTTTGTGCAATTATTCCCAAAAGACCAGCTCTCTCCTCCTGCCACATGCACACACTTTTTAATGTTGACACCAGGAATGAAAATAGGCGGGCATACCCTTTCCCCTTGTTATCCCTCCCATGGCAGGCGTAATTAATCAAGCACAGCATCCAGAGACATCTGTGAATTTTCTTCCAACAGGCAAGCCATGACCAATCAATCTGAATTGCCACTTGATTTCATGATTTTTTTACCCCTTCAAAGCCAGTAGAATTGGCCTCAGTCATTTGCTCCTTTTTGTGGAACCCTGTGAGACTACAGCCCCCTTTCCTGCCTTCCTAAATTGTACCCTCTCAGGTCCCAAGACACGGCAGGGGCATCCCAGGCTCTTACCTTCCTGACCTCCTACATCATCAGTCACCACGTCCTCTGTGCTGGCCATTCCTGCCACCAGGACCACCCCTCAGGAAGACTGTGTGACGCTCTAGGCCTTCTCATCTCTTACCTGCCTTCCGAGTATCCCCGTGGGCAGCCATTCTCCAGTCCTTGCTCACACACATCCCAATTCATCATCTGCTGTGGAAGCAACTTTCTAAAACCCAGATCTGACACGATCACCCGTTGCTTAGAATCCAGTTGGTGACTCCTCATCGCTGACAGGGTCAAGTTCTGCTTCCTTCCCATGAAGCCCAAGGCCCTTCTGGGAAGAGTCCCAGACCTACCTTTCTACTGGGTCTCTCAGTCTTCTCTTAAGTAGCTCCCAACTGAGCTTCACAGACAATGCTCCCTTCCAAGCACACCAGGGGAGCCGGCTGAGGGCAGCAAGGTCAAATCTTGCTTTCAGAAGGGCTTTGGCTTGGAGGCTCCCTGCTGCCTGAGGGGCTGAGATGTGGTTCTGCTCAAAGGCTAGGAGAAAGCAAAATGGCCCCGTAACTCCTGGAGGCCCTGCTCCCCACCCACGGCTCCATTTCTTTATCCTAATTCACGACAAGCTGCAAGGGCGTCCTGAGAAGCCACCTCAGTAATACCAGTGCTTTTCCAAAGATGATTTTCCAAAGTGTTCTTCCTTGGGAGACCAAGCTAACCAGGAGTGAAGAGTGCTCACCGCGTTCCTGCCTGGTCCTTCGTAGGAGCTGCCTTCATGCCAGGGTTGAGGCTTTTGTGGTCAGGAAGAATTAAAAGCCTCTGGATCTTTCTTCCTTTTGCACTGAATTCTCAAGGGCTAGCACTGTGAGTGGCTAAACCTCATTCAGTGGGCAGCGGTCTGTAAATATTTGCCACATAGACAGTGCTGGAGGGGTCTGATTGACCAGCAGAATGGCCTGCAAGCATGAGAGAAATTTCCAGCCCGGGCTACTCACCTGCCTGGCAGCTCTGAGTGACATCACTTCAGTCCAAGTTTCTTGTGTATCTGCTCCATCCAGGGGGTGCTCTGTGGCTCACTGCAAGGGGCTCAGTCTGTAATAACAGCACAGAGTGAGGGAGGGAGCAGGGGAGAGGCAGAGCAATGTAAGGCTGACTCCCCCCAGGAGATCACCCAAGGACCCTGGTCCACCTAGGCGTGGTCCAGCTGGCAGAGGGCAGGAGGCAGGCTGTGATCTTCCTGTGCCTTGGGGTCACCATGGGCATATTTCAAAGGCAGAGGTGCCTGGGAGATGCTGATCTTTGGATAACTTCCTTGATCCATGAAAAGGCCGACCATGTGGATGCCCGCCATCAGCATCTGACGTTTGAGGGGTGTTGGCCCTGGATCAAAGAGGCCTGCTAAGGAGGAAAGGAAATCAAACATGCTAGGGGTTGAGAGGCAGCAGATGGAGAAGAAACTGGTTACAGCCAGACAAGAAAGTCAAGCCAAGCTTGCAGGCTTCCCCCAGACCTGGGGCACAGGCATCAGTCTACAGAAGCTTGGACTGCAAGTGCTGAGCTGCATTCCGATTCTCTGGCCCCAGGGCCGTGGGATCGGGCCCAGGAATGGACAGTGATTTGAGTCGGGAGGACCAACTCATGGCTGTGCATTCACAGGCATGCTGCTAAAACTCACTGAGGTTTAAATTTGGGCCAGGAGTGGCGGCCTCACAGGAATTGTTGTGTACTCACTCATTCACTCCATGATTCAAGATCTATGTGACCAATGCTTGTTATGTGCTGGCCAGTGACTGATTAAACTCTTAGTTGCTGATGCCTATGAAGTACAGATCTAGTTACAGCAGGACTGGAAAATGGCAGCGATGGTCACATCAAGCAAATCACGTGATCTTGTGGAGCATACATCGTAGCATCCAGGAGATAGGAAAAAGACAAAAAATAAAGTAAAGCAAAACCACTGAATCTGAGGTAGGGGTAGGAGATAGGAGGGAAAGACAGTAGCTAGCAGTGAGAAGGACTACTTCAGATGGAGACAGCAGGAGGCATCTCCGGGGAGGGACCTGTGATCTGAGTCCTGAGTGATAAGGAAGAGCCTGTATGGGAAGACCTGGGGAAGAGCATTCCCCCAAAATGGAAAAGCAAGTGCAAAGGTCCTGAGTGGGGAAGAGCTTGGCATGTTACAGAAACAGAAAGTAGAGTGAGGGGGCAGGGATGAGTGGGGGCAGGGTGAGAAGCTGGGTTTTGATCCTAAGCTCAGGAGATAGCAGAGGGGAGTTTTAAGCATAATTTGACCCAGTTTAACTTGCTTTTTACCAAAAGATCACTCTGGATATTGGGAGGGAGAGGGACTTTAGTTCAGCAACAGACACAACAGGGAGACCAGTTAGAAGGCAGCTACTGTCGGCAGCTTGGCTGAGATGGTCCGTCTCCGTCTAATGCCCTTGGTAGAAATGGAAGGGTGTGTGTAGATGCATTTCTTGCTGCTAAAGCTTAAAGCAGAGACCCGTGTGCATAGCCAGGGTTTAGTAAGTGTGAGTCTAACTGCCCTTGCCACTACTGGCCAGCATTTATTCATTTAGTCCTGTGTTCCAGACCCTGTGTTATCTAATCTAACCTACACAAACTCACTCGGAGGTGAGGGTATTGCTACCCCCTATTGTGAGACAAGGAACCGAGGTCTGGGGCGGTGAGGAGCTTTGCTGACGACAGAGTGGTGGAGACTGGACTCAGCCCAAGGCTGTGTCTCGCTGGCCATGCTCTTGGCCACTGGTGTCCACCGCCAGCATGGAAGTTCCTCCAGTCTAGTGGTCCAGAGCTTGAGAGCCCGGCCCTCAGGCTTGAGTGTCCCCTGCAGGGCCCCCCAGGCAGGGACTGCTGGGCTCCTGCAGCTACCCCTTGGCCTTTTCTCTTCCACGTGTCCTGCAATCTTATTAGAAAAGACACCCCTGGGAAAGGGCCTGAGGTCATGCTCTGGGCGGGCGCTACTGTAGAGCAGGGCTAGGGGTGCTGAGGCTGCTTCTCCTTCCTACCAGAGACGTCCAGGCCAAGGCTTGCCCACCTCCTGTGAGCAGGGGTGGCTGGGCCAGACTCTAGTGAGGTGGGCCCCGGAGGCAGGGACACAGGTGGGTGCTGCTGTGACTATGGAGTTGGCAGCTAGTAGAGTCACTTGGAAACTGACTCTGGCACTTGGTAGCTATGAGGCAATGGGAACATTTTTAAAACTCCCTGAGCCTCTGTTGTCTCATCTGTAAAATGGAGGTGAAATGCTTCACTTCTCTGGAGGTTTGGGGACTAGGGAGAGCACGTGGATGACGCACTCAGCACAATGTCTACCTGTGGTGAGCACCCCATGGTCAACCCCAAGTCCTATCTGCCTCCATTCCCTCAGAAGGAGGCCTCTGGCTGTTTCCGTGGAAGGAGTTCCCAGGGCTTTGGCAATGTTCTCACGAATTGGTAATTTCCTCATTTTAAGAAAGAAGGAAGCCAGACATGGCGGTGCATATCTCGGATCCCAGCACCCAAGAAGCTAAAGCAGAACATCACAAATTTGCGTCTAGCCTAGGCGACTTAGTGACATAGCAAGACCTTGTCTGGAAAATAAAGTAAAACCTTAAAAACCCAGCTGGGGAGGTAGCATGGTGCAAAGGCCCTGCTGGGTTCAATCCCCAGTATCATAGGGGGAAAAAAGAGTGTCTTTGATAAAGCCAATGATAAAAGGACCAAGTCTAGATCCCATAAGAAGAGAGGACTGAGGAGGCTGAGCAAGTGATTGTGACCCAGAGCAAACAGGGACACTGAGTCGCACAGTACCAGAAAGCGGGTCAGGCATGGCTTTGGGCTACCCGTGCTCGGCTCTCTCCACCATGCAAGTTGCAAGTTGGTGCCCAGGCCTCCTGGGCTTTGCATTTCCTCAGAGAAGCCCTGGTTGGGGGTAGAATATGCACAGAGGCCCAACGCCAATTGGTCCTCCAAGATGGCACCCTGTGTGAAGCAGACACGTGGGGCTCGCCTCCTCCATCCCTCCCTGGAACTGGAGAGTCATTGTGGGGTTAACACACAGCAGTGGGGCAGTGGGGTAGTTTTCTAAAATTATGGTTGATTGCGGAAATTTCGACAGCACCTAAAGTTGATCATAAATAAAGTCATAAACTTGGAAAGGCAACTATCAGCACCACACACCTGCACCCTGGAATATGCATGAGCTCATGGCTATGCAGAAGGCCCCTTGCCAGGGAGGGAGAAAGTACAAATGAATATTTTAGGACTGTGGTGTCAGCTGAAGGTTGTATTTTATGACTCCAGAGTTGTAAGCATGAAATATGATGCCTTTGTTTAAAGTGTGAGAAAAATCTCCAAATGGCGTTTACTGCATTTTCAATCAAAACAGGAGGGTGTCCGAGCAAAGGTGCCTTAGAGAGACGCTCCAGAGGCAAGGGCGGCATCTTCAGGATGAGCTGGTGGCTCTAGCCAGAGGATCACGAACTCCTGGGTCCACAGTTTCGTTGCAGTTCAGAAGCTGTTGGTTAGAACGGGAAAGTTAGAGTCTTAGGATGGCTCGGAGCACCGCTGTCTAGCAGAGGGGTACAGCACAGTGGGGGGAGACTACTAACCTGGCCCTCGAGAGACTCCCTGGAATCGTAACTCGGCCTTTCCTGTGTGACCCTAAGAAAGTCTCTTAACCTCTCTGGGCCTCAGTTTCCTGTTCCATTTATTTGCTGTTCAGCTCCTTGTTGAATACCTACTATATACCAGGAAGTGTGCTAACAGCTGAGAAGGGAACAGACAAGACCCCTGTTCAGGGAGTGTACTTTCTTGATATTAAGTAAGTAATGGCTTCATTGACCACTTCAGTGTGGGAAATAATTATTAATGGGAAAATCCGAAGTACTCTGAAAGCATATACTGGGGGAAAGGAGTTTCCAGAAAGTTACTCTGTTTCTGGAAAGATCCTTATGGAATTGACACCTTGGCTGGACCTAAAAGCCGAGGAGGGGCCAGGCAGGCCTGTGAGGTAAAGAAGAAAGTCCTTGATTGAGAAAATAAGAATTTCCAAGATCCTGGAAAGAGCTACTTGTGCCCATTGTCCTAGAGAAGCCAGGAGGGGGCTAGCGTGGCTGTGGGTGGTTGGGAGCAGAAGGCAGGTGAAGAAGGTTGCGTGAGGTCCTTGTAAACTGCGGGATATCCCGCTGATCCTGAGTGACATGGGAGGCCTCTGTGTGAAGAGCAGGTGGACAGGCAGGAGGACGAAGGTTGCCCTGAGGCTGGGAGGCTGCTTTGAGCCACTGTCTGGAATGTGCGGTAGTCTCCAGTTGAGCCATGTGTGAAGGCAGGAGAGAGTGACTGCTCAGAATGCACAGGATAGACTATGGTCCCCGGCTGAGGCTGGGCTGCGGGAGGAGCTGAGGATGTCCCCTGAGAGCAGGCCCCTAGTGTGACCCTCTCCGGGCCAGGGCCTCTGAGGAGGGCCTGTTTGCTGGGAACAGAGAGTGAGGCTGGGTTGGTGGGTTGTGTGGACTCATGCAGCCCATCTGGCGGGTCTCTAAGGTGAGAGGGAGGCCTGAGACTGAGGAGTGCTCCCTTTGCTCCCCAGTCCTCCTTCCTGGGGCACCCTGAGTCCCCGAGGCAGTATGGGCCACAGGCCTGGACAGAGACCCCGCCCATCCTCAGTGGCTCCCGACCACCCCCTCCTGAGGGCTGCTACTGTAGCCCCTGCTCCCTCCCGCTGCTCCCCTCCTCCTCCCAGCCCAGGCCTCCAGCCGCTCCCTCGCTCCCTCGGTGCCCACTGTCAGCAGGTCTTCGTCTCAGGAGCCACTCCCCTCTGGTCCCAGTGACGCCAGGCTGCGCCATTGCGGAGGCCTAGGCCCTGGGCGTGGCCATTTATTTACTCCTCCGTGTAAGTAGGGGCCAGTGGCAGGGCCGTCCTTCTCCCACTGAGTGGTTCTCTGGGATGAAGGAGGCCCTTGATTCTCACATAGCCTCAGGACCACCTCTTCTCCCCTCCTTCCTGGCTGGGGACCCTGCCCCCCTCTGTCCCTCCCACTGGCTGCCCTGTGGCTTTCTGTTCCTTCTGTCCTCTCTCTGCTTCCACGTGTCCCACCTGCCACCGTCTTCGGCCCCCAAAGCCCCCCTGCCATCACTCAGGGACCGAAGTCACCTCCCTAATGCAGGTCTGGATGTCCAGTCCCTGCTGAAGACCCTCTTCCCTACACCTGCAGTGGCTCCCAGCACTGCGCTACAGAACCCAGACCCCTCAGCCAGAAGCCCTTGCATGCAGACAAGGCCTTCCCCAGGCGGACGCCCTTACCCACTCCTGCACCAGGAGCCTCCACAGCAGTCCAGGGTGGACCCAGATCCCCTGGCCCGTGCTCTCCAGGCCGCCTTGCCCCGCCCACCTCCTCAGCCCCAACCTGTCTTGCATCTCCCTCCAGCAAACCTGTTCTTTCCTCAGTGCTCAGGTGAGTGCCCTCCTTCACCCTGATTCCCCCGACCCCAGTGTCCAGGTGAAGCTATGTGCCTGGGGCTGCAGGCTGTCCCCTCTGCGTAGATGGGGCGGCCAGGGGCGTGCTGGGCAGCAGCAGCCCAATGCTTGCTGGGAACAATAGTGACAGATCGCTGGTTTGTCGTCAGTTGGCTCCTGTGGCCTGTCTCCCGGTGGTGTTCATGGTGAATTTATTTACATCTGAAGGAGACACACTCTGCCTCAGATGTCAGACTTCATAGCCTTCTTCCAGAGAGATACCCTGGATGGAAACACCGTGCCGCTGGATAAAACAAACAGTGCCGCTAAAGCGGATTTAAAGCCAAGCAAGGCCAGTCCTGTCTTCTCCTCCTTCTCTCCCTGCTGGGGCCGGGGCACTGGGTGGGGGAGCGGAGGAGGGGGGAGGGGAGGAGAGCTGGATCTCAGCCCCAAGGCCCTTCCCAGCACAGCCCTTGCCCTCCTGAGTAGCCCCGTCCCTTCTGCCTGTCACCCACTGCAAGGCCCTGAACCCACCTCACTCATGGAGCTCGGCTGCTTTGCTGCCGCCCTGGCTCCCCAGGAAGGCAGGCAGCACTTGGTGCAGGGCATCTGCTGGCCCCCTGTGAAGGATGCGGCCAGACTCAAGCCCCTCTCGCCTTTGCCACCCAGTCCCAGCACTGCCGCCTCTCACAGGATCCTCTCAGTAGCCCCTACAAGGTGCCGCCTGCTCCTGTCCACCGTCTTTGGCCTGCTGTGTGGCAGGTTACTTCACAACCGCTCTTGTGCTGTGTTCTGCTCATCTCCTCCCCGGGAGAAGCCCGCACCCTTACAGTGTCTCTGAGGCCCTCCCCTGCCCGTCCTACTCACCTCATCCCCTTCCACCGCTCAGCTCTCTGAATGCTCTTCATCGTACCAGGCCTCTGCACCACGGCCTTCACATTGCTGTTCCAGCTACTCAGGAATGCTCTTCCTGCAGAGAGCCACATGCCTCCTTCTCCCTCCTTCAGGCATTGGCTGCAATGTCCACTTCTCAATGAGGCCTTCCCTGCCTGCACTGCCCCCGGGACACATTCCATCTCCTCTGCATTTACCACCACCTCATTTTCTATATGCATTATTAATTTCTCTTAGCGTTGTCTTTATACCTTGGATCAGAAAACAAGTTCTGTGTTTTCACTTTATTGTTTTTTGTTCGAGCTGAGTACTCAGCCCTTAGGACGATGCTTGACATAGAGCTGGTCCTCACTCAGCAGTTTTTGAATGAAGAAGTGAATGTCTCTACAAAAATACTGCCTCCACGGAGTTTCTGCTGCCTCCCACGGCCATGCTGCCCCTCACACTCCTCTGGCCCTCTGTGACCCTCTGTGCCCTTGTTGTGTGCCTGCCACCTCTCTGAGAAGCCCTGGAGGGCAGGGATGAATTTGAGCTCTTCTGATTGTTATGCTGGCCCCAGCCCTGCAGCTGGTCTCAGTCAGTGCACAGGGCCTTGCAGCAGCAAGGAAGCGTTTGCAGGCATCTGCCCTGGGGCTGTATTCCTGCACACCTGCCACATGATGTTTGGAAACAGCCTCATGGTCCTCTGGACCCTGTAAAATGACATTAATGCAGATGGTGCAAAGCCACTAAATTAAGTCACTTTTATCCCTGGCGGTTTCTCTGCATCTAACTACGGGCCCTGATTCACAGCTCCACAGCCCACTGCTGGCTGCCCTCACTCCACAAGGGGCTCCCCTCTGGGGGCCCACTCAGGAAGGAGGTGGCCCCCTTCAGCATTCCCAGATGGGGGCTTGCAGTAGAATCCTGTGAGTCACACCTCCCATTGCTAAGGCCTGTATATTCTGCTTCCTAAGCCTCCCCAGCAAGGTCTCTTCCCTGCCCTTGCCAAGGCCTCCTCTCCATCCCATCCAGCATCACCTGGCTGTCAGTGACTGTGTCCTGGTCTTGAGTGTCCTGCTTGCTTCTGTGCCAGTCGGAGTGATCTTTCTAGATCCTAGATCCTAGTTCCTCGGCAGCTTCGAGATGAAGTAGAAGAAGGCCAGTGTGGCATTCACTGGGCCTTTGCCCTGTGTCTGTCACTGGCAGATACTAGGCACTGTCCCACCCAAGGTCCTTTCAGTTTTCATGACAACCCATTGTCCAGAGAGGCAAACGGAGGCTTCCTAAAGCAAATCATCTGGGACACCCGTGTGGCTGGAAATTGCAGAGCCTAAATTCAGATGTAGACCTTCCACACCATAATATCTGTTTTCCTTCTACCTCACCCCCTGCATCCAAATCTCTGGCCTGACAGTCCCTGACACTTGACCCTTTCTGCATCTCCACCACCTTTGCCTTTGCTCCTGTGGCTCACTGTGAGATGAGGCGCTGAGAGCGGCTTGTCTCGGAGACCCCTTGCACTTTGTTCTTCTGTGCATCTCACCACTGGCTTTCCTCTTTCCTGAAACACCTTTCCTTTCTTCTTTAGCTACTCAGCCCCTGTTCCTCAAAACCCTGTCCTAACGACACACCCTCTGTTAAGCTTCCCCAAATTGACTTGTGTAAGCAAAGTTACTTCCTGCTTTATTTATACCCTTAATGTGTAAATTTTTCTTAGAGAAAAGAAGAGGTTTTTGGCTAAGGATACATAGGTTCTGGAAGCCAACTACAGGGCTTAGAATTTGCTCCTTCAATCCGGGTGAGTCATGTTACGGTTCCTTTGCAGAGGAACAGAATCTCTCTGAGTCTTGGTTTCCCCACTTAAAAAATGGGACTTACAGAGTCATAATAGGGATCAAGTGGCACATGCAGAGTACTTAGAATAGTACTCAAAGGTTAGTTCTCGTTCTTGTTACCTTGCTGTCTCTGATACACAGCTAAATGGTGTTGCTGCATGTCCCTTTCTCTACAGTACAGACTGTCTCTCTAAGACAGTACATGCTACAGTATAGTCTAATGCCTTGCTTGTATACAGGCCCCAAATAGGCAGACTCAGAAAGCGCTGGTGACCTGCCCCCGGCTCACCCTGCTTGTGGTAGCAGCGCAAGTCTGCACACCGGTGTCTGCAGAATTTCAGAGGCAGCGCTCTGGTCTCTTATCTGTCAGAGCATATTCTTCCGGTGGTCTTTTCTGAATATCAAATCTCAGCTTGGATTCAGGGGAAAGCAGCAAGACTGTACCAGGTTCTGCTGCGAGGACAAGTTAGACAAGATTCCTGCCCTTGGGGGGCCCAGGGGTGCTCCAAAGCCAGAGAAGAAACGCAGACACGCAGACAGTGCAGGCCACGCGCGCGCTCAGCCCTTTGCTGAGGGAGGGCACAGGCAGCGCACAGCAGGGAGTCCAGGCTTGAGGGAGCTGGTGTCACCAAGCCGCTGCATTGGAGTTGCGCCCAGCGGCACCAGTGCCCTGGACAGAAGCATCCTAGACAGAGGGACAGGGCAGGCCAAGGACAGGAGGTCTGACCACATGCAGCACTGAGGCACAGCTGGCTTGAGGATGGGGCTGGGGGAAACAGCACCCAAGGGTCAGACCTGCAAGGCCCTTTGAGTTTGTCTCAGGTTACCGTGCTGAGTTTTTGTTTTCGTTTTATCACCCCTGAGCCTTCACTAAGGTCCCGTGGGAAGAAACGTTGTATTCACCTAAATTGTAGCCATGAGAATCAGCCTCATGACTGATTGCCCCTCCTTGCTGGTCACTGCAAGGCAGTATGGAATAGCGGTGAAGAGAATGCTCATGAAGACAGAGGTTAAACACCGGTTCCACCATGCACTGGCTGTGTGACCTAGGTCAGGTTGCCTGGCTTCCCTGTGCCTTGGCTGTCTTTATCTGTTAAAGGAGAACGGTAGCCAGACAAGATGGTGTGCACCTGTAATCCCAGCACTCGGGAGGCTGAGGCAGCAGGATACTGAGTTTGAGGCCAGCCCAGGATACAGGCTAGACACCTCCTCACCCCAGCAGTGAGAACGATGCTATCTAGAACTCTCAGAACAATACCTGGCACGTGGTAAGGGCTATGGGAATGTTTGGTGTCTTTTTCCCTCAGCCAGCGGAGACCAAGATCTTGTGCACATTGTCTGTGCATCATGTTTTGGAGCCCCTTCTGCTTGACACGGCTGAAGGCCACCATGCCAGGGCCTGTGAACCAGACCGCTCACACGAGCCTCTTGTCTCTGTGCCCACAGCGGACGATGCCTGTGGTGGGACCCTGCGGGGCCAGAGTGGCATCATCTCCAGCCCCCACTTCCCCTCGGAGTACCACAACAATGCTGACTGCACTTGGACCATCCTGGCCGAACTGGGAGACACCATTGCTCTGGTCTTCATTGACTTCCAACTGGAAGATGGTTATGACTTTCTGGAAGTCACAGGGACCGAAGGCTCCTCGCTGTGGTAAGTACACTGTCAGGTTTCCTCTCTCTCTCCCCTGTTCCTTTCCCCTGTGGCTGTGAATTCCTGGGACGTACTCTGTTCTTGTGCCCTGGACTTGCCGCTGGGGGTTTCTTTGCCACTTCCCGTTCCCTGTTACAGTCTTTGCATCTCACCACAGTGAGAGAGCGTTGCATATATTTAACACTGTGGTAAAATTTTTCTGTAATTTTTATATCTGACTTGAAGTCTGTTCTTGCTCATGATTTCATGTGGACCTTGGTTGAGTGCTTACGTTAAGACTGAAAGTGTTCTGGTCTCAGGACCTTGGCAAGGGCTCAGGCAGAAACTAGTTGAGCTATGGTTCTATTTCTGGAAGGGATGGGTAGAGCATCCAGCAAACGGGCCAGAACCTAAGGTGTGATTGCTTTTCCCTCTCTGGACCTTGAGACATTGATCAGTAAGGTGTGATGTCTTGGTGTGTGCATGGTGGGGACCAACTTCCGAGTGAGTTTTGTCAAGAGTAGCGCCGTCCTGTGGTGTGTTCCAGGAACATTCTCAGAAGACTCTGTAGACTTCAATTCTTGGCATCTCCCAGACTCGGGCTCATGAGATGTGCCTAAGTCGAGGTGGGCTTAAGGAGATAGCGCACTGCCTGTTGGATGACAGGGCTTACATGTGATGGCATGGCATTTGCGATGCTCTTTCACGTTCTTGCTGTGGTCATGTTCTCAAGATGAGGGTACCTGGGGAGGGTATGACCAGATGTGCTTCAAACATACACACATGGCAACTCGGAGGCCCTCATTGCTGTGTGCTGACAGGGAAAGGCAGGGCTCAAAGCACAGGCTGGAGAGCAGGCAAGCTGTCACTAGGACTCTGGGTGAAGCATAACACGGGCTGTTGTGAGAGTCAGGAAGGACGGTGTCTGTGGAAGACAGAGACATGAGAGTTAGTGGAAGCAGCAGCCAGGGAAAAAGGAAGGCAGGAAGAGACACTTCCTGCTTGTACCCCTCCTGAATACCACAGTCTGTAGCAGTAGACAGACCCGTGGAGTAGGACACTGTCCTTGGAGGAGTTCTGTGGGGTGAGAAAAGCAAACAAAGCCATGGTAGGAGCCAAGAGAGGTGACAGGGTAGGACGGGACCCTCCCAAAGCAAATTTGGTTCTGAGGCCAGTGTAACCTGGAGGACTCATGTCCTGGTGCACTGCTGTCCTGAAATTGTCCAGGTTATTTCCTACTGGATGGAAGGTTAAGAGAACTGCATGTGAGCTGAATACTTAGGCACAAACGGAGACTGATGTTCTATAAACTCATCTTGAAGCAGTTTGGACAACTCTGGCTGGGAGAGGGGCCCTAGAAACCTTTTGCTAACTGGAATCCCCATGAAAGTCCCAGCCAAACACCCCGGAAACCTACCTGTTTTTATAAAATATCTATTGTCCTGGTTGTAAATAGAACATATCTGTGCCTTGTAGAAAATGTGTGCGTATAGTAGTAACAGGAAAGAAATGACAATTATTTGGTGTACTCATCTTTGGTCTTTGTTGCTTGGCCTGTGTTATTCAGCTTTCTTGACACTGAGACATAACACTTGGCGCACATTACTGAAAAGAAGAGAAGTTTAATGGGGCTCATGGTTTCAGGAGATCCAGTCCATGGTTATCAGACTCCAGGGCAGAAACCTCTTGGCAAAAGGCACTGGGGAGCAGTGTTGTTCTGTACATGGTGACCCAAAAACAAAGCAGTGGAGGAGGGGGCCAGAGGCCAGCTGTGGTGGAGAAGACCACCGACCCACCTGGACACCCGGGAGCATGCTTTATCAGTACTCTAGGTTTCATAATCCACTGAAATTGGAATATCAGGAGTCACACCCTAGAACCAGCTAGCTTTTTATGTATTTTATATTTAACATTTATGTATTTGGTACTAGGATCTTACTATATCTGCAGTCATGTATTTTTAACTAAGCGCGATATCATACAACGTTTCCTGTATCACTACAGATGTCTCCAACGTAGAAGAGGGGCGATAAAAGTATCATTACTTAGAATTTACTATCAATAGATTCCAGGCCGAGTTCTAAGCTCTTGTCAGCTATAATTTCATTTGATCTCTATAAAACCTCCGTGAAGTAGTAGCATAATTCCCTTCCTTTTCAGATGAGGAAAATAAAGTCCAGAGACGTTGTGTTATTTACTTAAGGCACTACAGCTAGTAAGGAACAGAGCTTGGGTTCCAAACCAGGTTAGTGGTATCCCAAAGCCTGTCTTAGCCAGGATAGCACACTGCGACACACCACACCGCACTGTGATCTTTATGTCTGGGATGGTTTCTCATGAAACCGTGGCATAGTTTGCTTATCAGGTCTCTTGTTAGATTTCTCCCAAGTTTTTGCTTATGTAAACAGACACCAACATGGATATCCTTACCAATCCCTTCTCTTCCAGCCTCAAAGCCTGTTTGACTCACTTGTTTACCCATGGGCCAAACGGTCTCCTATAGCATCTGCCCCCCCAGGTGTGAGTCTCCACATTGTCCAAGCTTCTGGACTGAAACAAATCTGAAAGAGTATTCCTTTTCCTGTTAAGTCACTCAGTGGGGAAGGAGTTAAGCAGAGGAAATCCTTAGGGGAGTCATTCAGCACTCTTTGCTCTAAGATTAAGTTATAATTATTACAGGGCTGATGTCACCATTGCCAGGCAGGATGCATTTGTTGTTCTAATTTATACTTGAATAGCAATTATGGGTAAACAAACGAGGAGGCCCAGGATGCATGTGTGGAAGAATCAGCTCTCTCCCTTGCCCCGCTCCTTTATGGATCCCTGGATTCCTGTGAAAATCTGATACTGCTGGTTTATGAGTATATAGTGCTTTTATTAGCACGCATTAAGATCTCAGGCTGTTCTCTTGAGTTCTGTGGCAAGACATAGGATGACAGCAGAACCTGTTAGGAAAGATGAATCTGAACAACCAAGCGTCCCTTTACGTCCCAAGAAGACAGGGACCCTTTGAGAGGAGAAAATCTGTCACCTCCTTACCGAGGCAGTAGGTAACCAACGGATTCAGAAGAGAAAGGGCTGTGCCCCTGACTTAGTCCCCACGCTTTTCCGGTACATGACAGGCCAGAAATGAAGCAGTGGAATTAGAGCTGAGGGGGAGGGGCGGACCACAGGGCAGGTTTAACTAGGGTCTCAGTTGTTTGGGTTTCAGGAACTGAAGAAAGAATGGTGGAAACATAGTGTTGAAAATTTTGTGTTTGGCCAACTATGGCCGTTAGAAGAAAAGCTGCCAGCTCCTTGGCGCATTATTTCATAAAACAAGGGGCAACTCACAGCCAAAATGATGGCAGTAAGTAATCCCTTGGTAGCCTTGTGCTGGTATCATGGAAGATGAGGGGGGATGGGGCCTCACGAAGAGCAGTGTGTGTGTCACCGGAGCCCAAGGATGGAGGCTGACTTCCTTTGCTGGACTTGTCCGTCCTCCACTGCTGGACCTCAAGGGCCTTTGGGAGTACAACAGGGCACATTTTAGATAAGAAGAGGCTGTCATTATGGTGAGCACTGAGCCTGGCAGCTCTGACATTCAGAAACTCTCTCGTAGTTTAGGCCTTCTCTCCCTAAGTGAACTGTCTTTTGGGTGAGAAAATCTACATTTGAAGGGACTGCAGTTGCAGTCCAGACAGTAGATGCTCCCTGAGTACACTCTCTCTCTCTCTCTCTCTCTCTCTCTCTCTCTCTCTCATACACACACACACACACACACACACACACACGTACACAAAACCTCTGACCTCACACCACATATATACTACCAAGTCACCCACTACCCCTTACATACACACTTTTATCTCCAGTTCACTGATTTGAATTTAGGGGCCAAATTTTCTCCCACCAACACTTTTGGAGTGGGGAGCAGAGCCTTCTTCTGTGTTTCTCCCACCCAGCCAGTTATCTCTGGCCATCATGGAAGTGTATGCCTTTCCAAAAAAAAACTCAAGGAAGATGACTCCCTATCGCAAAACCTCATCCTGAGCCCCCAGATGCTTACAGAGGGCTTCAGTTGGTGGATTCTGAAGATCCCTTTAATTCCCAGGACCTGGCTCCCTGGAGAATATCAGGATCATGGTAACGTAGGTGAAGTGATTGTAGAGTTGGTCTCTCCATAAGTGGAGGAGGAAAATCAATGGAGTAAAGAAATGAAGGCTACTGAGAAGCCCCCAGTCCTGGACCTCTTCCTTTTTCCCTGTTTGAATCTTTTCAGAATCTTCCCGTAGGCCAAAGACAGGAGAGAAAGCTAATCACCGCACCCCTCGCTGCCCAGCATTTGGGAGAGGTCAGCGCAGCTCCTCTGGGGTCAGGTATGGTGCAGCTTGCATCCAAATAGGAAGAAGCGGACTTGGGAAACAGATGAAACTGACCTCCTAACTCAACCCTGCCTCGCAGTAACTGTGTCATCCTGCGATGGTCACTGACATTGCTGAGCCTCAGTTTCTACACATAAAACTGAGATGCATCATATAGTTCACTAAGGACACTGAGAGGGATGGAGGTGTCAGCTGCTGCCAGGCGCATCATAGGTGTGACATTGCCAGAGTGAGGTCCAGAACTCATTCTTTGAGGGGAAAAAGGTAAGATGAGGCACCTCCAGCAGCTCAAGTCCCTGGGGGTCCCATTCCACACAACGCTGTGGAGCATATCCTTCCAAGTACTTCAGACCAGTGCCATCTCCTGGCAGAAAGGTGCAGGTCTGATCGACCCCACCCTCAGCCCAGTTGCCTGGAGAGCCACATTAAGATGACTGTGAGGAGTTCCTGAGTCAGCTTGTAGGATGCCCTTGTTGAAATTGTCTTCCTAGAGTTGACAATGTAACATCATTTCTCTCCTAGCCCAGCCCAGAGCAGCCAGTGAACTGCTTTGTTAGAGAAATAGAAGGATCCGGTAGTTCAGCAGTCACTGACTGCTTGTGCACACCAGAGACAGAGGTTTCCACAGTGAGCTTGAAGAACCCACGGAGTAGAGGGAGAGGGACAGAGAGTCTAGAGAAGGCCTTCAAGGGGGTGTCTTTAGGGGTGGCATCTCTGCCAGGGGCCATTGGTGTCTCTGGCTGTGTAGCTTGAGGGCCTCATCCAGCCTTCTTTCTAAAACAAGGAAGATGGACGAAGCTGCAGCCTGACCTACACCGAACTCTGCAGCCGCACTGGTTCCGGTGGCCGGTGGCCATGCCAGTTGCAGGAGTCTGTTTGCAGGATGTATGTGGTGGTTGATCTTAAAGCTCCATCCCATGTTGTTATGGTTGATACATTGTGTCAACTTGGGGAATCTAGAGGTTTAGCTGAGTGACTCAGGAGGAAGCCGGGGTGCTTACTTTGTAAACATCCTGAGCCTGTGGAAGAGGAGGGCATGGAGACTGTGTGAGAGGTTCACGACCCCTGCGTGGGGGTAGGCTGTTTACAATGTATGGAAGAAAAGGAGGCTGCTTGCAGCCATTCTTCCTTTTTGCTCTGGTGGTTTTTGCTGTGCTCTGCTGCCCTGAACAGTTTGCCCTCTGCCTCGCGCCACTGTGCCTCTAAACCAGCCAAGTATGGACTAAAACCTCCACAAACTGTAAGCTAAATAAACCTTTCCTTCCTTCATTTTGGGCGTTGGATATTTTGTCTCAGCAACGAGAAGAAAGTAACCAAGACACATGTGTAGGCCCTATTCCTGGGTTGTGACTCTCTGCAAATTGATTAATAGCCCAGGCTTACTTAACCTTTGGATCTTTTGGCACAACCACTGTGGAAATCAGAGATTCTTCAAAAAACTAGGATTAGAGGTCCCAGTTGACACAGCTATTCCTCTTCTGGGTATTTTTTCCAAAAGAACTGAAAACATCCTATTACAGCAATATATGTGCACTAATGTTTACAACAGCACAATTTGTCATTGCTAAATTTTGGAAACAACCCAAATGCCCACCAACTGAAAAATGGATAAAAAAAGATGTGGTATTTTTATACAATGGAGTATTACTCAGCTATAAAGAAAGATAAACTCGAGGCTTTTATAGGTAAATGGATGCAACTAGAGACCACGCTCATAAGTGAAATAAATCTGACCCACATATATAGACATTGCATTATCTCCCTAGCCTAAAAAACTGAAGGAGTAAATAAAATCCAAAAGGTACAATAGATATGGTGAAAGGGAAAGAAACTGCTCAAAAGAAAGAACAACTGGCATGGGAGAAAGGAGAAAAGGAAGGAAGAAGGAAAGGAAATATATATGATAGCTAAGATAATTGTACTACTAATATCTCTTGGTTTATTGAAAGGAGCAGTTAATGTCTAATTGTTCGATCAATTCTGCATGGCTATATCTGGTAATCTGTACAACTACTTTGAAGATGACAGTATGCAATATAACAACTATTGCTAATTTCCTATCTTGTTTTGAAATCCTGTATCATTTTTATTGTTTCCTTTTTATTCTCCTTAAAATTAAAAAAAAAACTGTGGGTCCTCCAGCTTCAGCCTCCCAGCATGCTGGGATTGCAGGTGTGTGCATCATGCCTGATATTGCCATCTTGTTTCATTCAGATCATTTAGGGTCCACACGCTTGTTCTCTATGTCCCCACCCCCACCAAGCCCAGTCCTTTCAGACCTATGTGTGACAAACTTGCCTACTCCAGGTCTTGAAAGCAGGAGAAGAGCAGAGAGCTCACTTCAGGGCTCCAGGAGAGGACATTCTCCCAGGGCAAGAGATCAAGGCTCCTAGGAAGATGCTGCCTCTGGTTAGGCCTCAGAGTGAGAACCATTTGCTGTGGAAGATGAGGCAAAGGGAGGGCACTTTCCTAGATACACTGCCTGATCCTCCTCCTAGCCAGACTGCAGAACTCCCTGATCCCAGGACACTGTCCAAGAGAACAGGGTCCCAAGAATTCTCTAGGGAGGCTGCTCCCCACTGCACACACACATCCTGGGGGAGGCTTTTGTGGTAACTTCTGACCTCAGTGAAAGGTCTTCCTCCTACAAAAAAAGAGTAGAAAGTCCACTCTATCTGTCTGAGTCCCCTGGCATTTTTTGGGAAAGGATTTCCCTGGAAAGCAGCCTCCACCTCTCCAAATCCACCAACCAACCCTTGGGGTTCTCCATGGATCCTCTCATCTCACCCCTCCATTTCCCTCCTCAGAGCCTTGGGGAGTTTCCTTCACTTTGTTCTCCTACTTGTGTCTGCTTTTGGGTTTGTAGGTAGAGATACAAAAGCTCCCATCTACTTTACATATACTTAGTTTGAAAATGTCACTGGTGACACTCTGTTTTTGAAAGGCCTTGTTTTAATTATTAGGCATTTTACACATGGAATTTAATCCAACTAGAGCCATTTGATCTGAGTGCCTTTTAACTAGATATTTCATTCAGGGCCCTCAGACGCAGGTAGAGGTAGAGTGAAAGCAGCACACCAGTGGGATGAGAGAACAGTAACCGTTCGCTCATGTGCTCATTCACAAGTACTTTATCACACTATGGGTTTAGATCATGTGTGTTTCCTGTGACTTTCCCTCTATTTGTTTTCCATGATTATTTATTGAGACCCATCTACAAACCAGGCTTTCCTAAGTGGTAGGGAAATCAAGATCCAGCCTGAGTGCCTAAACAGTCACTAATTCATTCCACCACTATTTGTGTAATAGCCATGCACTGTGCTAGACCCCAGAGCTCACA
The DNA here is from genome assembly GCA_004027595.1 of Dinomys branickii. NCBI lineage: Eukaryota > Metazoa > Chordata > Mammalia > Rodentia > Dinomyidae > Dinomys > Dinomys branickii. The sequence goes on from PVLD010001155.1 coordinate 172,457, forward strand.
GTCAAGAACCAAGAGGCAGAATATTACTAAATGTTTTATAATATCCTATGTAAGGTACATTTCTATGATGTATAAAGAAGTTTCCCCAGGGACTAAAAAGAGAAATGTAAGAGCCAAGCTTCCTTCAGTTCAATAAACAGAAACCCACCTCCAGATGGATCGAGCTATAAAGGGAATGTGTTGGCTTCTGTAACTAAAAAGTCCAGGAAAAGGCTTCAGGCACTGCTGGATCAAGGTATGCAAATAATGGTGTTCCATCTCCCAAGGTTTTGCTGTCCTATGGGTTAGCTTTATTCTCAGGCATGCTTTCCCCATGAACTGACAAAGGCGACCTACATCATGTCCCTGTAGCCTACCTGCCTTAGCAATCTCAGTAGAAAGGGTGCATCCTTCCTGATGGTTCCTGCAAAAGCCCTCAGCTAAATCTGGATTGGACCAGACTCAGTCGTGTTCTCACCTCTTAACATCCTAAAGCCAGTGCATATTCTCATTGGGTATTTTCACTGGCCAGACTCATTGTCCAGACCCATTGGCCAGACCCACTGGCCATACCTCACTACCTGCCCCATTTCATTCCTGCTGGGAGTGAAATAGGGGTGGTCCAAGAAAATAAAACTCAGATAAATGAATCCACCAGGGGTTGACTTTTGAGTTGAACTGAACACTGAATATGATTTTGCCACAGCGTAGTAGAAAGAGCCCTAGTGCATTGCAAGTACAGGCACGGAAGGCAAAGTAGGAAGGCAGGATAGGAGGCCAGGAAGAGCACTGGGGGTCAGTGTGTCAGGGGCTGGCCTTGCCCCATGTTCGCAGCCAGAAAAGCTTCTGTAGGCTGTGGAAAGCTACTGAGGGGTTTTAAACAAGGACGTAAGATAACCACTCTGCATTTTAATAAGGACAGACTTAAAGACCAAGAAATCAGCTATTTTAGTCAGCTTGTCGTCACTGTGATGAAAATATCTGAGCAAAACAACTTAAAGGACGAAAGTTTATTGTAGCTCACAGCCTCAGAAGTTTTGATCCTTCACAGCGAGTTCCATTACTGTGGGCCTGAGGTGCACCACATACCGTCATGGCAGAAGGCCTGGTGGAGCACAGCTGCTCCCCTCATGGCAGCCAGGAAGCAGAGAGAACAAGAGCGTGAGAAGAGATACACCCTTCAAAGGCATGCTGCAGTGATCTCCTCCCTCTAACCAGGCACCACCTCTTAATAACCCATTCAGTTATAAACTCACCAATAAGTTAGCCCGTGGATGAGGTCAGGGTCCTGGCCACAATCCGTTCACCTCTCAGGACAAGTCTTAATCCAGTCAAGTTGACAATCAAAATTAATAATCACACCAGCTGAAAAATGTTTTTTGTGATCACTCAAGAAAAAAATGATCTAGTGATGAGCTGTGGCAGATGTGAAGGGATGAAGAGAAGGGGTGACGTCAAAACACAGCCCAGGTGCAGAATCAGCTGGGTCCAGGTGTTCACAGGAAGGAGAGAGTAAGGCAGGAAAGGAGTATGGGATAATGCCCACATCTCTGTCTGGAGGACAGTGGTGGGCCATTAACTGGGCAGAGGGAAACAGGGGAAGAAGCAGGCTGGGGTCACCTGCAGGAGTGGGGAGTGCTGCAGATTGGCCTCTCCAGCACAAAATGGGCACTGATAGGAGAGTCAGGGTCATAGCAAGGAAGGAAATGGGACTGGATGCAGGCAGGGCCGTGGGTGCCTTAGTCAAGGCTGCAAAGCCTTGTGATAGCTGACAAGCGTGGTTGATGAGCGCCCCTGCCGCACCTGCCAAGCCTGAGTTCCACGTGACCTCGAGGAGCCACCCTCATGATGAGCGCCAATTCGTCTGCGTCAGCAGTGCCGCCCTTCATTGTCCTCACTGTCACTTTACTGACTCCGCCTTTGGTACCAGCATCTTTCTGTCACAGTTCATTCCTCCAGACAAACTACTTGGGCCTTTCTCTCCTCCGACTTTTAGCCTGGCGCTGGGAACACAGTGGTCTTTGTGGAACTTACGGGAACTTACTGAGCATGGGAGACTGATTTTAACCAAATATTCACAAAATAAATATAAAGTATGTCTACGATGTGCAGTAAAGGATGAACAGGCCTGAGAACAATAGAGAACCTATTATAAATTAAAGGACCAGGGGAGAACTCACCGCAGCCACAGGATTGAAACTGAGATTTGTCTGCTAAGAAGCAGCCCCGTAGGAGGACCTGGGGGAGCAGCAGGCCAGGCAGTGTAGGGCAAAGGGCCATCTTCACCAGGCCCCATGTTCCCGTGAACATCCTACTTGGCCGTGCTGTAGGCCTGGTATTTGTTCTCTAGGGTTTCATCTTTTGTGAATATCAGGAGCAAGGCAGGGTCAAGGTGTCAAGCTGCAAGATGTTCAAATGCTGGCTGCCATCTCACCTGGCTGAGGATGCCGAGCCCATCTCGGTGGGGCTGGTAAGCGAGCAGGCCTCTTCCAGCTGAGATTCAGAACCTGCTGCCTTCCTGGGGTACAGAACACCTTCTTCTCCCTTTCCTTTCCTACCACACTGATGCTTTATGTCACACCAAGAAATTATTCTCTTCTGGTGGAGCCCATGAAATTGCATCTGTTCTATCTATCAGGAGCTGGGCCATAAATAACTAGCCCTTTAAAACCTCATCTTCCTGTATCTCTTGGAGTTGGAAATAGCATTACAAGCCCAGCGGCCTAGCAGCAGGAAAGGATTAGTGCCCTAGCACGCTACTGGCACGCACTCACCTGCAGGGGTGAGAGCTGGGCTCCTACCCTCTCCATGGAGTAGCAGCGTGACTTCCTTGCTTCTGTAGGTGAGAACTTGCTCTCAGAAAGAGAACAAAAGCCAGAGTTAGGAGGAGCGGGAAGCAAGCTGTTCTGCCTTCCGTGTGCACAGAGGCGGTACCGCTAAAGCTTGGGGACTGGCAGTCTGTGTGTGGGAAGCAGAGGTCGGACAGCTGGCCTGCCCGCTGTGGGTCTGACTGCATGCAACAGGTTTGTACTAAGTTTGTCATCTGTGAGGAGTCCTGTGCCAGGACTGCGAAGGGCAGTAGACAACAAGATGCTGTCCTCAACCTCTCCAGAGGAGCTGCCAGCTGCCTGATGGCACAGCTAAGACAGATGGAAGGAGTTGTTCCAGGCCCTTCCAGGGGCCCCTCGTTCTGGCAAGCCCTGCCTTCCAGAATGATGTTGATTCACTCAGAGTGCTCAAGGTCTCTGTTTTCTCATTTGGCCATGAGTGTTTGCTGCTTGCTCTTGGCTCAGCCTACCTAGGTTGTGACTTGGGTTATGCCTTGCTGTTGCTCCTGCACACTCTTCCCGGATTCCAAGGACTGACCTGAGTCCTTGGTTCTCTCCTTGAGCCTAGCCTTTTTTCAGCCCCAGCTTCCTCACGTGTGTGTGTGTGTGTGTGTGTGTGTGTGTGTGTGTGTGTATGGGGGGGTGACAACCCTTGAATCATCAAGGAAGCAGGATTCACACAGAAAACTTGAATCTATCTGATAAAATAGCAAAGCAATTACTGTGCAACTGAATGGTTTGGGTTATTTGGGAAGGGAAGGGTGGTCTGAACAAAATGAGGAGGCTTCAGGAGGACATAGATGGGTCTCTAGTCTCTCCGGGCATTTCTCTTCCAAGCTTTCCAAAGAGTAGTCCACACCAGCGTGGTCTACAGGGGTGCTCCCTCTCTTCTTCCCATGTCCGTTCCCCCTCTACTTCACCCTCCCTCTTCTTCCCTCATTCTCTCCGTGAAACTATTTATTTCATGATCATCGTCAGAGAACACCCCTACCCTACCCCACTCCAACATGACTGCTTACAGTGGCCAGCACCAGAAAGTATTTTCAAGTCATGTTACTGAACACTTAGATCGCACTTTATAGTGAGTATTTTCTTCTGCCAGAGGGCTCTGGTCTTTACTTTGACACTCCTCTCTCCGATTCTTCTTAGACCTCCCTGACCGCTCCTCCCCCTTTTTTCCTTTGATGTCCCCAAAGTTCTGTTGTTCCCCCGCTGCTCTGCTCACCCCACAGTTCTCCCCAGACAATCTTACCTTCAGATACCACCTGTTTGTTCTGACTCCCAAATCTGATTCTGAAGCCCAGTCTTCCCATCATGCATCACACTATAGAGCCAACTACCTGGTGGACATGTCCACTTTGAGTGACCAGCTCCCACTCAACATCTTCCAATTTGTTCATAATTGACCCCTAAAATGACCAAAGGTTTCTTCCTTCCTTAGTTTATGGCCTCACCCTCTACCTCATTCCCCAAAAATCTGGGAATCATCCCTGTTGCATCCCTGCCTCACCAGCCACATTTAATTAATTGTTAAATTCAACCAATGCACCACCTACAACATGTCTTTCCATCCTTGCTGCCACTCCTGAGTTCAGCCCATCATCTTGTTTTCTTTGTTGGTTCTGATAGCCTCCTTACTGATCTCCCAGCATCTTGGCACTCTCTAATTCCTCCTCCCCACTGCTACCAGAATGGCTTAATTAAAATGCAGCTCTGACATGCTAAGCCCTAGGCAAAAGCTTTCAGTCATCTTCTGTTGTCTAACAAAATAAAATCCATACCTTTGATAGGGCACATAAGGCCCTTCTGACCCAGCCTTGCCTACCACCCCAGCCTCGTCTCTAGCCACTGCTTTCTCTGAATTTTACTGACCCTACAACTCAGTGGTATAAAACCCTAAAGGAATATTTCTTGTTCATGTTATTTATGTGTTTGTCATGGACCACTGGGGAGTAGCTCTGATCTACAGAGTCATGCAGGTGGGTACCCAGGCTCCAGGGGGTTCCGCCATCTGGTAGCTGCACCATCTGGAATATGTTGCCATCTCCAGTGCCATGGCAGGAGAAGTAAGCAGAGAATCCAGCACGCCTCTTCACACTAACCCAAGTGTCATTCTCACCACTACCAACTCATATTTCATTGGTCAGAAGCTGTCATGTGATCCAGACTAGCTGCAAGAGAGCCAAGCAATGTGGGTGAACAGATGAAATGCTTGGTAAGCCACCCTCTCTGCAGCACCTGGTATTTCAGCAGACAAGATATCCTGGTTCCTGCCCAAGGCTCACCTTTCTCCTATGTTCCAGATTTCATTTCCCCCAAAATTTCCCTACTGAATCTTTCTCACATTCCTTATATTTATCCCATCTTTTGAGTACTCCCAGTAGCAGAAGGGCAAGTTCTAACATCTACCATCTAAAATTAAAACAAAAATAACACCCACCAAAACCCCATGACTGCACCCCATTCCCCTACCTCCAATTGTTCAATCACCCGCCTAGTGCTAAAATAGTCTTCTTTCTTAGGTTCTTACCACTATACCCGGCCTTTCTAAGATTGCCAGTGACTTCCAGGTAGCCAAATCCTGTGTCACCTCTCCAACCACATGTGACTTGTCCTCTTGGCAGTAGACATTGATCATCTGTCATTGAACTATTTTTTTCTTTTGATTGCAATAAAACTATCCAGCTACTTTGCTCCTTCTGAGGCCCCTTTACTGTCTCCTCCACCACTCAACCTTTTAAATTGCGCAGATGGTCCTGAGCCACTCCTTCTCTCCATTCACCGCTCTTTCTCAGGTCCCTTCAGCCAGTAATAGGTTGGTTTTCAATACCACCTCCATACCCCAGACTCTTAATTTAAATTGTCAGCCCTGATAGTCTAGCTTCCATGTATATTAACATGAATTCCAAACCAGTCTTCTTTTTTTTTAATGTGGTAAAATATGTATAACAAAATTTACCACTTTAATTATTTTAGGTATAAATGAATTTAGTGGCATTAAATACATTGGATACTTAATGGCTGTTAATACCACCGTCCATTTCTAGCACTTCTTCACCTTCCCAAATGGAAATTCCATATCCATTAAATAATAACTCACCACTCCCCAGTAACCACCCTTTCACTTTCTGTCTCTGTGAGCCTGACAGCGCTAGGTGCCTCACATAAGCGGGATCATACTGTGTTTGTCCTTTTGTGTGTGACTTATTTCTCTTTAATATAAGGTTTTCTGGGAGCACCCATACTTAGGATTGCTTTTCTTTCAAGGCTAGGTAATATTCTGTATCTTTATATGACGCTCTGTTTACCCATTGTATACTGATGATTATTCGGGTTATTTTAATTCAATTCAAACTTCTCCCCTCCCCACCTGTAATCTGCACCTCTCCCAGTCTTCCCCATCCACCTACCCCCAAGAGGAAACGGCTTCTGCCCACCGCAGGCCATCAGCATCTTTGGGCTGCTCAGCGTTCTGCCTCTCTCTCTTTACCACTTTTTCTAATCCATTTTTTATATTGCACCAGAGTGACTTACGTTTGTCAACCAAACCATGTCTCTCCTGTTTAAGCTTCCCATCACACTCCAAGTAAAACCCAGAATAAGAGTCCACATTGTCTAGGCTCTTCCTTTTCTCCTGCCCCTCACTGGTGCCCATCCCTGCCCCTGCTGTACTGGCCGTCACCCTGGTCCTTGATGGGCTAGGCAGGGTCTCTTCTTAGACCTCTGCGCTGGGTTACAACTCTGCTTCAAAGTCTTCAAATTCGTTTGTCTGAAGTTGGAAATAAAAAGCACCTGCCTTTTTCGAAAGGGAGAATTCAATTTAAATTTCTTCTTCCCAGGAAGGCCCTCCCTGTCCGTGGAATCTAAAGTAGCCTCTCACTCCCCATCATAGCCTCTTGTTTTATTTTAGGGATGTGTCATGACCTGGTATTACCGTGCTTACTCGGGAATTTGCCGTTTTTCTCCCTCATCATGGCCTGCAGAATGATGAAAAGCCGCAAGTATGGGGCATGGTGCTTAGTAGGTGCCCAGGGTTGCTCTGTTTGGAGGACGGTCCTGCTTGGTACCAGTGCCCTGTGGCTAATTGCAAAGGTTAACATGGAGCCTCTCCACCAAGTATTTTCAGTAATAACCTTCCTGGGGGACATTTGCAAATTAGCACTGACTCTTGCTGATTACTCCTCCTGAACTCGGTCTGATTAATAATTAATCAGCAAACCGCGTGGCCAGAGATGGCTGATCAGTGCTAGAAAAGATCTTAAATTATGCGAGTCACTTGGCCAGTCTTAAAAAGGGGGAGAAGCTCAGCTTCAGGAGTGGAGAAGTTTGATTGCAGCGTGAGCAAGAGGTTTCTCAGTTGTTTGTTGTTCCTGTTTGTCATTTTTCCCCATTTTTGACTAAGAAATCAATTAGGCTCCGACTTGCACCCTCAGACTGTGCAGCATAAAAATAGAAATGTGTTAAATATCACTTGCTATTTTATTCTTTGTCTTCAAAAGAGTTTTGGTCTGGGAGGCAGAGGTTAAAATTAGCCGGTTTGTTAAGCAAATGCCCGTCTGGCACCTGATGTCACCTTCTGCAGCCAGTCGTTTCAGATCTTCCCCTACTCCCTCTGAGCCTGAGTCCTGCACACTGGGCCCAGCAATGAGCAGGTGAGAGATTTGATGGGCATGGCTTGCCCAGACCACCTTGGGGTTGAAGTGTAATTAATTTGCCAGCAACCTGTCCCACCAGGAGTCCTTATAGTGCTCTTTGCCTTCTGCCTGCAAACCCCAGGGAGACAAGAGAAAAGGCAATCAGAGGGTGATGAACAGACTTCCCACTGTCAGGAGTGAACTTGTGACTGCTGAGGACTCCTTTTAACTCTCAGTCTGCAGCCTCTGGTCTTGCATGTAATTCCATCTTTGCTCTCTGGATTCCTCTTCTGGTCACTAGAAATATGAGTAAGGAGAGACTCAGAGAAAGGAAAGGCTTCTGCTGACACACTGATCTCTGGGCCAGAAAGAAGGTACAGGGAGAAAGGATGCAGTGTGGTCTGTGCAATCCCAGTAGCTGTTACAACCATCAGGATGGCAAGGCCACACCCCAGACCACCAGAGTGCTCGGGAGTGGCAGCCAACATCAATATTTGAGGTTTCCTGTGGGATCTCGGTGTGCACTGCAGGGAAGAACAATGAACTGAAGGAGCCTGGAAGGACTTGGGGAAAGAGATCACCAGGGACACCAAGGAGTGAAGCAGGAATGGGACATCTGTGTGGTACGCGACAGCAGGGTGTGGGGAGATGAGGTGGTAGGCATGTCAGTTTCCAAGGAGCCCGAAGTTTCTATTTCATCTCTGTCATGCCCCAACTTCAAAGATACCCTCTAGAACCTAGCCTGCATCCCTTGAATTGTGATGCTCAAACCAACTCCCCGCTCTGAAGGTATCCCAAGAAAAGTTTCAGAGTGCAGATTCCTGTGCTCTCTCCCAGCCCATTCAATCCTGCAGAGAAGAGGCCCTGAATTCAGTACTTTTAACCATTCTTCCTATTGCTCTCAAGAAGAACCACTCTGGAGATCACAGTCTCCACACAACACCCTCAGCCCCGTCTCCCCACCCTGAAAGAAAAGCACGTGGCCCTGGGCTCGCCTTGCTAGTCTCTGAGCCCTTTGCCAACAGGACCCCTGTGGAGGTAAATGAAGACCATGATTCGCTATGGACCTTGTATTCATCCTATACTTTTGCTCCTTTGACCTGCATCTCCCAATTTCCCAACAACCCCCCACCTTAGGAACCAAACAGAACTTTTTCCAGAACAATAACAGAAGCAGTGGATTTTTACCCATAATAAGATGGTCCGTCTTCTTGCACAAGGATCCATGATCAGGTTTCTTGGCAGGGAAGCTGCCCAGTTATATCTGACTTTCATGTTTGGTCATGGATTATGAATGGGTTTGAGTGAACATATCTATTCTATAAAATGCAACACGCTGACTCTTTGTGGGTTTGATTAATTTATTTCACAATTCATTTTATCTGCTTCTTCTGTGCCAGTTTCTGTGATAAGTCCACTAATAAAGTCTGGACTTTCTAGACTTCATTAAAAAGTCTGAGCCCCATAAGGTACCAGTGAAGTCTAGCTTCAACTCCTGTCAGCTTGGTGCAGCCTAAATGAAAGATGTCTCCACTCCAGACCTTGTGAGGCGGGACATCTGCCCTTCCAGCGCCCGCCCTAGGTTCCTATTGGATTGGCAGCCTTTCAAACCTCCTCCCCATAACGTGGACTCCTTAAGTGCATGGATTTGCCCAATCATCACTGAGTCCTTGATGCCCATGGAAAGTTTGGCTCACACGGGTACAAAGACTTGCTGACTGTTTAGTAAAGACAGCCTGTAAGATCACAGTCTCCACACGACCCCCACAGCTCCATCTCCCCATGCCTGAAAGAAAAGCATTTGGCCCTGGGCTTACCTTACCTTGCTGGTCTCAGAGTGGTTTGGCAACAGGATCCCTGTGGAGGTAAATGAACACTATTATTCACTAGGGTCCTCATGGTGCATCAGGTTATCAAATTATTCATCCTATATCTTTGCTACTTTGCATCTTGTGACCCACATCTCCCCATTTCCCAACCTGCAACCTTAGCAACCATTGTTTTATTCTCTATCACCATATTACATATATATGATGTGAGGTTTTTTTAAGATTTTCTATATCTATATATAAGCAAGATCACACAATGTATTTCTGTCTGGCTTATGTTGCAGGGAGTAAGGAGGACTGTATAACTGTGCAGATAACAGACAGGCCAATTTGTTTTACTATAGAAACCACTTTGGGCCGGGGATGTAGCTCAGTGGTGCAAGCGCCTGCCTGGCAAGCACAAGGTCCTGAGTTTAATTCCTGGTAACAAAGAAAAGGGAAAGAAACCACTTTGATGTAAATATGTGTGTGTAGGTGTATGTGCATCCTTCATCATAAGACATCATATTGTATACCATAAATCTACAAAATTAAATTTACCTTTAAAAATTACCTTTTAGAGAAAGATAAATATACAAATATCTATTGATTGCCTCTCTGACTGAATTGAGACCACTGCATATACTGAACACTATCATGTAGCTTGTTGCACTGAATCTTCACCACTATCTTTGAACTAGGCATCAGCAAACCCATCCTCCTGATGAAAACACAGCCTCAGAGACTTTGCTTCCTTCTCAGTAGCACTTCCCTCTGCAGCGGGGTCTTCCCATTCTGTTCCTTGTACAGATCCTAGGGGAGCCATCCCAGATCATCCCCTGCCCTCCAAACAGGCTCTAATACTTTCCAGGAGTGTAACCAGCTGCAAGAGCTTTTGTGGGTCAGGCACATGCTAAGATTTCACATGCATTATTTCATTAATCCTCATGAAATTTTGGAGAAAGAATTGCCATCATCCCTCTTTTTCAAATGGAAAATCCAAGACTCCAAGAAATGAAAAAAATTGGTAAGGGTCGCACAGCTAGTGTGCAGGTCGGGAGTTGGGTCGCACCCCCTACTTTTTGTCTTCTGGACTCTAAAGCCGGATCTACATCCCTTCCCCTTCTGTTTCTCTGAGCGCTGATTCATTCTCTGTCCCAACACCAGAGGAGGCAGCGTGGAGCACAGATTTCCGAGTCAAGTCCACGTCCAACGCCAATCCTGCTGCCAACTCTTTTTGTAGCCTCAGCTAACTTACCCTCTCGGCGCCTTACATAAGTTACAAATAATCATTTGGCATAGCTGACTTTGGCCAGGCCCAGCTTTTCCATCGGTTTTCGTTTGCTTTTCTTTTTGTCTTCCCCCTGCCCTTATATGGCTACAGCACCTGGAAGGTCCCCTGCCTCGCCCCTCCCCCAATCCCTCATCTCCTAGCATGTGCTTTCTGCGGATATCTCCCCGTGGTGCCACTCACAGGTTCAGGGTGCTGGAGATTTTGGCCTCCACAGCAGGTGAGTCTGGAGGCAGCTTCTGGTTGGCCCAGGTAAAAGCCATAACAGGAAGATTTCATGTCCCCCACAGTGAGGCAGCTCTGAGATCCCATGGCCACTTGGCAGTATCCTGAAGGGCATAAGAGAAAATCAGAGGTTAATGGTAATGGTTTGGGCTCTTCCCTCTGTGCCAGGCACTCAGGACTCTCAACTTCCGTTGCCCTAGTTTCATAAGGTAGGTCGAGAGTCCTTCTCACCCTGTAGGACTTGAGGCTCAGTCTCTGAGACCTCCTCATTTTTGACCTCTGTAAACAGCACCACAGAGTTTCCTCCAGTGGGATCTACACTCCAGTTGACATTTCTGCAACCCGGAACCAGGAAAATTTAGGGAAGAAAAGATAGATGCTGTTTGTTGAGTGCTTACTACCTGCCAGGCACTTACTATGGCTTTTTTTCTTTTCTTTTCTTTTCTTTTTTTTTTGCACCTTTAAGCAACTATAAAAATCTAAGGTTCAGCAAAGTCATGTGCTCTAGGTCACAGAGCTTTGCAGCTGTAGACTGAGCCCCTCTGCTGGATCCCTGCGCTGTGGCCTCTGAACTAGGAGACTGACCTCTTTCTTTCCTGTTGCCCTGACTGTGGGAGGTCAGGAGGAGACCGAGTCCCCGGGTGGGTGCTCCTGGGCCTGAGCCTTTGGCCGCAGCCCCTCTGCCCCTGTTCTGCCTCTTCCTTGGCTGATGGCTGGTTGAAGCCACAGGCTGGCTTCCCTGGCAGCCAGACTCCTTGAGGCCGTGTCTGCCACAGGCAGCCAGTTCTCAACCCACAGGCCAGCCTGGGCCAGCCTGCCGTTGGTGTTCCCCTCTTGGAGAGCCCTGTCACTGCAGACAAATGGCCCGTGTCATTTAGCTGCGTCCTTCTCATTGCCGGTCTGTGGCCTGCGTTGTCCAGATAACCTGTTCCATTTAGTGTTGTCTTTATGGTGCCACAGGGGTCCTCAGGCCGTGAAAGCCCAGCCTTCACGCTGACCAGGAAGAGTCGCAGGCAGGCCTGCTTCCTGGCATCTGTTCACAGCCTGACCAGCTCTCAGGATTATTGGAATCTGTCAGTTTCTCTCAGGTGACACTTTTCACCTGAGGGCAAGTGTCCCCCAGGCCTTGCTCTGAGCTGGGGAGACATCCTGGATGCTGGCCTGGTATCCACCCTCCCATCAACAGTTTCTGCACAGCTGCCAGTCTTCTCCCATCCAGGCAATGCCCTTCTGAGCTTCCCCAAGAGCCTCAGCCCCATGGCTCGTCATTACCTCATCCAGGCCCTTCTCTAGCACGCCCCCCCCAACACCCTAGCAAGTAATTACCTTCATAAGGAAGTTGACAAGTCTCTGGCGACTCAGCCTGGCTGGCAAAGATTCATTATTCTATATCTAGAAATAACCAGCAACATCAGCAAGGGGCTGAGATAACACCGGTGTAAAACTTCTCTATTCAAGGGAATTAATTAGGATTCCTTATTAAAGATCCAATTAGGCAAAAGGGCATTTTTATCTGTGATAGTCAGCTGCTCTTATTTTTCTAAAGCTATAACGCCCAAGTTTTAAGAAGAGGAAAAAAGCAGGGGTTACGCGTTTCTCCCGAACAATCCACCCCTTCGTTGTCAGTTACGTCTTCATCAGGACGTGAAAATGGATTTCCTCGTTCAGTTTGCGATGCTTTATCTCTCCTGAGTCTGGTAACGACGCCACCTTCTCCCTTCATCAGGAGCTGCATCCCAGATGGGATATTTGGGGAGTGGGATGTTTGATGAGGGTGACTGTGTGAGCACCAGCAATTTTGAGTAACCTGGTTATGAGGGCTGGCAGGAAATGCCAGCTCTGCTTCATACTGTCTGTGTGACTTTGGGCAAGTTGCTTCACTTCTCTGAGTCTCAATTTCCTCTTCTCTGAATGGATCTTCTGGGGTCAAGTTAAGGATTAAGAGTAAATGGATGTACAACAGCAAAGTAACTATGGGCTGGGGGTGCAGCTCTGTATTGGAATGCTGGCCTTGAAGGTGTAAGGCTCTGGGTGTGACCCCTGCCACTGGGAAGGAAGGGCAGGAAGGGGGAGGGGAGAGGAGGAAGGGAAGGGAGGGAAGGGGAGGAAATAGGAGGGAAAGGAGAAAACAGGGAGGGAGGGAGGGAGGGAGGGAAAGAAAAGCAAGGAGGAAAGGAAAGAGGAAGGGAAGGGGGGAAGGAGGAAAGCAGAGCGGGATGGAGGGGGCCTAAGAGCCCAGGCCATTGAGCAAGGCCACCTTGCATCACACTTACAAGCCATGTGGACAAGATGACTTCAGAACCCTCTTTTCCTCATCTGCAAGACGGGTGGGAAGCTCTCCTCCGGAGTCTCTGGGAGGGTTGACTGAGGTGACGTGGAAACGCCTGCCTGTGGAGGGGATTTAATAAGTGTTTGTCAATCTGAAATATTTTTGTTTTGTGCTGTTTTGCATTCTTTGGGATCGGAGCCAGGGCCTCACACACAGTGGACAAATGCTCTACAGCTGAGCCCCCCCTCAGGCCTCATTTCATTTTTCCCTCCAATGTGTTCGTGGGGTTCTTGGACAGAGGTATTCCTAGTCACCGGCCGGAGGAAACAGGCTCATGTTGTCCCTGGTGGGGTCAAGGTGATTCTAAGGAACAACCAGGGATGAGGCTTCAGAATCTCCATCACCCAGCTGTGTCCTCCATGGCTGCCAAAGGAACAGAGCTGAATGGGGACAAGTGGCCTCTTGACCACTTAGTTGGCTCCACAGTGCTCTCAGCCTGGGCCTCGCTGCCCCAAGTTCCACACGATGTGGCAACACAGTGCGTACTCACAGATCTTCATTTTCATTTCTAAATTGGCTGTAGCTCCTTTATCCCGGGGAAGAGAAGATCTAGAAAAATAACAGAATGTGAGGCATCCAGAGTGTTTTATAGGAAGTGTGTTGTCCAACTGCTGCATTCCACGGAAGGGGAAACTGAGTCATGACTGAGCCAGTGAAGGTCAGAGCTGAGGTGGGATCCATCCATGCTCTCCAAGTTAGATCAAGAACTCTTTTCTATCACATGAGAGGCCCCGAGACCACATAGCACTGAGCTCGCATTTGCCTGACAGCCTGGGAGGGTGGCAGGGCAGCACCTGAAAAATCTGTTTCCACGTAAGCTCTGTTTCACCCGTGTTTCTCAGCTGTCTTCTTGTCCTGGAAGCGCCTTTTCTCAACATTATTTTGACTTTAGCACTCTTTCTTACAGACCTTGTACCCTCTGACCCTGCCTTCCTACTCATGTGACAGTTCCCTTCTGTTCTCTCTCTGCCTTGCCCTCTGTTGTGAGTAAAGCAACAGGCATGCGCTTCCTGCCTCCGGGCCTTTGCACTTGCAACCCCCCCCCTCCACACACACACAGACTGTTTGCTCAGCCTGTCCACAGAACTTACTGTTACCTCCAAAGTCACATTCTCATCAAGGCTGGCCCTGAGCACTTATTAAGATGACAAACGCCTCTTCCCACTCTTTTAAGTGTCTGTTTCCTCTCAGCTAGACCCCATAGCTAAGAATGCAGAGCACAGGTTCCAGCTCCAGCAGCTCCGTTGCTTGGCAACATCATCCTCATTCTCCAGATGAGGAAACCAAAGCACAGTAGCTGGATGACATCACTCTGGGAGTTAGCACCACTGCGATGACGTCCAAAAGCAGCCTGGTGTGCCTTGGTCCTCCAAGTGTGACCTGGTGCTGTCCTTGAGCTTCCCTGAGGCAGCCCAGAAGTGGTTATGAGTAGCATAGGGATCCGCTCCATGCAAGCAGATTGCTCTGCTACAAAACCACACTACTGGAAGAGAATGCGGCCTGGGCTGAGAACCAAGCCACCCTCTCCCCTGGTCCCTCTTGCTCCCCTCCTTCCCCCATCAAATAATTCCTGATAATGAAGTTTGGATGATTCATTGGTTTTCTGATGAGTGTGAATTCATCATCCAAATCTACATGTTTCAATCCCCTAATATGTGCTCTCAGGTTCTTAACCTGATTAATATGTAAAGTGCTTTATCCTGTGACTTAACAAGAGAGCCCCCAGCTTGGCTTAGGGGCCCATGTGGCTCCCAGCCTCTGGGGCTCTGGGAAGCCTGGGGGGTTGTTGGTGCCTTGTTGTGGACAGTAGCAGGAGCTCCTCAGGGACTGGGTTAAGGTGCCCACAGGCCCACAACCTAGAGGGGAGATGGCTGCTGCTCCCACTCAGGCCAGAGCACTATGGCTGCAGAAGTCCCCATCTCCTAACCCAGGAAGTTACTCCATGCTCACCACCCCACACACAGCCCACAGAAGGGGATCCAGCAGCCCCTTTGTGGACCTTTCTGAAGGGACAGGAAGGTCTTTTCTTCAAGGCTATCTAAGCCAGATCCTACTCTCCCCAAAGGGAGGCCACAAGCTGGCAAAGCAGCCTGGGCCTCCTCCCCTGCCACAGCCCCTGGGATTGACCATGCTGCCACCTTTTACTGTATCTAATTAAGATTTCAGTCCAGCCTCCAAGCCTGTCACCACCTCACCCACCACATGTCCTCACGTCTCCACTCAACACTCTGCAGTTGGGCTGGACCAGTTGTGACCCACATTTCCTTGGACTTGAACTCTTACCTAGGACCCCCGAGGGGCCAATCCCTGCTCTCTGATCACACACACACACACACACACACACACACACACACACACACTCACTCTCATACAGTCACAGAGGCAGGAGCTCCTGCCAGGTGCAGGGGCTGCTGTTGTCATGAGCAGCTGTCTACCTAGAGAGCTCTAGAGCCTGACAGGGGTTCAAACTTCAGCCTCTGGGTTTGGGCAAGGAATTTAACCTCTCTGAGCCTTTATGTCTTCCGCTTTTAAAACAGAGCTATCAGGAATAATAATTTGCATTTGTTAGAACTGTTGCGAATTTCAAATTAGCCCTGAGCGCAGCGTCTGGCATGCAGCGCAGAGGCAACGCTCAGAACTACAGCTATTGCGTGTGCATGTCTTCACAGCCACCGACCACGGTAACAGTGTTGCCCCATTTTTTTCGATGTGAAAGTGGAGGCACAAATGTTAGGGCTGGGATATGGTGGACCTTTTCTCTCAGAGGCACCTGAAGCTTGGGAAGGAAGGATTTGAGACCCCTGAAGAAGATAGGAGAGTCGTTTCCTGAGGAGAACCGCCCATAGGAGGAGGGGACCCGAAAGGTGGCCCGGATGCCCCATCCTGGCAGAAGCCCCGGAGGAGAGTGACATCTCACCAAGTCGGCCCAACTGGAGCTCTTATCCCCAGTACCAGCGCATTGTCCTGGTTTGCGTTTCCCCGAAACAGAAGTGAGAGAGGGACTCAAGTAGTGGAGCCAGGGGAAAGTCCAGGTGACAGCAAAACGGGCCCTGGCCCGGAGAAGGGGCGGTGGCCTGTAAAGGATGTGTGACCAGGCCAGTTACCACAGTGGGGCCCTGGAACATGGGCTTACAGGGCGCCTCTGTGGAACTGAGGGCCGCAGAACCAAGGTGTAAAATAACCCCACTCAGGGAGCTTGGGAGCTCAGGTATTTACACACATTCCTTGATACACTGAATGCAGGCTCTTCCCAGGAGGCTGTTAGGCTAATTCCCCAGCCTTGGGCATCTGCTCTGCCCATGAACAAAGTAGCCTCGCCTGAGGGTAAAAAGAGCAACGGCACAAGGATCCAGATGCTGGAGGCTGGCCGTGAACCGGCCCTTTCTGAAAGATCAAGGATTTTCCATACAAGTTAGAACACATAGCGGGGCAGTGTGAAGTAACTGGCCGAGCTGCAGCCCTTGGGGTCTAGGCAGCTTTCTGGAGGGTCCCAGATCACTGGACATGAGCCTAGGAGAAAAGCATCCTTCCTTCAGCCTCCGGAGTCACCGAGGCTGTGGGCACGTGGAGGCTACAGTGGCTCCGAAGAGCAGGGACAGAAGGCAAGAAGAATCCATAATGCAGGAGCCACACCGTTGTGACTTGAAGCCTCTTTCCCCAAGAATCCTGGGGAAGGTGAGGCTGCCCACTGATCTGGCCATTAGCTATTGAGATTTGGAAAATCAGGGATGTGAAAAGAAGTTTGTAAAGGGGCAGAATAGGAAGTTCTGTGGATTTAGGTCAAACACACACACTCGCCAATGACTCACTGGAATGAGGAGAGTCTGCTGCCAACACTCAAACATTTTTGGCAAGTTTGTATTTTCCGGGCCGTGCATTAGGTGAAGTTGTGCTTATCCCTCAAGTTGCAGGAACTGGGGGGTGAAGTCACAAAGAACTCATGCATAGCTGAGCAGGGACGCCCACTCTCCGGCTTTATTTAGACCTGCCCCAGCATTCCCTGCAGCACTTTCTGGAGCCACCAGAAGTTTCAGAACTGAGCCCAAGGAAAAAGAAAAGGGCTCAGAGTTCAGGCACAGTTTTCTAAAGTTCTCAGGTGAAAGCTCCTTCCTGCTTCACTTCCTGGTCCTTCATCTCTCACCCTGTCCCTGGGAGGCTAGCAGGATGTGAAGAATGTAGACTCAGATAAGCCAAGCTCTTCTGGGCAACCCTGGGCAGGGGACCATCGCTTCAGTGTTCCCATCTGCAAAGTAGACATCTGAGTGCCCAAAAAGGAACTCCAGACATAAGCGGTACACAGGAAGTGCTCCATACAGCCACCCCCGCACTCTCCTCTTGTGATTTGTCTGCTCCATTTTAATTCATTTCCCTTCCCCAGCCATTCAGATTGTCCCAGGCAGAGATGTGACCCAGATGTTTCTGTTGATGTGGGGTTGGATGGATGGAGAGTGTGATGATCCATTCACAATCATAATAAAGCACCATCAATTAATTGCACACATGATGATGCTAAGAACATCCCATTCATCATTTTTAATGGGATAACATGGACCCTTCTGTCAGACCCGTTTGCTCTTGTTCTCATCTGCACTGTGCCTCCTACAAATGTGCTCAAGCCAGTACTTAGGGCCAAGGCATGCCAAACCTCCGCTTTGTGCTTCAAAATCACCTGAGCGGCCTCTGCAGAAAGAGAGGAAAAGAGCAATTATTTTACCAAATTGGTTTCCAGCAGGAAAACAGTTTAAAAAGAATAAAAGAATAAAGTTTTTTATTTCCATTATAAACGTAAGGCATGATCATCAAAAGGCATGATCATCAAAGTTTAGAAAATAGAGAAACCCTGGATAAATAAACTCATGAATGAACATTTTGCACATTCCCTCCCATTTCTTTTTTCTAGGAATGACTTTGTTTTGTTTTTGAAAGATGCATTCATAATGTGTGTGTGTGTGTGTGTGTGTGTGTGTGTGTGTGTGTGTGTGTATAGTTGTTATTTACAGAGCAATTCATCCTTACTGTGAAAAATTCAAAACATACCCAAGAGTACAGAATTAAAATGTTAATATTTCCCTTTTGTCAATCCTTACTCTATCTAATTCCAGGGTCTTCCCCAGAGACAAACATTATTAATAAGTTTGTATAGAGTCTTGTGTATTTATATACACACCCAGAATAGGGGAGTTGAGCATAAATACATTATTCTACAATGCGTTTTTATCCTTTTTTGCAGTACATATAATTTTAATAGTATAGATCAACAGGAGAAGAGAAATAAGAACACTAGAATTGATTTTCATTCTTATCACTATTTCTAGGGTCCCTCTAACTTGATGTAAACTTCTTACACATTTCCAAAGAAATTCATACTCTACTATTTTATCACAAATAATTTGAATGGTTTCCCTACTTGTATGATAAAATAGGAAAGACTTGCATTTGGAGTTGGAAAGGAACTTAATTTGTGATCAGTGTCAAACAAAATCACATTCACATCGTAAAACACAAGTAATAATATCACAAAACTAAAAATACATAGATCAATACCACTTTTCAAACCAATTTGCATGCTACCTCAACCTCCCCAAAAAGGCAGACTTCCAAAAGTCATAAACAAACACTTGCACATTTCCTAGTAACTCAAATGGAACAGACATCAGGGTGGCATATACAATACTGGACCCTCTTAGCTATTCCTTCACTACTTAGAAACTCCCTGTTCTCTACAAACGGACTGAAAATGAGCCTCGTTTTTATCCTTTTAAATGTATATATTAGGTACATTTCCATGTCAGTATATACCTCTGCCTCATTGTTTTAAATGATTACTTAATATTGCATTTTTCCCACTATTTTAAACAATGCATTTGTCTTGGTGCACACTGGAGCATTTCTATGATAGCTTCCTGAAAGTGGAATTTCTGGGTCAAAGCATACATTACTTTTAAATTTAGAGTCTGCCAAATTGTACTCTAAAAACGCTATGCCAGTTTAAGATTTCCCGGGTATGAGGCTGTTTCCCTACCTCCTTCCCAAAGTTAAGCTTTCCTATTTTTATCCTTCCCTGTGGATGAAGAGCAACCCTCCAAGCAGCCTGGTGTGGTGGGATGCACCTGCAGTCTCAACATTGGGAAGGGTTCACTTGAGCCCGGGAGTTTGGGGCCAGCCTGGAAAAGTAGCAAGAGAGACCCAGTCTCAAAAAACAAAACCAAACACAAAGCATATAGCACCTCGTTATACTTTTGATTTTCATTCCTCCAATTAATAGTATAACTAATTATATCTTCCTGTGTTTATGGTCATTTTTATCTTATTCTCTGAATTGTCGATTCATATTCTTTACCCATTTTTTTCTATTGAGTCATACCTCTCTTTCCTGTTAATTTTTGGGGGTCTTTATATATTTTTAATATTAACATTAATGTATTTTTAAAACCTGTCAATCAATGAATTGTCATATAGCCTTTTTCATTCTCCCTCACAGCAGAATTTTTAAATATTTATATGCTAAAATCATGTGATTTCCTGATTTTGTCATATAAAACTGCTGCATTTTATTTTAGCTGGAAATACCTCTCCAGTTAGAAATTATTAAATTACTGTGTTTCTTCTAAAATGCTCAATTTTATACTGTATGTTTACACATTTTTTACATTTACCTTTTTATCTGTCTGAATTAAAGTTTTATACTAGGTATGAACTATAGGCCTAGATCTGTGCTAGTTCCCAATGAATACTGAATTATCCCCAAACCTGTCCCTTCTGATTTGAAATAGCCCTCTTATTATAAACTGAGTTTATATCTATCCATAGTTGGTCTGAATATTCTGTTCTGTTTGATTTTTCTATTACTCTATTTCTGTGGCATACTTATATTATTTCAGCTTTACTATAGTTTTACAGTAAGTTTTGCTTTCCAGCAGGAAATGATCTCCTTCAATACTGTATTATGACTTTAAAAACATTTCATGGGAAACTCTTATGGATTCACTTTCCTGGATGAGTTTAAGGGCAAGCTTTTCAGATTTCCTCCCAAGGAAATTCCACTGTGATTTCAGTTGGAATTTCACTGAATTGCTAGATTAACTTAAAACCAGCATATTTACAATAGTGTATTTTCCTGTCGAGGACCATGGGATACCTCTTGTTTTTCAGCTCCTTCTTTTTTAATGGTCTTTAATAAAACTTTTATGGTTGTCATCACGTAGACCTAGCAAATTTCTTGTTTAGTCTTATTCCTGGGTATTTTTATAGTTGTTCTCGTTATTATGAATAGCCTCATTTTGCAACTGCATTTTCTAATTGTTTATTGCTGATAAATAAGAAAGCCATTGATTTTTGTGCATTTCTTTCACAACCCTCCAATCTTACTGACACTCTTGTTAGCTCTAATAGTTTTAAAGGTGACTATGCTAAATTGTTTGAGGCAGACTATTATATTAGTGGCAAGTAGTGTAATCTTGTTTCTTCTTTCCCAGCACATACTCTCTTTTCTTTGTTTGTTTGGTTCTGTCTTCCTGTATGGCTAGTTCCTCCCAGGCCATATGAAAGAGGAGTGGCAGCTTGGCAGCTCCAGGATTTCTGCCTAAAACGGACTCCAAGAGAAGCATAGTTTTCATTAAATTCTACATTACAGATCAATAAAAATAGCAAGATTTCCAGAAATATATTATTCCTCTTTTATAAGAAATTAAGGGACCATGTATTTTCCATACTAAACAGTTATTTTTTAAAAACCCTGGAGCAACTTGGGAGTCAGTGATAGAGATCAGATGAAGAAATGCCTGGAGGGGAAATCCCCTTCCCATGGCACCATCACTTCACCAGGTGATGGGGTAAGCAATTTTTTAATCCTGATTACTTTGAACTTATTAGCATTTTTCTCTGTTTTTATGAACCCTTGGCCTCAAACTATTCCATTAAGTGGGTATATCACAATTTGCTTAACCATTTCTCTTGCTGTGAACATTAAGGCTGTCTCTAGATGCTCATGTTATAAATATTTCTGTAAAGAATATTTTTGTGTGTAAGGCTTTTTTCCCCTGAATTTATGATCATTTCTTTAGGAGCAATTCCCAGAATGAACATTTTTAAGACTCTTGATTCTTATTGCCAAATTGCTTTCTAAAAGCATTCGATCACTTTATAGTGCCACCATCAGTATGTGAGTGTCTGAAGAAATGCGCCTTTTAAAATGAAAGATTATGACATATGTCAGAGAGGAAAGAGGATGGACTTTGGAGTCAAGGAGGTGGGCTTGAATTCTGGTTCCTCCAGTGAAAACTGGGCCATAGTTTAAAAACAGCAGCCGAGCCTCAGTTTCCCTACCCATAGAATGTGAGGCGAATTCCTTCCACAGTCGTACTGATGGCTGAATGAGCACAACCTGGTGATGGTGCTGGGCACAAAATAGCTACAATCAAAGAGGAGCCACTTCGCCATTGTTTGGACTGTTTTCAGAGGTTTTCATTTTCTAACCAGCTTTGGTGACTTCCCCTGAAAACTACGCTGCAATTAGGAATGACTTCTGTCCCTCAGCAGAGCTCTCTGCCAAGGGGAAGCCCCTTCCTGCACCTGGCTGCCGGCCCCAGCTGTGAGCTGTGAGCTCCCGGGCCTGGCAGCCTGTGGTGTGGAAGAATTTCTCTGGGGCTGTTATGAGCAGGCTACTCACAGCCTGCCCTGGACTTCTGCTCTGTGCTTGAGAAGAAGAAACCACAACTGCTCCATCCTCAGGGAAAATCAAAAGCTTCTCCCATCTGCGTGAGCTGGATCCTCTCTGTATGGACACTATGCGGGGTGAGACAGTTGTCACCTGCTCCCGCTCTTAATTGCCAAGTCCTACCACCTCTACTTCCTCAATGCCTTTCTATTTTTCTCTTTCTCGGCACCACCACCAGGGCCTCTGACCTTGTTCAGGTGCTCTAACACCTGTGATACTGACATAATATCCGATTAGCCTCCAGAATGACTCCCTGCTGTCATCTTCTCTTCTGGCACAATGTGAACCTACTAAATGCCCATCCTGGCCATACTGTTTCCCTGCTGGAAACCCTTCAGTCGCCATTGCCATCCAGAGGATACAGCCCAAAGCTTTAGCCTGGCATCCAGTGCCCTCCAGCTGGTGACAGCTCCTAAGTTGTGCATGTTACCCACGCATTCATTTATTCAAGAGGCATTTAGCAAGTGTCAGTGACAAGATTAGGTATTGGAGTTAGTATTAGGGCTTGTTCCAAGCTAACAAGTCCAGAATAAGAATGGTATCAGCTGACACTTCTTGCACTCTTTCTAAGCACATAGGACTGTGATGAGCACTTTACATGCATAATCTTTCTTAACCCTTTCAGTAATCTTATCAAGAAGGCATTATTTCCATACCCCTTATGCAGAGGAGGGAACTGGGACTTGGAAAATTAACATAGCTTGTTCAAACTGGGAAGTTTGGAGCCAGATTCTTTGTCACTAGAGCCTATGCCCTTAACCATTCAGTACCAGTTTGTGTCTTTATGTCTTAAGATACCTGTAGGATAAACTCAATAGTATCTATATCTACAATCTTATAAGAAATTTAGCTACAGAACTAACAATTCTAATTAACCATTAAATGCAAAACTGACCAACAGCTAACACAAGTCCTGACAGATTCTTCTCCTGTTAAGAGCTCCAGGACTGGTCACAGGATTCCTGCTGCAGACTCTACTTGCCAGCATCCCAGTCATTGCCATGGTTAGTGATGATTTCCTAAGAGGAGCCTCTGCGCTGGTCTCTGGCCTTCTCACAGATGGCCCTTCCTGGGTACAGGGTGGGCACTCAATAATTGCACTGAATTAAATTGGATTGGATTGAACCAAATTGAATTCAGAGGCAGATATTCTTCAGCAGTGGCTGGGATTTAAATTCGTTGTTGTCCTTATCATCTTGTGGAAGGAACACTGCCTCCCACATAAACCAGGCTGAGCATGCAGGTTGTTAAGGATAGTATATCTCAATGGGTTTCTGTTCAGTCCAGGTAGCTTTTTCTGCGTAGACTATGGGAAGTAGATCTGAACTGTGCATGTTTCTTTGATGTAGTTTCTCATAAATCTTGGAATTTGAACAATCTGGCTTGAAGAATCATCTGTACCACTTGTTCTGTCACATGATATTGGGCAAGTTGTTTAACCTCTCTGGGCCTTTTGTTCCTTGTCTTTTTCTGTCTCATGGGGATATTGTGAGAATTAAAATGAGAAATTGAATGTAAAATTCTTACGATGCACAATACATGGTCAAAGCGCACAGGCTGGAGCAATACTTAGAATCATTACCTTTTTCCTATCTCTCCTGTCCATGCTGAACTGCACAGGAGTGGATTGGGAGTAGCAGCAGTTAGGAAAGCCAGAGGCAGAAACTGGAAAGCATGGCCTTCAAGGGAACTGGCCAGACCAGAGCTCTGGAAATAGGGAGTTCCCAGGTCTGTGCCTCACACAGTAACAGAAAGATGAAAGCAGGGAAAGAGGGCAGATGAGAGGACAGGAGGAGACATGGAGCAGTGTGCAGCCTTTCTGGGAACTCTGACCCCAGTGGAAGGCAGGTCTGGAGTTGGACATGTTGACCCCTGGCGTGTGTCCAGCCTTCTGTCATCCACTGTGTCTGCTGCGGAGTGGACCCTGACTACCAGGCTACAATGCTGATCAAAGACTGATCCTCTGCTTGTATTGAAGATTATAGAAATCCTTCAAGTCCTGCTCTATGTGGGCCCCTCCCAATGCCCTCCCAGTCCTACTCTCCAAAGCCTACAAGGAGAGAAGGCTGCTGCGATGGAGCAAAAGAGATGCCCTGAAAGGAGGGCTTGTTCCCTAGGTCAGGGAATCGAGGGATCTTTGACTGTGGCCCTCTCAAGAAGTTTTGGAACATGCCCATAAGTGTTAAGGTAAGTGTTAAGGCCTTCTGACTTCTTTGCATCATGGAATAATCAGAAGTTCTTGATCCCACTTTCACTTGCTACCTCAGCAAGGTGACTCAATCCATTTAACTACTCCCACTAGGTCATCTAGATGCAACAAGCAGAATCCGCCTTTGAGAAATTCTGATTAGAGAAAGATAATCATGAGGGGCCCAAACATCTCGCTAGCACCCACCACTTGCCTTATTACTGACATTGCCTTTGATCCTTATCACTCGCCAGTAAGGTGAACCCATCATCACTTACACTCCAGGAAATAATCTGAGACTTAAAATATTTAGCACCTCGCCTAACAACACACAGCTGGGTACGAGCAGACTCAGCATTGGAATCCCAGGTCTGCCTGACACTTTTACACCAACGCATCATGTAGGAAGAGAAATACAGCACCTGTTTACAGGTAGTTAATTGTCCTCCTTATGGGAAAAGGTTTATGTAATTGGCAGACACCTAAACAAGAGGTAGACACCTAAACAAGTCAAACCTCAACTCAACACAAAGATCATTCTTGTACTTGAAGTTTAATCACTGCCTGAGTGTGACCACTGGCATTTAAAATTAGCATTAGCTAGACAAACATTAGTTAGGGGTATCCTTGAGGGGATTTTTATAGTATGTGATTCTGAATCCTCTCTCAAGGCTGCAAAGGGGTGAGACTGAGTTTTGACAAGGTGACTCCCCTGAGTCTGGTCTTCATGCTGTCACTCATCTTGTATGACTGCATTTGTGGCCATGAAGTTAGCTAGTTGTTCAAGGTAGGAGGGTTCAAAGAGCTATGGATCCTGAATCTTTGAGTCATTTCTGAATTATGAGACAACTGAGAAAGCATGTTCCGACCCCTGGAAGTCGGCCCCTGAGATTCTTTTTAACGCTGACTGAAGCCTGAGCCCAAGGATGACCTCTTCAGCAGCCCCAAAGCCTTCATGGGAAATCATCCTTGAACCTACTTTCAGAAAAGCAGACGAGTTTTTATACGTGCCCTTCCCGCTAATGGGATCCCAACACCTGAGTCTACAAAGGGACGCTGGTCAAGACAGATTTATTTCTCTTCAGTCTGATCACTGTCCAGTGGAAAGAGCCATGACACACGGGCAGCTTTAGAATGTATGAAATTACAGGTGTTGTTCATGGAAAGCCCTGTTCTTTGAAACTGTCTCATTAGACTATCCATCTACCCAGGAGTCAATTTCAGTCCTGGAGGCTCAGTTACCTCTTGGCACCCCACTCCCCACCTCCCCACCAAAACTCTGCCATTGCCCTGTGGAGACAGCACCCACGTTTGACTCCCAGCTCTCCAGTCACAAGCTGTTTAGTCTTAGGCAAATCATTTAACCTCTTTGAGCCACATGCCCTGTTGGCGGGCTTCTAAACAGGCAAGGCCTTTTAGGAAGTTAATTTTGTGTGGTGCTTAAAATTATAAAATGTTCATACCATTGTTAGGAATTTTTTATCAAGGAAATAGTGAGAAGTTCATGCAAAGGGATACATACCAAGATGTTCACTGTAGTGTTAATTATAGAGGGAAAAAGTCAACAGTATCTGTGCAACATTAATGGTTCAAACTGCCGTGAATGTGGCTGATAAAACATGTGGCCATTAAAATTACAATTTCAAAGGCTATTCAAAGAAATTGGAAAATGCTTAATATGTGGTATGAAATGAAAAAATCAGGGTACAAAGCTGAATATATAGTATAAAGTAAAATTTTTATACACATACATATATAATAGTCATAAAAAGGGAAAAAGTAGAGAAAAAAGTTAACACCCTTAGCCCTGAGTGGGATATTAATGTATCTCTTACTTTATGTTCTTTTGTAAGTTTCTCTAGCTTTTACACCAAGGTTATATTACTTCCTGGATACAAAAAACTCAGTGAAAGATAAAATGTTTATGATACGTATTTTTCTAGTGGCGAGGGCAGAACCCAGGGCCTTATCATGCTACGCACGCGCTCCACCATGGAGCTACTGCCCCAGCCCCTTAAGAGGTATTTTCATAGCTCCCACCACTTCCAGAGGGATTTTTATAACCCGACCCTGTCCTAACTCAGCACCTTCATCTTTTGCTGCTTCTCCCGTCATCACCAGCTCCCCTGTAATCCCCCCGTGCCTTGCTCCCGCCGCCCCAAACTACTCGCCGCTCTGTAAACACACCGCAACTACTTCTCCTGTCACGTCTTCACTCCTCCCGGTTTCCCCATCCAGGATGAACTTCTCCACCTTTTTCAAGATCCATTCAAACATCTCCATGTCTTCCTTTACTGTTGATTGCTTCCTGCCCTTTTCCCTAAAGAACACTTTACATACACTATAATTACTTAGCTTCTGTCATCTCGCCTTTCTCTAAGATTCTGTGAGAACCCCAGGGGGTGGGGAGAGACTCACTCCATCTTGGAGAACGAAGAAAGAATTCACAGAGTAGAGTTTCTGAAGAATGAACAGGAGTTTTTCAGCTTGACAAAAGGCAGTGGACATCCCACACAATTCTGGAATGTGCTTCCAGTTCGCAAACTCTGCACCTATTTCTCTCCCAACCTTTGTCTCACTGCCTAGTTTGACATATGTGGGTACATATTCCTCTGTCCCCACTTGGTGAGGTCACCCAGTGCAAAAGATTTGCCTTGTTTGCTTTGCAACATTCAGCACAGTACCGGGCACACACTTCCTACCATGCAAACATCCAGTTTTTTGTCCTAGCGTATGAAGGGCCAAAACTATTGCTACAGTTATGATCTTCCTCCTAATCTTAGTGCAAATAGGGAAAGAATCATATTTGTTACTGGCTTTAAGTATGGGCCTAGAGACCCTGACAATACTTTGTATGTAGTCTGTTGACTTTAAGCAAATTAAAGAAGTTTTCATCTAGTAAGCATTATGAGGATACTCTGCAACATGCGGTCTTTCCTAGAGTATAAGTAGCCAATCAGGATGAGCTTTGCTTCCCCTTTAAACAACATCCCACAGTTTCAGAATGATGCTTTTGAAATAAATCCTGCTTGAGTAATGTTTCTCTTGGACTCATAAAATCTTTATGGCAATCTTGCCTCGTCTCATAGACTACGAGGAAGAAGAGAGCCCAAATCACTGATCAAGAAGTGGGGAATGCAGTGTTTTCTCACATGCAGGTCACACATTTGATGTAAATAGTTTTAAAATGCAAATCCAATGCTGACTATACATTAGCACGCAGGCGCACAGGCACACACACCGTAGCTCTGTCCAAAGTGCTGAATCTGTGAGTTCGAATGGCTTAATCTCTGATTAAAGAGTAGGTGGTATAGAAATGTGTTCATTCAGATGGAAGGTTTGAATGTATTAAAAGACTCAGTAATAGCCACACAAGGGAGAATACAAACACAGGCAAAAGTAAAACAACGGCTTATTGCCCCGCCCAAATAAAAACAGAAATAATAAATTGGTAGAGCTAAACTCTCAACCCAATTATGCAAAGGACACTTACGAGCTGTGCATTCATTCAACACGCATCTTTTGAGTGTCTGCTGTGTAATAGGCATTGTACAGCAGACACTGAATTAGATAAATCATAGTCTTTGGTTTCTGTGAGGTCACAACCAGTGCTTACTCAAGCACTGACCAGCTGTTGACCTTTCAAGCTTCAGATTTCTCATTTAAAAATTTGATTTGAAAAGCTCAAGGGTGATTGTGCAAATTACTTAAGATAATGCTTTACACAGAACTTAATATATTGTAAGCTCTCAATATTATATATTAGCTTTAAATGTGATGCACTGTACTAAGTTCTCTACGTCCATTATCTTATTTGTTTTATACCAGCCATGATCTGGTTCTAATATGGGGTGAGGAAAATGTGACTCAGAAGAATGGGGTTGGGTAACTGCCAAAGTCCATGCAGTTAGTCAGTAGCATGTACAGAATTCAAAGCCAGTTCTTTCTTCCTTGAAAGCCAGTGCTCATGATTATGGTGATCCTGGTTGAAGCAGGAAATGTGGACAGACTGACTGTCCATTTCAACCATGCAAGAAAGTAAGGCAAAACCCTACCCTTTTCTGAGCTGGAATTTTTGAGAAGGCAAAGTCTTAGGGAAACATGTGGGTACATGACACACGTACTTACTCCTGTGAATTTTATGTCAAGGACACTTGTGAGTTAACAGAAATGGAGAGAACAAACCCAAGACATGAGAATAGACTCAAACCTCAGCAATCTGGAAAGAGTTTCACCAGGCTCCCACCCCATGGGAAGCAAGAATGGGGGTCAGAGACAGGAGCAGAGCAGGCAGGCAGACAGCTCCCACTTAGTTGGGAGGGTTCACCTCCAAGGCTGCAGAGGCTTCAGGGACCAAAACCCCAGCCACTTTAAATAAGGACCAGGGGCCAAAAGACCACTTGCAGACTCTTCTTAACAAAAGGTAAAGGGGCTTTTTTTTGAATTGCCTGCCAGAGATTCATTGGCACCAGGATGGGGCAGATTGACCTAAAAATGGACTCCCCAAAGGCTGGACAAAAGCGGGTGTCCTCATAACCCTGTGCCCCATGCTGCAGCTGCAGTCCCCAGCTGGGAAAACTCTTCAATTGTGCTTGTCTGTCACCCATGAGGTAGGGATGGTGAGGGGTCTGAATTAGTGACAACACACTGTTATCTTGGTAGGAAGGTTGTGTTTTCTTTCTTTTATCCCAAGAGCTTATGGTTCAGTCCTTCAGAGTCACAAAAATAAGTATTCGCTTTGCTTTCCTCCCTGTGCGAAACAGGACTACCGAGCACGGACCCTCTCTCCCGAAGGCTGTCCCATAAACACTGGGACTTACTTGCATTCCCTTGAGAGAAACTGGAAAGGCCACGTTTCTGCAGTGTCTATGGCACTCGCTTTTCCCATCTGTGACAACCCTGTGCCATCCTGGGGCCTCCCTAAGGTGCCCTTCCAGCTCAGACCTGCCACGGATGCCTTTCAGTCACAGAGTCTGCCAGCCGTCAAGCAGGTAGAGATCAATGAGAGCTGTTCATCCAGCCGTGAGCCCTGGGCCTCTGTCTGCTGCTTCAGTCCTTGCTGCCACTGTCAGATCAATGGGGAGCAGGTAGCTGTACTGTGTCATAACAATGGCTCCTTTGCAGGGGATTTGCTCGGTCCCTTTTCAAGCTGGGGAGGTCAGGGGCAGCCATGCTCAACACCCTGAAGGCTCTAGGGAGGCCCATGTTGCCTTCTGAGGAGTCAGCAGGGGTCTCTGGAAAGGCCCACATGCCTCTCTCCCAGGAGCCTGCGGTGCTGTCTGTCCATGGAAAGTAGGGTTGCTCCCCTCTCTTGCGCATGGCTCCTGGCTTTAGCTTCTGCTGCAGCTGAAAGGAAGGCCTGGTGTGTCTGAGAAAACAACATTTTCAGGAGTCTCCTTCCTGCAGCAATAGCCTCTTGTGATGGCACAGGCTTTAGAGGAAGTGACTGAACGAATGCCTGGGCAGAAGTGCTAGAGAGTAGAGCTCAGTTACATGGGCTGATCCCCTTCTCCCAGCTTGTTAGTGTAGTCCCAAACAGCCACTCCTAGCTCTAGGGACTCAGCTAGCTCATTCTGTTTCTATAGCTCTTATGGAATTGCCGACAGAGAAAATCTGATTGGCTCTGCTCTTACTCAAGCGTCTGTTTCTCGTCCAATCACCTAATGCTGTGAAGAAGCAAGTTCAGCAGGCATAAGCATCCCTTCAGAGAAGAGGTGGGGGAAGCAGCAGAGTCCCCACAAGAGGACTGGAACGGCAGCCCCAGTGACCCTTCCACATTGGCATGACCCCTGTTTTCTTATCTTTGGTGGCCCTTGGGAGGTAATGGAGAAAACTACTCTTTCCACCCAGCTCCTTAATCCTAACCAAATAATGCAGACAGAGGGCCAAGGACTCCTGGAGAGAACTCAAGAGCAACTCCAGATTGTCCTCACCACCACAGTGTTGTCTCGCTGGCTTTCACAGTCTGCAGAAAGGAAGCCTGATAAACACCAAGGATTACTGTGATTATTATGAGTCCTCTAAGTAGCTAAATTCCCCAAATTCTCAGAGTTGTAATGCCTTGGGATTCTGAGATATAATTAAGAACAGATGAGCCTCAAAGAGGTTGATGGTGGTGATCTAGGATTGCAGCACACAGCAGAATCTCGATGGGGGCTCCAGGCCTTCATCTCCCCCATGTGGTGGTGGAGCTAGAACTGGAGGAACCTGAGGCATAAAGGACCTCAGTTACTAGAGTCACCAGGCCCAGAGGACCTGGCCTCCCATCCTCCCAGCACTTGTGACACAACCTATGCATGCACCGCCAGGCTGGCAAGAAGCAATGCTGAGCAGCCTGGAGCTGTATTCCACAGGCACAAGAGCAGCTTGGCCACTATGCGATCAGAGACTGGCCTTGTCTGACCCACTTCCTGTTGGCGACCATTTGCTGTCTGCTCACACATCAGTCTTGCCGGAAGAGGGCTGTGCCACAACATTGGGCCATCTCCCACACTCTAGCTTTTACCCATTTTCCAACATTTTCCACTGACTTTACTACTAAAAGGTGTAGAAATACCAATAAGGTAAATACTATGTTTTATTTAATCTATCGACTGCAGTGACCTGAATCTATATTATCTGTCATGCCAGGAATGTTTTGACCTTCTAAAAGGAAATGAATATTCTCCCAACCAGAGCCAAGCAAGCAGCTTAGACTTATCTGCAATCAAAAGTCGCAGGCCTGGGGACTCTCAGCACATTAAATCTCCATCAAAACATGACTGGAGCTTTGAAGTTCATGATTTGGAGCAGCACAGGAGGGCAAGGAGCCCCACAACTACCACGAGAGGCGGTAGAATGAGGGGACTGGTGCCAGAATGCCTACATTCTACTATCTGGTGGCTGTGCAACCTCCGACAAGTTGTTTAACCTCTCTGTGCTGCCATCCTCTCACCTGCAAGGCATAGGCTATAGCAGAATCTGTCTCCTGGGGTTGCTCTATGAGATTAGTTAGTACTAATTAGTTAGTACTAATTAGTACTAATTATGAGGGCAAATGTGCCTTGAATGCAATAGTGCTATCTTCTCATTTTATTCTCACAAGAAGCTGGGAAAGCAGATTTTTGTATTCCCATTATAGAGAAGAAGGAACTGAATCTCTGATAGTCCACAAATTGCTCCGGCCCACGTGGGTAGTAAGCGGCAGAGACAGACAGGAAGGTGGACGTCTCTGACACTGAAGCCTGTGTTCTTTCTCACTTCTCCCCCACGGCCAGTTCCCCTGCTTATCAGCCTGGCTCCCCACAATCACAGCGCATCCCAGGGGCCCCCCACGGGTCTTGTTTCCCACCAGAATTCCAGCGGCCCTGGCATCTCAGCACCACTGCCCAGTGGGACCGCTTGAACAAGGCACCTAATGTCTCTGAGTGTTGTGTGTTTGTTCGTTTCTGTGTACTACCACAGAGTGGAGATGGAGAACAGGAGGCCTGGGGCTCTGGCTGCCCCACACAGGCAGGCTTTGCACCTCTAGGACACAACTGCCTCCACCTTGAGGTCTTGAGCTTCTCCTGATCACTAAATAATTCACGCAGTATCAGCACCACACAGGGCTATACTCTGGCCATGTGGATTAATGCAAAAACAAGTCCATTCCCAAATCATGTCTGAACTCACAGCATAAGGAGAACTTTAACCCAAATGTAAAAATATGACCCAGCCCAGCAAATGGAGTGACACGGGGTTCTTTACCAATCACCACTCATCTTGCTTCAGCCCTCCCACCTTCTAGATTAAATGTCCTAAGTCCCCAGCCGTAGAATAAGCCCACTTCCTGGCCGCATCAATCCAGGCCAAGCTCTGCTTCCTTGAACCCTCCCCAAGTCATCTAACACAAGCTCAGTCTTATAGTACGTTTATTCCGGTATCGTCTTACCAAGACACCCCACACTTATCTGTGCTGTGCACCCCCTGACCAATCAGTGAATCCAGCTCTGTTTAACTACAGGGGGTTCCTGGTGGTCTTTGGCTGGGAGCCAGGGAGGCGTTGACATTGCCTCTGGAATTAACTGTGATAGTGCCTGAGCGCTTGGAAATCGACCCGGTGCATAGTCAGTACCCAGTATACGTGAGAGGTGACCATTATACGTCTTACAAAAAGTGTGCTTCCCCGTTGGGCAGAACTGGGGAACCCTCAGGGACCCTCATCACGAACAGGCCGCATCTTTTCTGACCGCCATGCAGACGCCCTCTTGTGTTGACCTAGGGTACTGCAGCATCGCCCTTTGCGTTTCTAGAATCTGTGAAAACCTCATTTGCCCAGGATGTTTGCCCCCCCCCCCCCCCCCGTCCCGTAAAGGATATCCTCTTAAGGCGTCGAGGAAGGATAAGGGCAGCGGAGGGAATGCACTCAGGAGACTAAGTTAACAGTGAATCGATGATGGAGCTTCTGTGCCTTGAGGGGAGATGCTCCGCAAATGGAAATTCTCTCACCCTCTTGCCAGGGCTGAGCAGAACAGACAAGCAAGGCCAGACGCTTTAGCGCGAATGTATTCACAGCTGCATGGATGAGGGGCAGCCCTGGGGACAGCAGAGTTCTTCCATGCCGCTGCTGCTAATTGCACATAATGCATTAAAAATACAGAGCCACGTCTGTTCATTTGAACATGGGTACTGGGGAATTTCCATGGTTTATAATGATAGGAGATGAAGAGAGACAAATGCCTGTTCTGCCTGCGAGCCAGAGGCACTGCTGCAATCAAAGGGCTGGAGGTGTGGCCTCCATGCACATTCAGCTCTCTGGGTGCCAGCCAAGCCCTTCCGTAGAGGCACCAAGGGACACATCCAGGTATTTCTCTGGAAGTACTTAATGGCATACCACTCAAGCAGAGAGTATATGTCTAGGAGCCTCGGAAATCTCCTGGACCTCCTCTGGTATATGCAAAGAGTCTCTGACAGCAGGGGGACTCTAAATAACCCTGGGACTGCTAGGCACAGGACAAAAAGATCAGCCTGCTCTCCTGAATCAATCATTCCAGCAAGCGTGAGCTGGGAACCTACCCTGGTATCTAAGTTCCTCCTCTGCAGAATGGGGAGTGTAAAGCACTTCCCCTGTTGCTTTTCTAATGAAGATAACTACATCAAATTTCTTTAACCAGCATCAAGCATAGCATAGGCATCTAATAAAAGTTTGCTATTATTATTTTATTCCATGAAAAATATTAAGTTTTAGAATACTGGGATGAATAAGGCCCTTGTCCACCAGCTGGGGAGACAAACAACAGTTATGGTGTGAGATGCATTGACTTATATGAACTTATATAAGCTGTTATGGGAACAAAGAGGCAGGCAAGGGCTTCCTAAAGGAAGGGATACCTCACCTGAGTCCTGTAGGACAGGTGAAAGTTTCCCAGATATAGAAGATAGAAATGATCCTGACCTGGAGTAGCATGTGCAAAGACCCTGGGGCTCTAGAGGAGAGACGATAGTGTTTCTGGGGGAAATAACAGTCTAATAGGACCTTGGGGTAGGCGTGTTAGATACCTACTACTGTATCACAAATTACCCCAAAACATGATGGTTTGAAGTAATATTATCTCATATTTCCTATGTGTAAGGCATCTAGATATGGCTTAGCTTGGTTCTGTGATTTTGGATTTCTCCTAAGACTGCACTCAAAGCATCCACCAGGGCAGCAGGGATCCCAGAGTTCTCTTGGGGGGAAGGATTGCTACCAAGTATACACACACGGTTGTTGGGTTTTTGAGGGTTCAAGTTCCTCCATACGCTGACAAGAGATTGTGACAGACAGTGGATGAGAACCTACATCTCAGATCCTTTCCATAAGGCAGCTTGGACGCAGTTATTGGCCTCATCTGTGTAAGCCAAGAGAGAGTGAGACAGAAGGGCCAGTCCTTTATGGCCTAACACCTGAAGTGAGTCACTAGGTCCAACCTAACAAGGGGAAGGGACTGCACAAAGGCAGGAACACAGCAGGCAGAGGCCATGTCCAGTCAAGTCCAACACAGCTGCCTGCCCACCCCCAATGATTCACACCCCTTGCCCTTACAGAATACAGCCACTCCTTCCCCAGCTCTGCAAACATCCCCTTCCATGACAGCATCGAAGTTCAGACATCCACACCAGGTCCAGGTGTGGATGTGGCTCTAGTCTGCAGCCCCTTACATGTAGGCTCTAGAAAGTTGCTTAGTCTGGGTGCAGCAATGTGTAAAACTAAAGAGAAAAAAGATCTACCCCTACGTGACCAATGTACAGTGGTCAGATAGGTTAGGGCAAAGGCTTTAGACATCCCACTCGCAAAGGAAATGTGAGATACAAAGAGGTACTGGTCCATAACAGTTTTGAAATCCAGCCAGAAAAATGCCAGAAGTGTCTTGATTAGGTTTCAAAGGCTGGGACGGACTCTCCATGGCTCTTAGCTCCACCTTCGAAGCCCTTGGTAATTCTGAGCCACACTTTCTTCTTCATGGCAGGAAGCATGTGTCATTTATTTGCATGGTGCTAGGGATTGAATCCAGGGCTCTCGAACGCTCTGTGAGTGCTCTGCCACTAGACTACATCCACAGGGCCAAGGAAGCATGTATTTGAAGCTGATTTTGTTCTTTAGCCTGCTTCCTGCTGAGAGTTTTGGGGATCTTGGGGCCTTTTTAATGTTGTGCTGTCTTGGTCCCTTTCAGTTCCAGTTGTCAGTCCAATAATAGTTTTCTCAAACTGGGGTTTCTGCAGATCTCACTGAGATTCCGTCTATGCACAAAAGCCACACCCATTGTTTTGTTTGAACTAAACCCTTTTCTACCTGAGCCTCCTGCCGAGGAGACCAAAGGATATGCTTTATGTCTCCTAGAGCCCCTAATGTTTGGTCTGGAGACGTTGAAGGCACACTCTATTCACTTTGAAAGGCTGGAGTGACCCTTTGATGTTTCTGAGGCCTTAACCAAAGGCTACCCAGTCACATTCTCAGCTTTATCTCCAGACTGCCTTTGTGTGACAGTGTGCAAAAGCCATTCCTTCATTTTAGCGTCTTGTGCTCTGTTGGGAAACTAGGAACCTTCGACACTAGCCAGGCGTGGGGCCGTTATGTTGGGCGCTTTCCCTCTCCTCATGTATCACCTTCAGCACTTGGCCTGGACATCTCCATCGCTAAATGCCTAAATGCATGAGATGCATGTTCCTGCCACATAACCATGGACAAGTGTCGCTAAGCTTTCTGCCACTACCTAGCAAAGATCCCCTTCTACCAGCCTCCACGGATATGCTCCACCTTTCCACCCTCAAAGTCTGCCTTTCTGCAAACAGCCTCTAGGAGGCAACTGGAGCTTCCCATAACTCCGATTTCCTCGGGCTATTCACAGCCTCTGCCCGCTGCCCGGTTCCAAAGTCACCTTACTTTTTTTTTTCTTTTAAAATATGTGTCACAGCACTATCTTTCTCTTGATACCTAAATCTATATTCATTATCTATTCCAGTTTGTAACATTACCTCAAAGCTGTAGAACCGTGAAACAACATCTACTAGTATCCGTGTGCCAGGAATCAGGTGTGTCCTAGCTGGTCTGTCACGAGGCTGTGGTGCAGGTGTTCCCCTGGGGCTACAGAACCCTGAGGCTCAGTTAGAGAATGGTCAGTTCTCTTCCAAGCTGCCTTGCAGTCATTAGCAGGCTTGGGTTCCTTGCAGGCTGTTGGCCAGCAGCCACCCTCTGTCCCTGCCACATGTGGGACCACTTTCAACCTATTGTAGGGCCTCTTTCAACCTGTCAGTTCGCTTTAAGCAAGCGAGAGGGAAGAGAAAGCACAGCCACAGGCTTTTCTAGCTAATACCAGCTGGCATTTCATCGCTTTTGCCTCATTTTAGTCATTAGGATTGAGTCTCTGGGTGCAGCCCACACTCCACAGAGTCTACACAGGGTGTGTGTATCAGGCAGGGACACCAGGAGCATTTCAAAAGCTTAGGGAGAGTGCATCTGGCAAGGCCCTAGTGGCCTCATGTCACCACGTCAGACTCTTGTAGGAGGCAGGCAGCCTCTGAAACATTGCATTGCTGAAGGCGAGACTCTTAGAAACACAGTCCACTGGCTGCAGCTGAGGAAGAGTAGGAAAGAGCCCATGGCTAGGGAGAGTGCTTGTCGGGCAGCTGCTCCCAGGAATGGCCTGGTCACTGCAGACTCATGGTGTCACGTAATCAGAGGGCAGGGCCAGCCCCAGGGGCCATGTGACTGAGCTCTCTCTCCTGCTTGAAACTGCCTTTGCATTTTCTTGCCTTCTAACCCATCTTTCAGAGACCAGGGCAGGTGTCCCCATTCCTAGTGCCCTTCTCACACGAGCCCGTATCAGTCCATGACAGTCTCAAGTGTCCATGACAGTGCGTTTCTTCTCAGCACACCTCAAGGGCATGTATTGCGTGTAGAAATGTGACAAGAAGTCACAAGACAGGACAGAGGGGGTCCCACTGCCTTTGTGACCTTGCCCTCGTGACCTCACTCTGTCCTGATGTGGAATAGACCACGGGACTAGACCTCTTTGTGCCCAGTTGATGTGTTTAGTGGAGGCTGAGAGCAATGGTTAGATCCCAGTGAGCTTCCGGAGTCCAGATGCCAATAGACTGTTTTGCAACCAGGATTAACCTCCCTGTTGTGATTTGAGGGAAACTCAATCAATAAAATATACTCATTTCCCTCTCCAGTGCAGAATCAATTGGCAGCCTCTGGAGAAAGCCAGATGAGGGTGAAGAGTGTCACCTTGATGGCCGAGGGACCAATAATCAAGACTACCTCCTACTTCTCCCGAAGTGAATGAGAAGCTGCAGGAAGGAGAAGGATCCTTCTGTGGTTCTGGGACCTGCAGCATCAGAGACATATGGGAATGATAGAAATGCATCTTACAGGTCCAACTCCCAGAAATACTGAGTCAGACTCAGGGAGGTGAAGGTGAGCAGCACCTGATTAGGGTTCTAAGCCTGGCACGTGATTCTAACAGGCACTGAGTTAGAACCACTGATCTGGAGGAAATTGACCCCTATGGAAGTAAGAGGTCCAGGAAGAAGTGTTTCCCTGGAACATTCCGCCTCTCATGATCCCCTCCCTATTCCTGGGAAAATAAACTACAGGTGGAAAGTTCCTCAGCCCCCGTACTTGAGTTTTAATTCACAGCTACGTCTAGGGAGATCAAGTGGAGGCTCCTGTGATCTTCACTCCACACAGGAAGAGTGGTCTGGTGGCTTCTAGCTCTGCCATTTTCTCTTGTAACTACTGCAGAAGGTAGCATCCTCTTGTTGGTAATTGATAATCTCTGAAGACTAGAATGACCAACAGGACCTCAAAGATGTAAGCACATGGCCACCTTCTGCTGAAACCCTTCCATGGCTCCCTGGGATACTTACATTTCAAAGTGTACTCCTCACCAAGGCCTGCACACTTCCAACTGCATCTCACTATTTGCCTCTTTTCCAGTCACTCTGGCCTCCTTCCGTCCCCCTAAGATGCTGCACCCAGTCCTGCCCAAGAGCCTTGCCCTTGCTGCCCTATTGCTTGAAGGATTCTCCCCTTGGACCTTGATATCCCTGGCTCTTCATCCTTTAAGTCTAAATGGAAATTTGGTCCCACAGAGAGCCTCTGGCCACCCATTCCAAGTACCTGCCACCCTCACCTTGTTTACCTTACCACCCTGGTTTATTTCCTTCAGAGCACCTGACACTATCAAAAATATTCTGATGTGTTTATTTGTTGATTTATTTATTGTCTGTCTCCTCCTCCCTGGCATGCAAGAGATCAGGGGCCTTGATGTAACCCTAGCACCAGAACAGTCACTGGTATCTCGCAGGTATAAGATTTACATAAATATTTGTTGAATGAGTGAATATATTAATATTAAGCAGAACAGAAGACAGAAGGTTCAGAGTGGAGGGATTTGGTCATCAGGACAGTGATGGGTCTAGAGGCTTTGCCTCCGGAGGACGGGGCACCTGAGCCCTGCTGAGTGAGCCTGCGAGGCTGCCCACACACCAACCCCCATCTGAGGTCCAGGCTTCCCTGCCCCATCTCCCTCCACTGTCATCACAGTGCAGTCATTAGCAGCCAGCAGATCCATACCCTCCTGTTGCCTTTTTCATAAAGGGCCATTAATGGGGTTCATTTTCAGCAGGGGCACCACACACTGTTGTCAAAACTCTGACTTACCTCATCATTAATCACAGAGGAAACTGGGGCCTGTCACATGCACTGGGGCCTGGCTACAAGTGCCTCCTCTCAGAGAGGATTGTGGGCATCACACAGATGCTTCCCCCCAGGTGCCCAGTTTGGGCTGAGAACAATGGCTCCATGGGAACTGCTGCAGAGTTGTTACCCTCAAGGGTTGGTAACCAAGGATGGGAAGCTATAGGGGTAGGACAGAGGCTGGAGAGAGAAACAGTGCTGAAGACAATCTCTCTTAGAATCATGACAAAACATTCATCATGCAGTGTATTAGATATCTATTGCTGTGTAACAAAGTAGAAGCTTAGTGCCTTGAAACAATGTGCTTTGACACAGTTGAAACATTTCCGAATCTACACCTATGTTTGTACAGCTTCTGTGGGTCAAGAACAGCTTAGCTGGCTCCATGTCTTGAGGTCTCACAAGACTACAATCAAGGTCATCAGCCAGGGCTGGGTTCTCATTGGGTGACTTGACCAGAGGCAGATCGGTGGATGTGAGGTTGCTGTAGCCTGCAGTACCTTGTGGTAACAGGACTGAGAGTTTTCATTTTCTGCTGGCTGTTGGTCTGGGCCTGCCCTGAGCTGCTAAGGAGTCCCCAGAGTTCCTTGCCACATGGACTTTCTGAAGTTGGCTACTTGCTTAAATGAACAGCAGGGGGAAATCTCCAGGGCTAGAAGGATGATGGAGTGTTACATATCATTACCTAATAGTGAAAATGACAGTCCATCTCCTTTGCCGTACTCTCTTGACTGGAAGCAAGTTAAGAGGTCCTGTGCACAGCTAACGAGAGGGCATTACACCAGGGGGTTTACATCAGGACGAGTGGATCAGAGAACAGCCACCATAGAGGGTATCCTTGGGTGTTTAGGACTGTGCCAAATACTTTTTATTGCATGTGTCATATCATTTAACCACTAAAACAATGTGTAAGTCAGGCGTTATCCCTACTTCTCAGATAAGAAATGTGAGGAGGTTCATAGGAATGAGGACTGACCCAAGGTCCTGCCACTGCCCAGGTTGGAGCCACCGTGCCACAGCTCCGAGTGAAACTGGACAAGCTTAGCAGCTGAAGGGTCAGCATCCTGGTGGTGAGGAGCAGAGGCCTGAGAAAGGGCGGGGACGAGGGGAAGAGGAGGAGGCCTGTGAGGCCAGGAGGAAAGGGTGGGTGTGGGATGGCATCTTGAAAAAGAAAGCGGTATTTACATAGGATGATCTCTGTTTTCTCAATGAAGCAGAAAATGAGGACGTCCCCTGAGAAGGTGGAGGATGAGCTGAGGGATGCAGAGCCAAGTTGGGATAGCAGCTGTGGGCAATGGGGATGGGAATTTTGCCAGCATAAAGACAGATTTCCAGGTAGAGCAAAGCCACTTCCCCCTCGGTGGGTGGACCCTGCTCCCTCCACAGTATTTCGTGGGTTCACTTTCAGCACTGTGCCAGACAGTGCTATGATTTATGCCAGCACCATCTCTGTCATCAGAAAGAAGTCTGAAGGGGTAGTCTTAACAGTAGTCCCTGCCCAGCCCCCATATACCCAGCACAGCTTGTAGCAGGTGAGGATCCTCTATGAATGCTCTGGCTGATTACAAACCCTGGGTCTCTCAGTCACTCCACTGTGTGACCTCTCATCCCTAAAAGCTCATGCAGTTCTAAGATATTTTCCAAACTACCTTTGTGTGCTTTACTTGTGAAAAGTGAAAATCCCAGTAGCGAGTGGAAAGTAGGGTTAGAGATAGAGTTGGAGGAGTCTGTTTATACACAACCAGGAACTAAAAGAAATCATCTTAGGGTTTTGGCTCAGCCTTTTGGATGCCAGGAAGTAAAGAGCCATTTCATAAAGAACCATTTCCCAATATCTCATTTCAATCCATCTTATGAAATACTGTCCCATATTTTGTTGCCCAAAAAAATCAAGATACAGTACAGACAATAATTCGAGATGAATGGGGTACTGTATCTGTACTGTATCTCGAATTATTAAGTAGCAGAAAACCTGACACAGATCAACCTGTGGGCTCATCTTCAGTGAAAAGCCCAGGAGAGTACATGCCAGGGACTATCATTATGGCCTCACAAGCTGTGAGATGGAACTGCAGGCTGCATTCTCTCCCAGCACTCCTATGGGTTGCCTGAGATCCACCCTGATTGGGCCATGGCTGAGCCAGTCACCTGGCTGGGGGATTCTCTCTCGTCTTGGTCACAAAGGGAGTCAAGGTGCAGTATGTGACCAGGAGGAGGAACGGGTGCCAGGTTGTCATGGACAGAACAATGGTCAGGTCCCATTTGGAAGCTACAGTGAGAGGCTTTTTACCAAATTACTGTAGTGCCTAACTTCACCCTGATTAAGGGACACCCCTGGGATTTCATCTTGGCCCATCTAAAGGGTAGCTGAGCCTTACAGGTGGTTCAGAATCTGGAATGAAACTCTTGGTGCCCTGTAGATCGAACTCAACTCTGCTGGCAGTTCCTGATGGGTGTCTGGTCATGCTGCATGACCGTTTAGAACCAGAAGGTCCTACCTCCATCACTCCCAGCTTCTTCACCCTAGTCCATCCCGTGTGCACAGGCCAACACATTTGGACACCATCCCCCCCTAAGAGCCAGCCTCCCTGGATCACTCCCCAGTCCCAACCTCTCCACCCAGCAACCTACTTCCAACCCAGCTATGAGGGCTTCCCTAATGTCACTCATGAGACCAGGGCCAGGCAAAACAGTTCAGCAGCATTTTATTTTTCCAAACTGGACCCCTCAATTTTGTCTGACTCGGGTTTTCCCTCTGCATTAACCTCTAGCCAACCTCCAGCGATTCTTCCTGGTATGGCATTGTTTACGGTAGGCTTCAAGTTCCTCAAAGTACTTAGCTCGCAGAATAGCTGCTCTCTCCTTATATGGCCGCTTTTCTGCCTCTGGGGTTGCAGACCACATCTTCCCCGCGGCCTTCGCCACCTGCACCACAGACCAGGTCGGGTTTTCCCTTTTCAACTGGGCATAGTGGTCTTGGCAGAACAGCAGGAAGGATGACGGAGGCCGTCTGGGTGCCTGGGGGTCCCGCTTCCTCCTTTTTCTCCCCTTGCCAACATAATGCATCATTTCTTCCTGGTATCGGGCTTTGTCGAGCTTTGCCAGGGCTTCATACTTGGCCTTTTCATGCTTTGAGATGGTCCTCCATTTTTCTGAACACTTTCTAGAGAACTCTTTAAAGCCAAGATAAGTGTTTGGCTGCTGCTCCTTGCATTTGTTTCTGTAATTCAACAAAAAGTGGATGTAGGAAGAGACGTTCACCTTGGGCCTTGGTTCCACTTCTTTCCCCATGTTCATAAAATCATGTTGCTTTTTATTCTGGTTTCTGTGATTTGGACAGCACAGACTGTCTCCACACTCCAGGAGCTATCTAGAAGGTGCTCTGCTGGCAGTGAATGTTTCGTTCTGCAAGAACTGCAGTCGGAGGTCCTCCTTTTCAGTGGTGGTGGCTTTGTTAGGTCAGAAGAGGGAAATTGTGACATCCCCCACAAGCTGGCCAATCCTGGCCAGCACTTTGTGATTTGCATATGGGCACTCTTATTGGATGGTTACTCCAAGATCTGTCTGTAACCACTCAGGAAAGATAGTTTATCCAAAGAAAGCTCTGAAGCAGCTGCTGCCATTGGGAATAATTCTCCTTGGCTTCCTGGAGGCAATGGGTTTTGCTCAGCTTTAGGGGCTTTAAATACCTTGGGTGTAGTAAAAAGGGTCTGCCTTCCTCACTATGAGATTGTCAGGTTGCCCCATCCTCCCTTCCAGAGTCAGGCTGGAAATAAAGAATAGGGAGGAGGTGGCTGGCTCAGAGCTGTCAGGATAAAATGTGAAGTCTTTCTGTTTGCCTTGAACAGTGGCAGCTCACGCCATACAAAGGGTTTAGTAGTAACTCTAAAAATAATCAGCTATGACAGCTGTGACTCGGTTGCTGTCAGGACAAAGTTGTCTAATTTAAAACCGGAACACTTGGGCTGTGAGTCTGAATCCTTTATTTCTCTGAAGAAATTTGAGGAGAAGGAGGGAGGGAAAAAGAGGTGTTTTAATTACACTTGAGTCCATGAAATTGAGAGCATTCTTAGCCCACTGGGAGTCTCCCCCCTCTCCTGTGAAGGGTTCCTATTTCTTACGGTTGGAGTACAAACCTCTTAAGCGCTACACTCAGATGAGTTGGTGTCCGGCTTTATGTAAAAGAAGTTGCAGATATTTCACTAGTCTTCCATTTGGAGGGAAAAGTTCTGTTTGCCTTTGGCCCTACAACATACTTATTCATGTGGGATTAAATTTAATACAACTCCCTGGTTAGTAGTGACAAATGTATAGGACTAGAAAATTAAGTTTCAGTAACATAAAAGGTAACAAGTTGAAGGTCAACAGTCACTAACATTGTCCGCTTTGAGAGCAGACAATCTGATTCAAACCAGCACTCCATTTTGTCTGCACACAGTTTCCTGGGGGGCCTGAGGGTCCATCTGCTGAGGAGGCTTGCCTAACCCCAGCTCACATTTGAAAGTTTTGCCAAATCCATCCGCAGGGCTCTAAGACTGACTTCAAATGTTGGCTTCTGTAAAAGGTAAAAACCCAGCCGAGTTCCCAGGCCTGAATTCTAGCCCCACAGTCTGTGTAGCTGTGCTACCTAAACCATGTTCTTGCTCCCTATGAGCTTGTGGTTTATCATAAAGTGAGCATTTCCAGGGAAGCCTCTCCAAGGGACAATCTCTGTATGATATTGGTTGCCAGTAGAAGTGTGTGTTAATGCGCTTGGGAGTCCTTGTTAATGGAAACCGATTACTCTGGGGACATTCATCATCCTAAGTAAAAAACTTTAGGTCAGAGGTTGGCTCACTTGTTTTTTGAACTTGAGCAGACCTTTAGAGATGAAGGGGACACAGTTACTTCCTGAAATGCAAAGATGCGACATGAAGAACTTTAACTGAAGTCTACACATATTAATCAGATTCTGCTCAGGCATGTAAGCACACACATACACACAATTATGTGTGCGTGCACGCATGCACACACACACACACAGAAGCTTATCCGTGCCTCTGCAGAACCTTCTGCCCCTCTTCTGAGAGTAAAAGCCAGAAAAATGAACCAGCCAACCGTCTCATAACTGGCAGATCCAGAAAAAAAGGCAGAAGTGAATGCTGCGCCAATGCATTGGCTCCGGAGCAAACTGTGGACTGGTGGACTTGACCCTGAAAGGGAAGTCGTGGGTCAGGGGAGCTTGAGAATGGCAGTGTACCTGGCCTAAGTCAGTGCTGTATGCTGCTATTGGTTCGTCCTTCCGGTCTCCCTTGCCACCCTTCTTTACCCAGCTTTCCGCCCTGGAAGTGACACAGCAGGGGCCCTATTCACCAGGGGAGACCCCAGGATATCCAAGAGGGAGTACAGTGAGAGTGAGGCATTTATTCTCCTGGCTTCTCCAGGAGCTCACCTAGAAGTGGCTCTCCTTCCTAGACTAGAGAAGTCTCTGTTCCAATTAAGGTGTCCTCTGTCAATGACTCGCAGTGTCAAACTTCACTTTCTGTCCCCTCCACCCTAGGCAGGTCACAGCTCTTTTACTGGCTCTGCATTCTGTGACTTTCCTGTACCCTGCATTCACCTTTGTAGATCGTCTCTTTATTAAACAGTCCTCCTCAAATCATTTTAATTTGAGACACCATCTGTTTCCTGCTGGGACACTGATCATACTACCATAGCTCTGGCCTTACACCACGTAGGCATCAGTCCAAAGCAGAAGGGTATTGAGCCTTTGGAGACTCAAGTGCTCCAGCCACAGAGTCCAGAGCAGTCTGCAGAGGCAGTGTGTGCCAGGGCATGGGCACACCAAGGCACCAAGGTTTGGGAAGAGACAT
Source organism: Dinomys branickii (assembly GCA_004027595.1). Taxonomy (NCBI): domain Eukaryota; kingdom Metazoa; phylum Chordata; class Mammalia; order Rodentia; family Dinomyidae; genus Dinomys; species Dinomys branickii. The sequence continues at coordinate 216,510 of PVLD010001155.1, forward strand.
CTAATATCCTGCATGGAGAGATGACCTCTAGGCAGAGGTATGGACATAGAGGGCCAGAGAGCACATATTTTAGGTTTTGTGGGCCACAGTTTCTGTTGCAAGTACTCAGCTCTGCTGGTGTAGCTCAGAAGCAGTTGTAAATAAACAAAGAAGTATGCCCTTATGTCACACTGTATTCACGAAACTGAGTGGAGGTCAAAAATTTGTTGACACCTGGTCTAGAGATGGGTTCAGTATTTTTAAACACGTTGATGGCAATCTACAATTAAAAATACTTTATATCATAACTCACTCATTTACATAAACATGTAGTTAATGTTTATCTAATGATAAGTATGTGCCAGCCTCTCCTGAGCACATTGTGTATAGCAATTCATTTAACCCTCATGACAACCCTTGGGGGGTGTTTTTACTCCCAGTATAAAGATAAAAAGCAGCTAAGCTTAGAGGAGTCACAGAAGCAAAAAGCTTTACGAACCTATACTTACTACCTGAGTGAGAAATTCATTTTCTGTTAGTCTCTGCTGTTATTTATGGTACAACCCTCAGGTTGATCTTCCACCCCACTGTTGGCTCACAATGTGTGGACTGACCTGAAAAACTCTGCACAGGCGCCCTCAGAGACCATGGGCACCTGTTTGGTGGCAGTAACATGAATTGACCCTCTGGCTTTTGCAGCCAGCCAGAGACAAATTCAAAATCTACCTTTGCCCTGTATTACTGAGTCAATGTGGGCTAGTCTCACTCTACAGCCATGACCAAGGTTGGATGATGATCAAGCCATGAGCATTAGCCAGACTGAAAGGATGGGAGCAAAAGCAGCTGCCCACCCCCTCCCGCAGTGTGGGCTGCACCTAGGGACAAGAAGAAGGCAAAGGTATCTTTATGGTAGAGGAAGCTGGCAGGCACCACCTCAGCCAAGCAGTCATAGTGGGTAGCAGCTGCAATGGGCCACTCTGATATCACACCCTCTTGCATGATGCCACAATGAGCCTCTCACCCTCATAGTGGCCTTGCCCCCAATTCATACCCCTGTCAAATTCTGAGAAAGCATTACACAGCACAGATTCAGAGCCAAACAACTGATCTCTATAAGTGTCAAGATTTTGAGAAAAGAAGACCAACCAAGAACCTAACCCAAACTGGAGGAGACGAAGATGTGACAGCTAAATTCCTTTGAGAAAAGAAGACCAACCGAGAACCTAACCCAAACTGGAGGAGACTAAGATGCGACAGCTAAATTCCTTTGAGAAAAGAAGACCAACCGAGAACCTAACCCAAACTGGAGGAGACTAAGATGTGACAGCTAAATTCCTTTGAGAAAAGAAGACCAACCGAGAACCTAACCCAAACTGGAGGAGACTAAGATGCGACAGCTAAATTCCTTTGAGAAAAGAAGACCAACCGAGAACCTAACCCAAACTGGAGGAGACTAAGATGTGACAGCTAAATTCCTTTGAGAAAAGACCAACCGAAAACCTAACCCAAACTGGAG
>PVLD010001156.1:0-46508 GCA_004027595.1 Dinomys branickii
TTTTTCTGTTGTTGAGAAGATTAATTGTCTGACTAAATTTGCATGTCTGTATATGGGTTCATATATTTACACTTCGAAGATATCAATGGATAAAGCAATAACCACTGTTGAGACCATGTCACCTTGTCTGTAGATTAGTTGTGACTGTACTATTTTTTATGCTAATTTGTGTCTGTTTGTTAGTATGTTTTTGTACTTTTATTAAAAAAAAAAAAAAAAGAAAAGAATGTGGCTTCCTTGGTGGACTGGAAGGATGCAGGACTATGGATGCCTTTTCATTATTATTTTTGCTGTGGACAAGGTCACTTGTCTTTAGTGCACCTGAGAACTCCAGAGTGCTTTTCCCCAGGAATGAGCAGAGAGACATGGCTTCCACCCCAGCTTCCATGGCTGCGTCTTCCTTCCCTGGCCTCTGCTGTAAATCCTCCTGCCCTTGCCTGGGTCTTATCTTAAGCCACAAGCTATACTGATGGGAATCTGGTGGCTCTGTACCCTGAGAGAGCCCCTGGAGCAGGGCTCCAGGCATTAGCCTCCTGCGCTAAGGTTTTCCTGCAATAGGCCTAGGACCTGGGGCACCCTGATACAGTCTCCCTCACTTCATCCTGACAGAATTTGAAGGTTTGGGTGTTAGTGTTGGGGAAGTCGTGGGGGATGGGACATGCAAATATATTAGAGTATTGGCAGCAGACGGACAGGAAATGTCTTTATGCCAACTTCAAACATCACAGAAGTTGTACACTTTTTTCCTTACCACACAAACCCCACGTTGCAAAGAGAGCAGAGGGTAGTTCATTGATGTGTGAAGTCAGTGTTATGGCTGGATTCAGAGCAACTACTCCGTGTGTGTAAGTATTAGGAGGAATAATTTTTTTGGCCATCTCTTGAAGACATAGAGAAAGCGAAAATAAAACAAAGCAAGACAAAACACAACACCAGGGCCTTTGGAAGCCATGTGTCTGTGCTGCAGAGTATTTTGTTTGTATTTAGGAGGAAGGAAGGAGGGAAGTCACAGCAAACCCCACCTAGTGCAACAGGAGTCAGAGCTCTGCACCCAGGTCTTTCCAAACAGCCGGGCAGATCTTTCCTGTCCTTCTGATCTCTGTGTTGGAGGGCTGCTGCGGTCAGTCCTCATTCCTGTAGTTTCATGGCTCAAACTAGAGATCCACATCCCTAACCCCAAACCTGTAGGGCCAGGTTGGTTTAGAAAGTCCTTTTCTGGACTTTAGAAGATTAATATAGTGTATAATTTTATATTATATAACATGCCCGGTACTATATAGGGCAGCTCTTTATGGTCAAACTGATTTTTCCATATCACAAATGTATAATTATTTATATGCATGGGAGAAATATGAATCATAAGTACCCTTAATTTGGGTCAGGTGAATTTTTAACCCAAACTTGAAAACTAAAGCACACATTTAGAGCTTTTGGGCTGTCAGGGTTGCAGGTCAGGGGTTGTAGACTTGTATACATCGGTCTTCTAGGGATTATCAAATTCATCTCTGAAGCCTCGTCCTTTCCTCTGAAGTTCTGCTATGGATCCCGGAAGTCCTGGCTGCATCCATGTAGCCTGTGCAGATGCTGTTGCGGGTGCCTGTGCCCACTCTCCTCTGCTGCCTGGCTTCTGCTCGGCAAAGGGCACACCCATAGTGTGCTCAGGCTGGTCCCCCCCACACACACACACACCACGGCTACTACTGTCACCGCCACCTCTTCCTAGGTGCCATTCCTTCTTGCTTGGGTTATTTTGAAGGCGCCCTAAGTGGCCTTGTTGCTCCTCCCCGCTTAGCATCCAGAAGGATCCCTTTAAGGTGGGAGTCGCAGCACGCCCGTCGTTCTGCCCAAACCCTGCTGTGGCTCTGTGTGCCTCTCAGTGCCAAAGCCAGAACACCTGCCGTCCTCTCCGCCTCTGACCTCAGCTCCTGTGCACCCTCCCCACAGTTATCCCATCAACTTTACATCCTCTCCCACCTCTGAGCCTTTGCACTTGTTTCGCTCTCTGCTCCTTGGTATGCACAGGGCTGGGCCCTCTAGTGATCAGGGTGACCTTAGACTAACCTACTCTCCAAACCCAAACTTTCAAATCTGCTCTTTTGCAAGTAAGGCATGAAAATCAAAGCCAACAGAAAGTCCAACACATTAGAAAAGATTTGTTAAGGAAACTAGGTTCCAGTTACATCTCCTCTGGGCAATCGGCATGACGTCGATTGGTGTAAGGGTGGACTTGCAGGTTTTAAACCTTATTTTCTTTTGATGTCCTTCAGAATGAGAACTTCCTTTGTGCTTGAGAATTGGTTTATTTCTTCTGTTTGCTTCAAGCCCTGCCCCCTCCTTAATTAATTAACAATTGTAAATGGCCTTACACTGTCCTCAAAACAGGATGTGAGCTTATAGAATCCCTCTCATGCGGTCTGTAACACATCACACATGATAGAACACTTGTCTGGCTGGCCCAGATGGCATATGGGAATCTGATATCCAGACTAGAAAGCCACACCTGGAGGAAGCATTCTGGCCTGCAGCACACTCAGTTTTCCAGATGTCCTCTACTGTGCACTTCAGTGAGCGTCTTCCCTTCTGGTTAAGATGTTGGTGTGGGCTTCAGCGTGGGAAAGGCTAATTTGTGGGTCTCACTGCATGAACCTATTTATTTGCAGAGGCATAGATTTCATAACAGCAAGAACAGGAAACAAGCACAGAATGGGTAACGGGAGTTGCTCCTTTTCAAAAACATGATCATTCCTGTTTCATATGGAAATTGTGCCTGAAAACTTACATACTCAGGAGAGCAGAGCCAGTCGAACACTGGAACACACTTGTTCAATTATGTATAAAAGCACCTTTGTCCTGAAACGTGGGAAATAGTGACACTTCTTAGTTACCTCTTCTTCACCATTCTGATAGAAATATAAAAGTTTTAAAGATCTGCTGTTTTCCTCCAACACAGAGTCAAAGAGTGAATATTTTATTGAGAATAAAATGTCACTGATTTTGACTGGCCTAGTAAATTCCATTTTACTGTACATAATATGCATTTGAGACCTATGAATTTTTTTAAAGCCACCACTTTTCTCTTTTCCTGTTTTATTGAACATCTAAGAGAAATAGGCAAATATTTTGGAAAAGAAGACTGGAAAGGAGATGGTGATTCTTGCTAGGTGAGAGGCATTGGAGGATCACATTATAATGGGAATGTTTACTCATGACCTGATTGATAAAAGTCTACGTGGTTATGCCTGTTTGTTACATAAAACGTAGTTTAAAGGTAACACAATATCAAATATGAAGCACTCTGCAGAAATGGAGGTACGCCATCATTTAGAGAAGGACCTTTGACGACAGCAAAGAATTTCTAACCTAATATATTTTATCGGAAGCTTTCCCTTAATATGTTCAGACTATCCAACTGAGGAATAAACCCAGCTACTTCTCACTTATCATGGTGGTTAGGGTTGAGTAGTGTTAACATTTGACAAAAAAAGAAAAAATCGTATCTATAAAAATAGGCAAATGTAAATTAATTTGTCTCATTTTTAACTTGTTCCTTAAAGAAATGAAAATTAAGATTTCTTTGTTCTTTCAGCTCTGAGCAATTTGCATAGGTACCTGAATAAATTGCTTTATTTCATTGTGCCTTAGTTTTCTTATCTGTAAGTGGGGAAATTGAGATGGGTAATTTTCTTGTTTTGTTTTGTTTTTGTCTTTTTGAGACAGGGTCTTCCTACACAGTTTAGGTTGGCCTTGAGCTCATTTTGTATCCCAGGCTGACCTCAAACTCACAATGATCCTCCTGCCTCAGCCTCCTGAGTGCTGAGATTACAGGCGTGCGCCACCATGCCCGGCTGGGTAATGTTCTTAAAACAACAACAGATTTACTTATTCTTAACCCCCCAAATTACAGTAGGAAGTAGGAGAAAAATAGAAGGCTTAGACCCTGCATATGTACATACACATCCTTCCACTACTGTGTAGATAGCCCTCTTTTCCTTCACTTATGTACCTACATCTGACCCATTTTATTTTTATGGAATTAGATCACAGTGTACATATTCTTTAATAATTTTACTTCCCCTCCATACACTTAATACCATACTGGAACTATCTTTTCATTTTATTAAATGTGATTCTAAAGATTTTTTTGTAACCATGATTTTTCTGGTATCTAATGATTTGAACGTGCAACAATTTATTTAAGTAGTTTGCTATTGCTAAACAATTAGTTTCTAAAATTTACCCTCTTTAAAATGCTATAGTGATCATCCTTGTAGTTAAATCTTTTTGCACATGTGTGATTTGGGATAAATTTCCAGAAGTGGAATTGCAAGGTCAAGGGATTTTTTTTTTCCTTACGTAAATGCTAAAGCATTACAAATTTTGTGCCAATGTACACTTCCCCAGCAGTGTGTAAGAGTGCCTATTTACCCCTTGCTCCCAGCAGTGTGCATATGAATAATAGTATTTTAGATGACAGGTGTGTTCTGAGTATTTCCATGCAAGATGGGGTTTGAATTTCCATTCAAATGTGTGTCTCTCTGCCTGCTCCAGACTCTCTGTATCTGCTTCACAGAAAAGGAAGAAGCAGGGAGGAGTCTACCCAGTGGCAGAAAGGTGCTGTGATCACACTTCCAGTGAATTTCTGAGAGAGAAGAGTAGAGGGCAGGGTGGCACCTGATGCAGCAGGCTAGAGGCACTTAGGATCCACAGCGTACGGCAGGATCAGAGGATGTTAGGGCCCAGCAAGGAGCCAGTTTCTCTGCAGGATTCAGAAGGGCTTCAGGCTGGGAGACAGCTGGTGAGACTTCATCCCAGAAGGCAGGAGTGAACTGTGCAGCTAAAGACAAAGGCCTAGAAGATCTGTGTGTGGACCTTTGTATCCTACATGCTCACTGCAGAAGGTACTAGAGCCAGACCGTGTGGCTCTCAGGTTGCAAAGAAGTGGGAAGGTTCTTTTGAAAAGAAATGGTTTAATGCCTTGGGAAGAATCAGTAAAGCAGTACAGGTGTTAGTTTTTGAGAAGAAAGTGTTTGTCATTCTGGGGGATACGTGATAGCCCCACAGCCAGCCCTAAGGACAAATAGGCTGGGACCCTCAGAAATGTGCTATGTTCAGAAAGCAAGGAAGGGAGGGAGGGAGAGAAAAAGAAGAAATGAAAATTAAAGAAAATAGGGAAGGACTTTTGGAAAATCAACATATTGTCAAGAATAATTTCAATGAAGCAATTATAAGATAAAAGTCAAAGAAATCACCTAGAATACAGAATAAGAAGATAAAAGAATATATTATATATATATATATATATATATATAGAGAGAGAGAGAGAGAGAGAGAGAGAGAGAGAGAGAGAGAGAGGTTGGTCCTATTGGTCCAACATCTGAATGATATAGAAGTTTCAGAAAAAGAAGAATTAAAACAGAGAAGAGGTCAATGACACAGGGCAATTGGAAAAAGATCTCCCACAAGCATGGTGAGTTAAAGAAGACTCCCTGACACATCATTGTGAAATTTCAGAATGCTGAAAATACAAAAGATCCCATGACTTCCAGAGAGCCAAAGCAAAACAAGCTAACTAAGGCGTGTTCTCAACAAGGTTGTCAGGCTGACATCAGTCTATTGACAGTATTACTGTGAAAGAAAGGTGACAGGTTCTGATTTTTGTATGTAGCATTTATTATATGTAGCCCAGCTATGAAGAATGTGTGAGGACAGGAGTGCAAGTTCTTAGAAAACTGGCTTTCTACCCACTCTTAATCACTATGTCAGTCAGAAGGCACTTAATAATGGAAAGAAGGAACTAACAGAGAACAAGAAGGTGATGGCTTCCAGCAACAGTGGCTGCCACAGACATGCGCTGCACTGTAGCTGCGCAGTGCTGGGAAGTCATCAGGCCTGGTGAGGGAGGGAGGACGGTGAGGGGCTCCAGGAGGGCGCCTCCTGAGCGTGAAGGATCCTAAGAAAATGTGAAGATCTGATAAAGGCAATCAGTAGAATGAAAAGTGAAGGTTCCATTTGGACTTGATGCTGGGTGTATTGTCCATCAAATGGCATGTGGTTTGTCACATTGGGCCCAGCCAAAAAAAGTACACCTAATATAATTTGCAGTAAAACTATAAATGTATAAATACTATTAATTAGTTTTCAGATTTTAGAGCCAATGTATAAATAAAGCATGGAACTTAAGTATGGCTAGAGGATAGGCTGTCCTACATTGAAGACATGAATGGCAGAGGTACAGGGAGTGGGGGGACAGGCAGATGATGGGGAATTCTGGGGGTGTCCGTGTCCTCTAGTTGCAATGTGGAGAGGCAATTGCCACCGATTGTCTATAGGTGATGAAACACTTTAAATGGCTTTATTTGGTTTTTGTGGTTGTGGAATAGAGAAGGAACTGGATCCCCCCACTGTTGGGGATAGAACCCAGGGCTTGGGTCACGCTAGGCAAGTGCCCTCGCCTAGAGCAACATTCCCATCCCAAGAACTGTCATTGTGATAGCTAATTACTTTGTGGAAAGTGAAAGTAGAAGAAGATGTGAGTGGATTAAATCCTCATTTATCAGCAAGGCAAGAGAGAACATCCCGAATAAGAAATCGGAAAGTTGATGTACAAGTATTTTATTTAAGGGTATGGCAGTGACCACTAGAAAAACCCAAATAGGAATTAATATCATTAGTTCCCTCTGAGTAGTGATGGGGCCAAGAACTGTTGCTTCTGTCACAAGCAGAAATTTAGATTTTGATTTCTTAAAACTGAGCACATCATGATAGTTTGGGTTATATTTTAATAACTATATAACATTGAAATACAAACCTTAAGAGAAAATTTGGTCATTTTGGTAGAAAAAGAAAAAGAAAAAAAAATCTTACTCTTGCTTTAGTTTGCATTTCATTGTGCAAGTTGCTTGTAATTCTTAAATTTCATGCTTCTGTGATTTTTTTAAAAAAACCTTTTTCTCAGAGGATATGGTTCCATGTATACAAAGAAAAGCTATGGAGAATAGGACTCTAGGTTCCAAATATCTCCATAAGGAGTGGTGCTCCCTGAAAAGCATTTATGCCCCAAAGTTGGGCAGCTTGCATCATATCTGTTCCTGCTGTCTGAGTGGTTCAGCTATTTTGCTATGGGTTTAGTGTGCTTTGAACTAAGAGCTCCGGGAGGGCGATGAAGGGGCTTCACTTTTATTGTTCATAGGTCCAAGGACCAACTCTGTGTGGTTATCACACAGCTCTTAGAGTGGGCTTTAGGAACAGCTCACGATGTGTTCTTCCCACAGTTTCCTAGAGCACATGCTGCTTGCTGGGCAGTGTGCCAGGCCCCAGGGTAATGGTTGGGAGCACTGGGTCTGGCCCTGGAGAGCCCTGCCTTCATTCGTGCTTCTGCTTTTCAGGGTCAGAGACAGTAGACACACTATTTCAATTCTGAAGACTCAGTGTTATCATCCACAAGAATAAGGACATTGTCTCCTTTAAGGTGTAGATAATAATGTAATGTGCTCAGTAAAGCAGAGTTATCAGAGTTGTGATGAGTATTCTGAATCAAACAGTCTCTTCTTAAGGAGCTCAAAGGGCGCATAACCATGATAATGTTTTAGATTTTGGAGGCAGTCAAGCATTGAACATCTTTGTGAGCAGCCAGTGGCGAAAGGGGTGGTAACAGGTTCTCCTGGATTGTAATATTACCAAACAGCAAACTCCAGGCATGAAGATAATATTTTTGGTCACAAAACCCTGGGCTGCCAACTGAGCTTGTCTCCTTGTTCCACATAGACTCATTAGTTCCGTCTGAGAGTCTTTACTGATGATCTGTCTTGTGTCCATTCCTGGATCAAGAACTGTGGAGCCCTCAAAAGAAGGATGTAGCTTTGCTGTTGAGGGCCTCAGTCCTGGTGAGAAGCAGCAACATGGCCTGGTGATTAACAGTTGTAGGCAGCCAGCTGTGTGCTAGGCATGGCTCCAAGAGCTCCACCATTGTGTTAAATCCTCCCTGCATCACAACGATGCTCCCACTTTATAAAATGAGGAAGTCAAAGCAAGTGCCACCCATCTTACAATAGGCAGAGCTGTGATCTGAACTCGGGTAGGCTAACTTTAAAGCCTTTATTCTCCACCACTGAGCTATTTTGGCTTAGTGAGAGAAACAGGAAATGCAAAATAAAACACATTTAAATCCACCCAAGGAGAGAGACCATTCTAGAACAAAATGCAAACTGCAAAATACAGATTGATAGTAGGGATTTTTTCACTTCAGAATGCCTAGGGTAAGCAGCTGCGTTTCTTTCAGTCTGTGCTCACCACCTCCTCTTAGGGTATGTACTGCGACTTCCCTCAAAGAAGACAGAAACACTGCATTCTTGTGACTGGATGCAGCTTTGTAAACTGTTACACGCTCTCAATATTGGTTTGGGTGCTTCTGCAAATTTTCTAAGCTCAGGAAAGCATTTACACATACGTGGAGTTATTTGTTTTCAGCCACCTCTGTTATCAGAGGGAACCAACTCCCCAGGACCATTTCTGAGCCCCATCAAACAGGAGAAATGGGTGCTACCTGGAGTGTATCTCATCTGTGGCATGTGAAGCGCTGGGATGTGTGATACTGACCTGTGGTCCAGACAAGGAGATGATGGTTGTTCAGTTGATATTCATGACTTGTTTGGCAACGGGTGATGGGCAACAGTGGCCAGCCAGATTCAAAGGGCCTTTATTTAAGATGTGCCTGGTAACAGAAGCCAGCTACATTCTAAGGAATTGCAGGTTAGAAAAAGCTGGTGAAGTTAAGGGGTCATTTTATTATTTTTAAGAAAAGGTCTTCACTTAAACTTTGTAATAAGTTGTCTTGGGACACACTTTAAATACAAATGGTTAAAAAGGTTTACAGTGAAGTGTAAGACCCCACTCTTGATTTCTGGTCCTCTCATCCTTAGTGTTCATCTCCTGAGGCAGCCCCTATCTCTTCTTGGCTAAGACTACAACCTGTCTGTATAAATAATCTGTCTGTACACTAAATGTGTGTATGTGTGTGTGTATACCCACATAGATACCCCTTCTTACTCATGGCAGCAAACACATTATGCTTGCTTTTTGCCTACTTAATATATCCAAGCGATAGTTCCATATCAGTCAGTCCATTTTGATCTTTTTCTTCCACATCACTTGCGCAGTGATCTACCACATGATGACCAGTTTGTGCAAGCAGACCCCTGTTCACACACATTTAGGTGATTAAGATCATTTAGGTTCTAGAGCATTTGTTCTAGTTATCTATGAGTAAGTGGGGATCCACGCATACAGAGATGGGTTTAAATAATTCAGTAGACTCTTGAACCTACATTTTGGATGTGTTTTTCTTGCTATTATTGTATTTTTACCACAGACGACAGAAGAAGGTGGCTCAGCTGTGTGCCTGAGTGTGTTTGCACGCGTGGGTGGGTGTGTGAATGTGTGCTCCCACACTGGTAGGTGTACATTATGTTGTGTGACAGATGTGCTCTTGAAAAACTCTGAATGGGTTCTTTTATTTTTAAAAATGGAATATGAAATTTTAAAGGCTCTGAGGGTGGGAAGATGATGTGTTATTTAAAGCAAACTTGTGGAGGAATCCTTATGTGAAGTGAGGAGTTCTTTATTTCCTTAAAAAACAAAACAAAACAAAACTGCTTCATTGAGGTATAGTCTACATACAGTTAAGTGCAGCCATTTAAAGTACGTGGCTTGGGCGAATGTGTACATGCAGGTAACTACTGTCACGGTTAGTGTGTACTAAATATCTACTGATCCCTTCTATGTGCTAATTAGGCCCCATCCTGCGTGATACCTTTGCCCTGCAGTGCAAGGTGTTGAAGGAGGAAACAGTCTTACTTCCAGTGGCTTTATCAAAGCAAGTGCTGTGGTGAGCCTGTTGTCAGAGTGGAACCCTGAATATTTACATGAACCCTACGTTCTCTGCCTTTTCATCGGTCCGCTCAGTGAGCAGCAACTTCCTCCTTACATGAAGAGCCGTTCATTAAATTAGGTGGGACCTGCAAAATCAGCATGTAGCAGCTCCTTAAACATTACCCACTGATGCGCCTTCCCACAGCTAAAGCCAGGGGGATGTTCCTTGTACAAATGCCCCCTGCTCGGTCCAACTTGCCTTTCCCACGCGAGGGGACCCTGAGGACTGGAGTTGCCCAAAGTCTGGGAGAATGACCTTTAGCAAAGCGGGTACAAGACTTGGGTAGTGGATCTTCCTCTCTGAGAGAGAATCCCTGTGTGTCCTCTCTTCATGATTCCCCTTCCATCTCTTTGGTCGGTCCCCACCCTCCTCCGAGTAACAAAGCACAAGAGACACATATCCAGTGATCTGGGATCTGCTGGTTGCAATACGGCCAGCACGTGCCTCCCTTTCTCATCCCTTTCCAGATCCATCTTCTCCTGACACTCTTCCTGCTCCAGCCTCCCTTCACTTTTAACGCTGGAGGACAGCCGGACCAGGAAGTGAAGCACACTGGGATTGTGTGACCAGTGGGCTTCTGAGGTTTGCCTAGAGGTCTCAGGTGAAAGTTGAGCCTGTGGTTAGTTAGGAGGAAACTTGACTTGATTTTTAGTTTCGGATCTTCCTTCCTTTGAACCTGATAGCTCCCAAACCATAGGCATGTGACACCTGTGGATCACTGGGGACTGACAGCTGTGTACAAGTGGCTGGCCAGGGACAACTCAGCGTGGCAGCCTTCTGCTTTTGCTGGTTGGCAGAGCTCCCGCTGGGCAGGTGTGCTGTGCTGGCAGGAGCATCAGATGGACAGTTAGGAGCTGAGGGTGCAAGTTTGGACTCTACCAGTCACCTCTAGGCTGCCCTGCTATGAGACACATTCTGAGACACGACAGTCCATGGAGTTGGGAGGCAGGTAGGCCCTACTAGTACACCATGATGCTGATGCCCACTATCTCACAGCAGTGTGTCCAATCCATGTGTAGCCCTGGATAGCTACTAATGCGACCCCATAAGATTGCAAACTTGTAACATTATTATATGATTTTTAGCATATTTTGCATGACTCACTTGTGCAGTGCTGGATTATGAACTGTAGGGGTGACAGTGGGACACTGTGTGTGTGGGGGGTGGGTCAGGGCAGTGCTAATTCCACTTCCTGTGCCTGCTGTGTGTAGCCAGTTGAATCCAAACCTGTGTGGATCAGATGTCACATGCCTTTATGCAACTTGGCCGAAAGACAATGATTATCAATAGTATATTTCAACCTACCCGCACGTGTGTGCCTGTGAAGACAGACGTTTGTTGTCATTAAGCAGACATGTAAATTTTCTTATTTAATTATTAGACTTGGGCTTGTGGTGTTATTTCATGAAGTGATTTAGTAAGTTAAAATAGTCTTGTTACTTTGCTATGTAGTGTATGTGGCTCAAGACAATTTCTGTTCATTCAGTGTGGCCCAGGCAAGTCAAAAGGTTAGACACCCAGCTCTTTCAGGTTTGCTTTGAGGAATAAACGAGATAACACACAGGAAGGCCTTTGAAAGTAGGTAGGCACCACCCCAAAGAAGTCCTGTGTGATCCTTTTTTTGCTTTTCAAAGATCAGCTTTTCCAGGAGTCTCTCCTTTGGGCTCTTTCTCTATTGCATTGACCCTGGTTCATCAGTGGAGCTCTTATCATGCCTGTGGAGCGAAGCTGTTTTGTACATCACTCTGTCTTAGCAACGTCTGCCTGGGGGAGCCAGTGGCATGTGCAAAGGAGACCGGCCCACCCGAGGACTGAGGCTGGAGGCAGGAGAGCGCACCTGCCTGGGACGGGCTGTCGGAGAAGACCCCGTGGGCCAGGTGTGTGCATGCGTGGGGCGTGCTGGCGGCTGGGTCTGACAGTGAGCTCTGTCTGTGTGTCTGGTCAGATGTGGTGGGGCATGCGGGCTGGAAAGCTCTCTGTGCCTGTTTTCTTATCTGGAAAGTAGAGACTATTGCCAGCCTCAGAGGAGAGCAAGTGAAACAAAGCAAGAAAAGCCCTCAACTCCCTGTCTGAGTCACTGTAAGGGCTCCAAAAACCTGAGGCCACCCTCCCTCTCTCTTCCCTCACGAGAAGCCTCGGACCTCCTGGTGCCCAGGCGTGAGGCCTTGCTTGCCCCTGTGTTCTCCCAGGCTGGGTACAAGCCTCATACCTTGGTCCCTTATTTGATCTTCACAAGATCCCTGTACATTCAGCAGATATCCTAGAATAACATGTGCTAATAATTATCAGCCCGGGACATCCCTTTTATTTGTTGGGGGAAACTTGTTATAGTAGAAAGACCATTGAATTAAGGAGCAGAAGGCTTAAAGACTTGGCCTTTTAATGTACAGCACCAGCAATGACTCTTTGTTCCAGGCACATGCTAAGTATTTTATATAGGTGATGTCAGGGACCCCCACAAACGACACAGATCTTAATGCTAGCTCATGTCACTGACAGGCAGCTGAGGCTTATAAGAGGGTAGTTGCTAGCTTTGGGCTGCCTAGCCAGGCAGCTCAGTCTTAACCATGACATACTGAAAAACCCCTGAGTGCCACGTGCTTTGCATTATATCTTATGGGATTTCCATGACAACCCATTTCACAGATGAGGAAGCCATGGCTTGCAGAGGCAGTAATTATCAGTAGGTAAGGGATAAAATTGGATTCAGCCCTGGTCTGTCTAAAGGCTGTGTTTGTCTGCCCCACTGTTGGACAGCCTGGCTCCTGGCCCTAACTAGAGCGGCAGCCAAAGGCACTGTAACTTGAAAGAGGATCATAGTCAAAGAAAACAGAAATGGTTGCTAGGGAGACTGTCACAGAAAGGTATGAAGTCTAAAAAGGTTTAGGAAATAGAGCTGCTGTGGGGACAACTGGGAGGAACAGGGAGTACAGGGTGCATTCAAAACTGACCCTGGGAATATCCAGGAAGAGGTGGTGGGTCAACTGTTAGGTAGCGCCAGCTGCCTGGTACTGGTGCCCAGGGACAAGTCACAGTGTTGTGCAAAGTGATCAGAATTTGTGCTAAAACAAATTGGGCTGTGAACTTGTGCCACTCTCTACCACTTTTTATACTTCATGATCCCGCCAGTCATGGACACTAAAGCCCTGCTACCCTGGATGGATTCTCAGTGCCTCCTTGCCTCGCTGGCTGGGGCTTGGCTACCGCTCTGTGGCCATCTGCTCAGCCTGCAGAGCTCCTCATTGCTTTTGGCATGTTTAATAGCTTAATTTCTATTTTTCAGTTGGAAAATGCTGTTCATCGGTATTGAGGGAGCAGTGGGTGCTCAAATGCTTTCTGATTGCTATCTTGAATGTTAATATCCTAATACATTTTATTGTCAATGACCTGTCCTCCCTGCCACGGGCTCTTACTGCTCTTTTGCAAAGATAGGCTTGCCGCCTGCCTTCCACCAGCCTCGCTTCCCAGCTCATTCCTTTGCTGCCTCCCTCCCTGCTTTTCACAGATAGCATTGTGCTTCGCCAACAAAGCCCACAGTCGTGGGAAATCTTTGACTTGGAGGATATGAGAAAGTGTTTCATTTTGCCGGAGGGGTTAGGAGGGATGATCTAATCTCTAAAAGGCATACATTATTTAAATTCCGTGCTCTGGGGCAAGAGGGCCCCTGATATTTTTGAACTTTGGCAGGGACAGGATTCTGGTTTGGCTCTCTTCAGGAGCACCGATGGTTGGTTTTCCTGTTTGTAATTCAGGGCAGGCACTGGTTGTGCTTGTGGCAGGGTCAGTACTAGTGGTACTGAGAGTTCTGGGGAATGTTTTCTTTAATCACAAACTTAAAATCGTGGACTCTCAGGATGGCATGGGGTGAGAAGAGTCATCTTGAGAAATCAAAGGTTGGTCATTTGCTGCCCGTCTGGGCCCCAGCCTCAGGTGATGGCTCCTGTGGAGGGACCTGGGGAACAGTGCTGTCTTACTGAGCTCCTGTGCTTCCTATACCAGTGGCCCCATCCATGAAGCATGGGAGACCTCGTCAGATGAAAAAAAAAATCTGGGGAAAACCATAAGCATTCTCAAGCATTAAAGACGAGTGTGGCAATGCAGTGGGGCTCCTGTGTGGCTTTGCATGTGTGGATTGTGTGTGGCATGGGGTGGTGGTGGGGAGGGTGCTGGCCAACCTCAGTTCAAGGTGAGCTTCTTTGCCTTTTGGGCATGCATGTGCAGCACTCATGGTAGCCACCTTGACCTCCCTCCCCCTCCATCAAATGCCACTGAACATAGACTATGTGCCTGCTTCCCTTCCTATAGAGCCAGGCTTGGAGGGGTGAGTGGACCATAGGCGGTTCTGGAGGTCCTGAACATAAGAGTGCCTTTTGTTATATGCACAAACACATCCTGAGTATTTCCTAACCAAAAGACAGAGAGCTAAGGATGCAAATATGGCTGTCACACCTTCTGACTAGCAGGGAAGATAAACAATGTGTTACAGTTTAGTCCAAGCCATGATGGGCACATGCCTGGTGTGCAGTGAGAACGCAGAGGACAGGAGAATGAATTCTGACTGGACATATCTGGAAAGGCTTCAGAAAGAAGAGATGATTGCCCTTGACTTTGAAGGGGAGGAGGTGTCCACCAGACTGCCTATGTGGTATTTGCTGAATGTTTGTCTGCTCTTCACTGGGGTCAATGGAACAAAACAAGAGAGGAGGGGAGTGGTCCCTGCCCTCAGCAAAGGCACAGCTTGCAGGGGGAGAAAGCCTGGCACTGAGGAGCCAGTGAAAGTTCTGTGTGGACAGATGGATTATGGAGGCAGAAGAGGCTAATAGGGGGACTTGGTGATTCGGGGTTTCCAGAGTTGCTACTCTGTCTTATAGAGAACATGGTTTCTGTAAGTAGAACTCAAACCTTCCAAAGACCAGAGGCTCAGTTCTCTGGTGTTTGCTCCTGTGAAATTTCATCAGGCTGGTTCTGTATAGCAAAACTAGCTGGCTGGGTTGGGAGCAAGTTGTGTTGGGTGGAGGTGGGTGGTACCCAGTTAACTGTATTGACTCTCTTTGTACAATCCTGGTGGAATTTTGGTTTTGCAAACATGTGCAGCCAACATACAACCTGAACATGGGTCCTATGCCCTCATGTGCTTTGTGAGCCTTTATTTCGGTTGGTTCCATGTGGAATGCCTTCCCTTTTTTGCCCATGAAGACTTCCCAGAATGCTTTTCTGTACCTCAGGTTCCTGGGATATACCAGTTGCTCTCTATATTAAGCTGGGTTCAACACTGTTCTGGTTTTTAACTCCCTGATAATATTGCAAAGAGCATGAGAGAAGGAGTGGTATCTTTCTCTTCTCTTATTTCCCCTGGGAGCAGGTTGTTTAAAATAAAGAACATGAGTTTGTCTGGTCTTAGCATTGAATTTCAGCACTGCCAACTACTTGGAACTTGGAGCACAGTCTCCTTACCTATAAAATGGGATAACATGGAGTTTTTTAACCTTTACACTACTGACATGGTTGATTGGGTGATTCCTTGTCTGGAGGATTGTCTTGTACACTATAGGATGTTTAGCACTTCCTTGGCTTTTATGCTTTGGATGCTATGCACAGCACTGTCCTGCCAGTCATTACGGTCCAAAATATCTCCAGATGATCGCCAAGAATCCCTTTAGGAGCAGAGTCACTCCCAGCTGAGAACCACTGGGATGGTGCTACTTTTTGCATAAGCATCAGACCTTCTAGCACTACATCTGGCACTCAGTAGACATTCAGTCTGAAGATTCTTCTTCAGTCTTAATTTACCTACAGTTTGACATATTGCGGGCTGAGACCCTGCATGGAGCTGTGACTCTGGGTTTTAACAGTGTGGGGTGGAAGTGTTGTGGAACTCTCAGGTTACCCACAGAATGCACTAACAGAATCACTTGTCATTTTCTTAATTGCAGATTGATCTGGAGCCAGAAGGAAAAGTGTATGTGATCATCGATCTCTCAGGGTCGTCAGGTGAAGGTAGGAGAACATGACCTCTAATCCTTGTTTTTTTCTGTTGACCCTTTGTCTGTTGGGTCTCTCCTTTCTCTTCTTGGCTGGGACATATCACAGTGACATTTAATTAATTGGCATACTTTAAAGCAGAAGGTTATTTTGAAAATGCTATGCCTCTGTACCAAAAGGGACCAGCCATCTGTTAACTGGTGGAACAGAGGGAAGATTTCTGACTTACCAAGCGAGGCCAATAAAGCAGGAATTTCTGCACACTGTGTAGGGCAGGCTTTGATGGAGTGGCAGCTTCTCCCAGGAGGCCGTGTGGGGTTTGTGTATGTGCTGTGAGAAGGAAGTAGAACCAGTTGGTCTAACGGTATTCAGGAAGGAAAAAAATAAAGTGTCAAACTTCAGCCTCTAGCTTCTTTAGAGCACTTACGGGTTGTTTTACCGGTTCTCTCCACAGCCAACCCCCTGCTATTAAAGAGAAATAGTGGGGTGGAGGAAACTCTGCTCCCCGTGGCTGCTTTGACAGCATATGGATTTTCTATGATAGTTGGATTTTTCTTCTCTCTTCTTTTTTGCACCCTCTCTCTTTGATTTTTTTTCTTTGCTGACTTAACACCTTTTCAGGCTTTATGTTGGGTGGTAAGGACCGAGCAGTCAGAGTGCGTGAGAAGGCTAGAAAATAAAACCTTGCTGAGACAGCAGCAAGGAAGGCATGGCAGATGAGGTTGGGAGCTATCTTTCTCCTCTTCCTGTCTCTGGGCAGGAGAACATAATGTTAGTTTTGTTTTATTTTATTTTGTTTTATTTTATTTTTTGAGTCAGGGTCTCCCTATGTGGTTCAAGCTGGCCTTGAACTCACGGCAATCCTCCTGCCTCAACCTCCTGAGTGCTGGGATTAAAGCTAGGAGTCACCACGCCTGGCCATAATGTTGTTTTAATGAGGTGGCACAAAGATTGGGAAATTGTAGCTTGTTCTTGGCAATGAGACAAAATGCTGGTTGGGGGCAGAGTCCCAAGGGAGGAAGAGGGCACTTAGCTCCCAAAGTTCTTCTGGCTGAAAAACTTGGCCCTTTTTCACAACACCTGCCCAGAATGCTGTGGTTGACAAGAAGAAAGTCCCAGCCCCACACATGGTCTCTAGATGAAGGTTCAGTGATGGGAAGAAAGCGTTTGCAAGCAAAATCAAAGGTGTTATTTGAGCAATACAGTCAATACTGGTGCCTGGTGACTTTCATTGGGCTCATTGCCAATCCCAGTGGGTGTTCAGAAGAAGAGAATGCTTGTGTGCCTATGGGGCTCAGGCCAGAATTCAACCCTCTTTTAATAGATATCAGTGATTCAAGATAGGTTCGAAGCTTTAAACATCCTTTGAAAACTCGCTGCTTACAGTTTGTGCTCTTCATTGCAATTACATTTTGCCACTTCCAACTTCCTTTCTCTGTTCTCAGTGCTGAAGAGCCCAAAATAGAATAAGCAGTATTCAGTATGAAATATCTAACACCTACAGAGGGGCCTGGAGAGAAGTAAAATGAACACCATGAATCCACTACTGAGATTAAGAAATAAAGCAACCTGGTCAGGTGCAGTGGAACATATCTATAATCCTAATCACTCAGGAGGCTGAGACAGGATGGTTGCTTGAGTCTGGGAACTGGAGGCCAGACTGGGCAGCATAGCAAGAATCCATCTTAAAAAAAAATCTACCAGTAAGGTACAATCTTATAGTTGTTTTGAACAGAGTGTGTGTTCAAACTTCACCAGGCTTAAGGTTTTACAGTGATCTCTGACTGTAAACACTGGTTAAATACTTGATGGGCAAAACTCAGGTTTTTTTTTCCCTTTCATAATCTTAACTAAGCATGCACTTCCTGTGCCAAGATGCTGGGCAACCAATGGTAGGCTTGGGTTATTTTCTTTTTTTCTCCAGAAAGATTAATGACTTGCAGTACTATAGAAGACGTCTTCTTTTTTTTTAACATTAAAGGGAAAGGAGAAGGACAATGAACGAATGAATAAATCAGAAGCAATTGATTTTTTTTTTCTTTTTGGTTCTATGGTTTACTGCATGTGAATAGCCAAAGCACTTTTCACTGGGTTAAATTCTGAGTCTTTTTAAAATCTTCTTCATCTAAAGAAAATAGAATTTACTTTAGAAATGCTGACACACGCCAGAATCTGAAAAGTGCTAGCAGGTGTTGCTCTGAAGTAAAGAAGACATGTTTCCATTCTTTCTTTCTTGCTGTTCCTGGACTTGAGATCTTTTCTGTGGGTGGTGGGTAGACTTTCAGCAGTCCCGTCCTCAGAGCTGATCTGTTGTTTTCCACTTGTGTCGGACCCATCTGTCTGCAGTCCTTTGCCAGGACTGAGAGAGCTCCTGGCCCAGAGGTGGTAACGGCTCTGGAAGGGCTGAGAGAATGAAGGCAGGACCTAGAAAATGAAAAACCACATTAGCTACCTAAACTGCACGAGAAGGGTCTGGGGTGAACCGTGATTGGGACAGCCGCCCTATTGCATTGACAGACTGTAGACGCTCACAGATCCTGGCCAGGGTCCCTTTCTTGAGTGCAGATACCTAACTGTGTTTTGTGAAAGAGTTGAAAGGAAGCGTAGCTGAAGTTTCACCACCCTATTATTTTGCCATCAAGTGCCCGTCTCCAATGCTCCAGCCCTATCAGTGGAGAAAAATATATTCCTAGCGATGGCATACACTTTACAACACATGCAAATTCCAAAGAGTTCAGAGCTGGAAGGTGTGGGGGTGAGAGGGTGTGATTGCACCCCCTTCTTCTAGGATGTGCCAAAGAATTCTTCTTCTTGCAAACATGCTGTTGGAAAACCTGGATGTCTATATCCGCGGGAGCTGGGTATAATGTGATTTCTAACCGTCTAATAAAATTCCACTGCTTGCATATCCTGTGCAGTTCACCATAATAGGATTTGACTAGTGTGTGCTTTAGCTGAACCAGACACCCTAACCCCAGATGTAAAGGGTTAGCCTGGGTGAGAGTTAGGGTCATTTCTGGTCACGTGCTTTAATCCTTCGGTGTAATTTGAATAGACATCTGTCAGATCACACTTTGGGGCTGGCTGATATCTTCAGCAGGTAGAAGGAGTTGAAGAAATGGGTTATTTTTAGAAAAGTGTGGTCCTAGATACTTTGCTTATATTATTGTGAGTATCAGACCTACTCACCGAGTGCTCATATGTGCTCTGTTCCAGGTGCTTCTTAATGTTTTGTTTTCATCTGAGGTAGCGACACATGGCTATCTATTAAGCAAGGTGCTATGGGCTCAGCACGTACTTAAAGCATAATTAGCCCCAGTAACAGAAGCATAAATAGCAAAGTAATTCTCAAATGTGCAGATGCTTATTTCTTGCAATGTATATTGGTTATTATTCCTTGATTATAACATAATTATAACATAATTATAATTCTTTATAATTATATGGCGATCTGCAGGTCTCTAGATAAGAGAATGTCAGAGCTGACCCAGGACTTCTAGGTCCTTCTTCTCCTGCCTTCTATCCGGATGTGGTGCTTATCTGGAGAATTCCTTAGAGTCTAAACTGACAATAGAAATAACAAGAAGGAAATAGGTCTCATTGCAATGTTTGGTTCCCCAAGTTGTTTCTCCAGTAACACGCAGAAGCTGTAACATAATTTGAAAGGTTTTTGCAACACACACATCAGAGATAATGCAGTTAAACCAAGTTCTGGAGGGATTGAATTCCAGAAGCGGAAGCTGAGAAACTGGGAGCGGGTCCCCCATTCCCTCCTGCAGCCACACTCTGCTGCCTGCTCAGTGTCCTGTCTGGGAAGGAGCGTAGTGTTAGGAGTCCCATCAGACCTGGATGTAAATCTTGGCTGTCCTTCTTACTAGTTTGGAGCTTTGTATTTCTTACCCTTAATAGCATCCATGGCAGGTGCTATGGGAAGTTTGATATAGGAATAGTGCCTTGGCACACTGTCCTTGCATATATAAGATGCTCAGTAAATATCCAAAGGCCCTGGAGGTCTCAGGGCAGAGAGGTGGGCAGAGTTTTATGTAGTCCCCGTGGCAGCAGCAGGCAGCAGATTTAGGGAGACTATAAACACGGATTTCTGACTCGGCACGGCATGCATAGCAGGGCCAAGCACAGGGCAAGGTCAGAGAGAGGCGGCGTAGGGAATGCTGTATCTGGCGGCACCTCCGAGATTGTGTTCTTCAGAGTTCGGACCGGCCGTGCTGTTGCTCTGTTGTGTTACTTCTTCCTCTCCCTTCCCCAAATGAGGTAATTACCGGAAGGACATTCTTGAGCACCCCTGAGTCTCTGGTTTGAGTCCTGAGGTCTTTAATGTCAGAACCTTCTCGTCTGGGTGCCTGACTTGTCCCATCCCTACACGGTGCAGACTGAGAAAATGTGGTCCTCTGCTCTCAGCAGCCACTTGGTAAGAGTCCTTCATCTATTTGGAGACGGTTATTAAATCTCTCTTTTCCAGGCTGAACCCACTGAATCCCTTAACCTTTCTGAAGGGATATTTTAGACATCTTAGCTCATCTTTGCAGCTTTCTTCTGGACTGTTTTCAAATTACAGGGACACAGATGTGATCACACCAGCTTGGCTTAGTTCTTGGAAGATAACGTGTATGGAAGTTTTAGCTGTACCAAGTCCTTGACGCTATCACCTCCACATGGAGCTGGGAACTGGAGGGCAAGTGCTGTGCCTTAGAGCTGCGGGGTGATTGTGGGGAATCACAGCATGGAGATGGCCTTCCCCACTGTTCTTTGCATGTTAGCTTGCCTCTTAAGAAACCTTTTAAAAAGTATAGAACTAAAGTTCTCAGCTTTCAATCCACCAGTGACCCAGGAGTATTAAGCCCTTCGCTTTTGCACTCTTCTTCGGCCCAGGTTCAGGAATAGTTGGAGCCTTCTTCGGCTCTCTGTAATGTGGGCCCATAATTAAGTCCAGGTCTGAAACTAGACCTGATTCAAATTCTAGCAGGACAGTGATCTTTTCTACTGACTTTTGTCAGAGGTGTTAGAGTGTGGTGTCTGTGGCAGGGATTAGAATTCTGCCTTTGGGTTAGAAACTCCATCCTCTCCAGTATGTGCATAGCGTCTCCTGGATTCCAGAGTCCCCCTGGAGCTTCTGTTCATAGGAAGGCTGCCTCTTCTAAATATTACATTATTTAATCCAATGCCTTTGGCAAAAGGGAATTGTTCATTCAGATAACCAGTACACTTGCTCAAATGTGCCCAGCTTGGTGTCTTGCTTGGTTTAGGGGATGGGGATTGGGAAGAGAAGTGCCAAGTGAAATGTGGCATTCCCAAGGATTAGAAAACATGGCCTTTTCTTCAAGGTGCTTACGCTTTAATTGGAAACCAAAGACGTGCAGGAAAAAAAGCCTTAGAGAACAGTACAGGCCCGTATCCATTGAGGCTGAGCTGGAAGCCACTAGGTGCTCTCTAAAGGGGAATAAATTAGGGTTGGACTAAGTCAGGAAAACTTCAAGGGAAAGAAGAAGCAGGGGTTTGGGCTGGAAAGGAAAGGACAGATAGGCTAGTGGGTTAGGGAGGAAGCAGAGAGGCCACTGCTTTATCATTACTAAAGGCAGCTTTGGGGTTCTTATTTTTAGGAAGGGCTGGATAGGCAAGATAACTGAGAAAGATGGGGTGTGTGTTCTCTGGGAGCATCCAAACAAAGGGCAGTCATCAGTGTTCCGGGCAGCAACTTTCATGCTATGCAAGCGAGAAAATGAAACGCCATAAATGATCCATCCGTGTTTGAAGAGCGAAGGCAGTTGTTCTGCCTGCAAACTTCATAGTCCAGGCCCTGCTCCCTTCCAGACTCCAAGCAGGAGTGTTCTGGGTCAAATTTGGTCAAATCCATGACATCGTACAGAACACCTGTTGCATCTATGGCACTAAGGTGTTCGGAAAGTTACGACTAGGTCCAGGTGTCCCTTCGTAGCTGGTTAAAAATATGTTCTCTGGTGCCCAGCTAGCTCAGTCGGTGGAGCATGGGATTCTTAAAAGTGTGTTCTTTTTTTCTTTTCGCAATCTCGGAGTCCCATGGTAATGCGAATTGCTCCACAGACCTGGCCTTTGCCTCCTCTCCAGCCTCCGTAAGGTTTTCCCAGGTCAAGCTTAGACACTCCCCCACTTTCTCTTTTCAAGTTCTGTTCACTGTCTATGAAGAAGCATTACTTAAGAGCAGAAGGCGAGCTTCCAGCTTCCTAACCAGAGGACTTCAAAGCCAGGCACCCGCTCCAAGGTGCTGCTCTGTCTCCCTCCTGTGATGTGCCTTAGACTATGGAGTTCTCGTGCTTTGCAGCTTCTGGATTCCCCAGACATCGTGGACATGTCAGATTTGCAAGTAGTATTTGGAGTACGGAAACCAACAAAATAACAAAATTCAGATGTTCCAAAACATCAGTCTTACAAGATATGATTGGCTTTTCCAGACTCCCTCAGCATAGCTACTTTGGGCATTGATTTTAAAGCACCGGGAGCAGGATAAAAACATCATCCTTGTCCGGACGGAACAGATATTTATTCCGAGCAGTGACCATATGCACCAGATGAGACAAGGGGAGTTGGCTTGAAAGCAGCACCAAGACAGCCCCCCCTTAGGGAGTTTATAATGTCACAGAGAGACATTGCTAAATGTTTGATAAGAAATAAGCCAAGAAACCCGCATTTCCTTCCAAATAGCCTCTAGATGCACAGCAGTTCCTCTGAAGTGAATCATCCACGGTGAACAACACCAAATGCCAACGTTTGCAAATGAAAAGCAGCACAGAATCCAGAGCTTGGGGAGAGCAGAGCTCTTTCTGATCACCGCTAAAGCCTCCTTTCTGCCTGGCAGTATAGGAGCATGGGTATATGTTTTCTGTGACTGCGTGCCTGTTTTACAAAGGAAGTAATTGAAGAAGGAGTATTATGTGGAAGAAATAAGCTTATAGAAAGTGTGGATTTATAATAGGTCCTTAGTTACGTGGTGGACCCCGTGATTCCTCCTGTTATATCTCTGTTGTCTTGTTATATATCATTTCTGCATCTTAGACAGAAGATTGTTTTGGGAAACTCATGTTTGCAGCACAGATCATATTTGGTCAAAGTGGCCTGTAATTTTATCATTTACTTTTATTAATGCTCTTGTGATTTGGCTTAAAAGAAAAGCATATTTCCATTCGTCTAACCTAATTTAGAGAGTTGTCTTCCAGTACCAATTACTCTGTTCTTTTATCTAGTTGAAACTGGCCAGTGCTGACAGTTTTATGGATGTTCCTGATTACCTGGATTTGTTGAAACATTCACATATTCACAGTCACGTGAATTCACTGTCAATAACTGAGAGTTTACACTAGGCCTTTCTCCTTCCTCCTTTATTGTAAGCCTTTGGGACGAGCTTTTGTGGACTGAGGGAAGAGTGAGCACATGCCCCATGCACATGGTGCTGCACGCATCCAGTAGATGGAAATGAAGGAGAAAGAGTGGTGTAGTATGCCTCTCTGCACCCCCAGTCTGCTTCCTCCTCACCCGCACTTCCTTCATTGGACGCATGCTTCATCTTCTCATCCAATATATGCAAGGCTGTAGGGATACAGGGGCGATGAATGTGGTCCCTGCTCACAGGAAGCTCATATTCTGATAAAAGCAGGCAAGTGACCACGGTAGTTCGCTTTAAGTGTTGGTAGGACAAAGTGTAGCAGGGCTGCCAAGAAGGGGTCCTTCAGTTTGAAGACTCTCAATAAATAACATCCGCTCACGCTGATCCCATGTGATCCGATTAGATCCACACGGCTGTTCTGAAACGCAGGTACTAACATTATCTTTCATCTGTGGTTGAGGAAATAGCTTCTCTCTCCAGACAGTCCCTGCAAACCAGAAGATCAAATAAAGGGGAGTTAGGATTTATGGAACTTTTCAGGGAACATCTGACTTACATGTTCATTTGTTCAACATACAGCTGTCAGGCATCTAGTGTTGCCAGTTACTCAGTGCTGAGAGTGCAGAAGCGAAAACAGAAGCAAATCCCTGGAGGGTTACAGTCCAGTGGACGTGCTTGTGCGTGCACCCACGTGCATGGGCGTGGCTGTGTGTGTGTGTGTCTAGGCCGTCTCTGCAGTGATGCAGAGTAGCACACTGGGAATAGTGCTTGTCTTCCCCAGAGGGAAGGGGAATTTGGAAAGGAAGGAACATTTCTTGTCTAGCCTATAATTTTGTTTTTCTTTCCCAAGTATGTATATGAGCTATTTTAAAAATTACTTAGAAATTAAAAAAAATAAAGAATGAAGTGGAATCATGATTGTACCCTTGCACATGGAGGCAGTGGGGAGAAGCTACAACAGGCTCCAGAAAACACTGTCAGAGAGGGGGCGACCTGCCGAGTCCAGGGCCAGGGAGTGTCAGGATGGATGTTCTGCACACACTTGCCCGTCACAGACGTTCTAGTGCAGAAGGGGCTGAGTCTTTCTGTGCCACAGCTGAGCATGCGTTCTCCTGGTGCAGAGAGGTGTGTGGACCCAGCAGCCCAGACTCCCTGAGCTTCTCAGGTGGCAGCATTGTTGGGGCATTTAGTATGGGCCGCGTTGTATCCCCAGCACGATCATCTCCACAAACTCTCACTAGCTTTGATACTTTGTGCCCAGCTAAATAGGGCAGATGGCTGTGGGAAGAGGACAGGGGTTTATACCTAGGCAGCCCAGTTTGTCTGCTGACATGACAATCATAGGGATGTGTAATTCAAAGGGAGAGGCATTCTCTGTGACAGGCACCCATGACCTTTACTCGGAATCTGTGTGAAGTGTTTTGAAACTATACGAGCAAGCTTGGGGGAAGTTAGTGTGTGTTACTGAGATCTGAATTTTTATTCCTGCTCCATGATTAGTTATTTGCTTAATCTACCAATTCATGCAACAGATATATACCAAGTGTATTGCCCGCTAGATATCTTGCCCAGCGTGGAAGAAATAAAGAGAGAAATGCCATAGTCCCTCCCTTCTGGGGGCTGCCAAGCCCAGCAACAACTCATGTTCTCCGCTTGGGCCCTGCTGGCCTCCTTTGCACGCAGAACTGGGGACCCCTACTAGTGCTGCAGTTCTAGGCCAAAACCAAGAGAAGTTTGGACACAGCTGGGTGCCTGGAGCAGGGAAGTGGGAGAGAACAAAAATTTTCAGATGGATCTCAATAGAGAGATTATTTATACAAAAATGGATCTGCAAAGTAGGCTTTATCATCCCTATTATATATATATATATATATATATATATATATATATGGAAAATGAGAGGTAAGGAATTTCAGACTGAATCACTAGCAGACTTTGGCTCAGTGCGCCTGGGCTCGGTCTGAGCTCCACACTGCAGATGTCCCGGCTCCCTGTTCCCAGACCACACTTTGAGCAGCAAGAAACTATTTCCGAGATGTTCCCTGCAGCAGGCAGTGATTTCTAGTTCAGTGGGAATCTACTGACTCCCGCTTGCCTGACTCCCACTTAGTGGGTTTTAACGGTGATACCTTTGGCTTCTTTTCTGTTCAAAGTCTTCTCCCCATTGTCCTTCCTTTTGGGGAAGGGGATTAAAAAGCCTTGCAGTATTTTCAGGGAGGCTGGACAGTGCCCAAGCCTTGGTCTCTAATCTTGGCTTCTGTACTTTGCACAAGGTCAAAAGGGACAGCATCAGTGTTCTTCAGAGATGAGAACAAGAACCAATTTATACCAGGAAAACAAAGCACTACGTAACCCTTCTAAAAGCCACCAGTCAGGATATTGGATTTTTTTTGTTTTTGTGTTTGTTTTTCTATAAATACTCTGAAGTATTGAGTGGTGCTTGAATCTGATCCCACTGGGCTAATTTTCTCCTGATTCCTGGGGCTTTAATTAAAGTCACTGGCCCAGGGACCTTGCAAGAACTTACTTCTGCAGGACCCTCCTGATAGGCAGGCTGCACCTGCTTCTCATGAGAAGGGCAGAGAGAAAGAGACAGAGAGAGAGAGGGAGAGAGGGAGAGAGAATGATCTGGATTAGAGGCTACATACACAGTAAGGACATAATTTTTACTTGTTGGATAAATGAGTGTGTGGCTAAATGAAAATAACAGGAAAATGTAACTTTTAAAGGAAACTATTGAGATAAATAAGGTGTTTGGCTGACTTTGCCCTGGATAATCATTTGTTTCATGTTCCAGTGTACAATCAGTTTCAAGGGTGGGTTTGGGCCTGAATGTTTAAGCTCTCTGTGGCAGGTGCTTATTAGGGCTTTTTGAGCTACTTCGTTGCCTTCTTATGTAACAAATCCCCAATTATGATTCCTTGTCCCCTCCTTTTTTATTCAGTGACTTCTCTGTTCTTTCCAAATTAGCTTGCAAGTTCACCTCCTCCTGGGAGCCTTCCCACACTGCCCCACTCCCCGCACCCTCTGGTTCACAGCTCTGTGTTTGCTCCCAGGTTCCTCCATCTTTCTTTCAACCTTGGACTCTTACATTTATAACTGGAGTCCAGGTCAACCACTGCCTGGCCCATGAGGCACAGCCATTCAAAGGCCAAGCTCTGTAGTATGAGCCCATTGCATGCTAGGCTCCTCTTGGCCTCATGATAGGGCCACACCGACACCTGGAACTCTGTCCTCCTGTTCTAACCACACAAAACCGGTTTGGAAACAAAGACCATCTCTGTGCTGGGGAACCAGACATGGAGAGAGACCACCAAAACCCCGTGTGAAATAGCACAGATGAAGACTCAGGGACCCTGACTACTGCAGGGTCTCTCCCATGCCCCTTGGCAGGGCCCTGATCCTTAAGTGATTTCAACAGTGAGTGGCTTTATGGGGAGGAGCAGTGTGATTAACCCCTTCACTGCAACCAGAAGCAGGGACTCTTCCAGCCTAGCGAAGGGGAACAGACCCCTCGCCCACACCTGGCTACAGTGATGGCATTGATAGGCGATGGCCCAGCAGGTGCTGGGGAGTTTGGAGTCACAGGTTAAAGAGTTTCTGAATACAAGTGCGAGTCAGTGAGCTGGTGTCTCTTCTTACACTTCCTAATGGGGGGCCCAGGTCCAATTATTCTTGGCCAAAAAGCAGTGTCATCAAATGTGTGTATTTAAACACTGAAAGTGGGACCAAAGGGACTAGAACTTAATTGTGTGGCTCCGAGGGCAGCTGTAGGATGAGAGAAGGGTCCAGGGAGATACAGAGGGGCAGATGTAAGTTTAGTACATGAGAAAAGTCTGTTCTAGACAGAGCTCACTGGAAGATAAATACACTTGAATGGTAAGCAAGGAGCGCTCCATCTCTAGAGATAGTCAAGTGGGGACTGAAGGATCATTTAAAAATATTGTACAGCAGACTCCTATTAGCTGGAGGGCTAGACTGGGTGATTGTAGTTATTTTTCTGATTTCATGAACAAAAGTTTCTAGTCTTCAAATGGTTTTTTAAAAATAAGATCTGAATGTTTGTAACAAATAACTTCCCTAAACACAAGCAGCTGCTAATAATAAAGCAGCGCATTTATTTATTGTTTTAAATCCAAGGCCTGCTTTGGGTATGGGTGAAATAATGGAAAGAGGGGAAAAGTTGGATCTTAGCATCTCTTTTCAGAATACATTATATTTCTTGAAAATTTAGGCAGGAGAGGAAATGTTAAAATCTGAATCTTGTTTTTAAAGAACTGGGGAAGCTGCCCGTCTGAGTGGATCCTAAGTCATGTGAACCCCTCCTAGCAAGGGTTGTATGTGGAACACTCTGGTGCCATCCCTATATTCTCCTCCTCTCCTCCCATTCTTCCTTTCTCACTTTTTTTTTTTAGTACTAGAGATGGACCCCAGGGGCTTACACATACTGCAGCACTGTTGCTCCTTAATTTCCACCTACTGGATGCACTTGTTTAAAGAGCTGCCCACTGGGGTGGTGCTGAACAGGCCCAGCTGTAGGAAAGGACAGCGGCAACAAAACCCTTTAAGGACATCATCCTTTAGTCATGCATGTTTATGTATGCTGTGAGGTCATGATTTTCCCCACACACCTCCAAAAACCTTGCCTGGAAGCCACGCATGTGGGGAGAGAGTGGGGTTTGCCTGAGCATTTTCTAAGGCTCTTGCCCTGAGGGGAGGTTTTATTTGGGGTATAAAGCTTCTCAGTAGCATGGGTGATGTATGGCCATCAATAAACTAAGCGATGAATCTCTTGAAGGAGTGAGGACCTGTGGGGTAACCGACTCCATCCCTAGCACTGACCCACCTTCCATCTGATGTTTGGCATTTTCCCTTTAGGGCTTCACACTGAGGGTGGGTGAAGCCCATGATGCCCACTGAGAAGCTCACCCTCCCCTCCCTCAAAAGCAAACAAGCAAGGCAGACCCTTGTAGGAAGATGGAACGCTGAGCCTACCCAGAGCCTCCTGTGTATGAAGAACCAGGAGCCGGCTTTGTAGGCAGCCAGCTCCCTGAGCTTACACATGATGCTTTCTAAAAATACATCTGAAAGCCAAAGGAATGAAAGTTGAATAATTGAGTTAAACATTCTGGTGGGGGTTTCATTACCGCAGAGCTAAAATGTATTGTAAAATTCGCTCATTACGTCTCATTGTTTAGACATAATCTTTAGTAATATTTCCAGCATTTTGTACTTTTTAAAAGTGTAATTTTTTCCTTGTCACTTGATCATCTGGGCAGACTGTCAGCTTGCTTAAATGCCAGGAGGGTGCCCTGGGGCTGTGGGTCACGGGATTTGCTCTGCTGCCCTGTGCTCTCTGCTGCCCTTTCATCACAAGGGCTAATGTCCCCATTTTTCCTATCAAGTTTTAATCTTTTTTAAAGGGTAAAAGGTGCATGCGTGTGTGTGTATGTGTGTGTGTGTGTGTGTGGCACGCACGCACACACACATACACACATACACACACACACTTTGGTCTAAGTTCTGCGAAGGTGAATCTATGTCTGTTTTGATCTCTGCTGCCCCGTCTGGCTTAAGGCAGTGCCAGGGGACAGTGGCACTTAGGGAATAAATAGCTCAGAGAATTAGGGATGACTGTGGTCCTAAGAAAACGGCAGGAAGGGGCACAGATGCCTGGAGGCAGAAAGCACACTGTGAAATGTCACTGCCAGCTGACAGCTGAGCAGCCATGTGCTGTTCCTGGAGTTGGAAAGCTACATGGGGGAAAGTCAAGCATGCCTGTAATCGGTGGGTTTGGGGTCACCAGGGCTGTTGGCAGAGTTGCTGGAGCTTGGAAGACAGACTTCACCTGCCTAATTACAGACGTCCCTAGGGCTGCAGGACCTCTCCCTGCCTGTAATTATAGCCCTGGTGACCACTCTCCTGCCAGGCCAGCCAGAAACACCTAGCTCTGCCTGGGGAGGAGCGTATTTTGTTTTTATTTTTAATCTTTGAAAATCTATATCAAAGCAGGCCCTTTAGACCTAACATTCACTTCCTATGCTATATGTGGCCTCTTGGAGGCATCTTTCTTGACAAACAAATGATGATTTCTGTGTTTGACCTAAGGGGAGAATATGCGCTGTGATTTAGTTGTTTTGAATCATTCTGTCCTTAATTTAAATCAGCCATGTCCTCCCTCCCTTCCACTATTTTTATTCTGAAATGATAGCTCATGGGTCAGCTTTACCTATGATCCACCTTAAGAGAAAGGCCTCTGTTGATTTTCTCTTTACCCTTTCCTCTCCAAAGGTAATTACTATCTTGAATATTTCTGTGAACACTGCTCTTGCATTTCTTATGGTGTTACTGCCTATACCTATGTGTTCCTAAGTATATCTTTTAGTTTCACCCACTTTGACCTTGATTTAAATAGGATATGTGAACTTTTTGTGATTCACCCAACATCATGCCGTCGAGGTTCCTCTGCACAGGGATGTTGTGTGGCTGTAGGTCATCCACTTTTACTTCTGTATATTACTCCATTGTATTACTATGTCAGAATTCATTTATACATCCTCATATTCACTGACATCTGGGTTATTTTCAAATTTTTTCTATTAGGAGGGCATATTTGCATTGTTACTTACAATTGAGGTGCTCAATTGATCGCTTGGTAGGTATATATGTGTTAAACTCTTCTAGATAGTGATAACTTGTTTTCCAAAGTGATGTCCCAGTGGATGCTACCTGAAGACTTGTTTGCAATAGCCATTTGCTTTATATCTTCATGAATACTTGATGTTTGTCTTGGTTACTTTTCTCTCGTTGCTGAGACAAAATACCCAATGCCCAAAATGAAGGAAGGAAAGGTTTATTTAGCTCACAGTTTGTGGAGATTTCGGTCCATACTTGGCTGGCTCAGAGGCAGAGTGGCACATGGCAGAGGGAAAATGTTCATGGTAGCAGAACACAGCAAAAACAACCAGCAAGAGAGGAATGGCGGGGAAGCAGGCTCTTTCTCTTACATTGTAAACAAGCTACCCCCACCCGGGGGGTATAGCACTCCCATAATCTCCATGCCCTCCTCTTCCACAGGCGCAGGATGTATACAAAATAAGCACCCTGGCTTCCTGCTGAGTCACTCAGGTAAAGCTCTAGACTCCCCAGGTTGACACAATGTATCAACCATAACAATGTTGTAGTTTCAGATTTTGCAAGGGGAACAGTATAATACAGGACACATAGTCACCCAAAGAATCATGCACAAAGAGAGTGCAGGAAATCTGTCCACATACTAAAGACCAAAGAATCCAGCTGAAGGCCTGGATCCCACAGCAATGTCCTGCATGAGTCCAGCTGAGGACCTACAGCCCATAATAGTGCTCCCCACAAGACCAACTTGTGAGGCCAAGAGCCCATGACAATGTCTCATGCAGGCCTATTTCATAGATCTGTGCCGGGAAGGCCCAAAGGTCAGTGGTGGAAGCTAGAAAGTCTGTGCCAGCAAGATGAAGGATCTGTGCTAGCAGGCTGAGGGGTCTGCACTGGAGCCAGGAAGCAACACTCAAAGTAAGAACTAGAACTCCCCTAAAAAATACCACAGCCATCATAAGCTGAGCTTCTTGAGTTCCTCGGATGATGAGGACAGCCAAGTTCCCATCAGGAAATTCAACATGACAAGTTTCTCCAGGAGACTGAGCAGTGCACCATCTTCCCCTCTGGAGCCAGGAAACGATGCTCAAAATGAAGAGGTCCCTCAAAGTGCACCATAGCCATTCACAGTGACAACAAGGTCCCGAGCTCCTCCTCTGAGAACAGCCAAGTTCATCAGGAAAACCAGCATGACAAGCTCCTCCAGCAGAATAGCCCAAGAGAACCAGCAGCTCCCTAGCAGCTTCCCAACAGCTTCTACCATCTCCCAACAGCCTCTTCTTCCTCTCTTGTTCTACCTCTTATGCTACCCGAAATAATTGGGCCTCCCACACCCAGCACCACACTGGTTCAGTTCAGCTGCGTGTTACAAGTTGATCAGCAGTTGTCAGTCCACCACAGCTGGTGTTACAGATTTTAAAATTTCTGTGAATATGGAAGGTGATGCACCGCTATGGTTCGAATCTGGGTTTCTCTGGTTATTCCTGATATCGTGAATCATTTCAAATATCTGTGTGCGATCTTCCCTCAGAAATGTTTGCCCCCTCCTTTCCTGCACTTTTCTGTTGTTTTTACCTATTTTTTATTGACTCAGAGACAGTTCTATGTATTACAAACATCTTCCCCTGGTTTGTGCCTGGTGTTTGCATTTTTCTGTGGTCATCTGATACATAGACATCAAAGAATGAAACTTAGCAGATCGTGAACAAACCATTTAGCGTGCTTAGGCTTCCAGAGGTGCTTGTGCCCGGCTAAATGAGCACTAGTCATGTTTTCCCACTCTGCTAGCTCAATAGTTCCTGATGACAGAATGAGTGGATGTGCATAGAAGGTTGTTTTGAAAGTAAAGCTCCTCACACACACAGGATAGGAAGTCTAGCTTGCTTACTATGTCATAAAACTGCCTCCATTTGTATACATAATGCACTCTCTGGGAATTTTTTGTTGCTGTTATTAGTACTGTTGTTTATGTCACTTACTGCCTTGGGAAATTATTATTTATTTACTTGTTTTCTGTTTGTCCTTCTAAAGTGTCAGTTCTCAAGGGCAACTCAGCCCTCTTGAGTAACATTTCCCTGCCAGCCTAGAATAATGCCTGGCACATAGTAGGTGCTCAGTATGTACTTTATCAGGGAGTGATGGCTTAGTCAGATCAGTAGTGGTCATTTATCAATGCTATGCAGTCACCCAAATGCTGTCTTCAGGGATTGCTCCCGCGTCAACTAACTTGCAAACTTATGTAGTGGGTCAGTCACTGTGTCTCTTCCTCTCCAGAGAGGAAAGGCGCAAGAGGAAGGGAACTGCACCCCTGGGAGCAGAGAGCTTGGTTTTTAGACTTGTCGCTGGGGCCCCCTGATGGGCTGGCACTTCTCTGAGGGCAGATTTCTAGGGTGAGGCCAGAATTTCCCAGGCTATTTTCTTTGCCCTTCTGTAGGGCCACTCTCAAGTTTGCTGCTTTTTCAAACTCTGTTGGTGTTTCCTTTGTTGCTATAGAAATCAGAGCTGGTGGTTGGGGGGCGTGTTCATGTGTGTGCTGGGGGCAGGGGTGTGGCGGAGATGGTGGCCATGGACAGGGAGGGAGTGGGACCAGCAGGAGATGGTCACCGTGGAAGTATCTCCGAAGGCCCTGCCTCCTTTGAGAGCTTTCGATTCTACATTGTGCACACTTGGGGAATAGACTCCCTTTGTAGATCTGCAGGGTTTCCCTGGCACCAGCCCAGGCCTTCAGTGGAACATCTGGAAAGTCTTGGTCCCTCCCCGTGCCAAAGCCACCAAGCCCTGGAGACAGAGATCAATGACCTCTTCTTGGCTGCTCCTTAACCCAAGTCCCAGACAAGTGTGTTTCTGGGAACCACTGAGTGGCGCAGATCTCTGAAGCCAGGCGAGTGCGCTGTTGCCGTCACTTTCACTTCTGATCATTGGTGGGGGCCAAGCAAGGCCCTGGCCAGGACAGTGAGGAGAATTGGGCTTTTCAGGAAATTAGGGCTCAAGTGGGGAGCCCCACTTCCTACTCCCTGGTTTGCTGGCTCAGAAAACAGCAGGCTGAGCTGTTGTCCAATGTTAATGCTCCTTCCTGCTGGGGCTGACATTTGGGGTGGAGGTATGCTTGGGGCTAAAGGCTAATTTGGTTCAACCTCCATACATGCAGCCCCTGGGAGATAATTCTGAAGAAGGGCATGGTGATTTTTTATGTACATAATTTAGAACACACTGGGTGTCCTGAAGACAGTGGAAAGAATTTATGATGTGTAATAGATTGGGGGTAAATATGCCATGTAATTACCTGTTCTGCAGTAATGTTTTATAACCCATATATTAGGTTGCAAACACACACACACACACACACAC
This sequence comes from Dinomys branickii, assembly GCA_004027595.1. Taxonomy (NCBI): domain Eukaryota; kingdom Metazoa; phylum Chordata; class Mammalia; order Rodentia; family Dinomyidae; genus Dinomys; species Dinomys branickii. Next base: position 33,264 of record PVLD010001156.1, read on the forward strand.
ACACACACACACACACACACACACACAAGTATCCTTAACCTGTCGCACAATAGTACATTGCCTCTTTGCACTAGGGGTTGATCCCTGAGACCAGCTTATTTTCAACACCACTAAAATAAAACTATTTCATTCTTACCAGTTTCTTGCACCTCGTAAGTACTCAGTAACTAGCATTTGAACCGTTAGGGAGAGCGGAACTGGAGTTCCCCTTTACCCAGATAATCTGCTGCAGGTCAGTTCCACAGGGATCCTAGCCAGGTCACAGAAAGAATGCATGAAAGCATGGGAAGCTATAGCTAAATGCCTACAGCTAAAGGATGTTCTGCACACCCCTATAATGGGATGATAAGTAACCATTATATGTTTTTAAGCTTATTTTTATATATCGAGGACAGATGTTCAACATAAATGGTTAAGAAAGTTACAGTGGTATATGTGCTGAGATCTCCTTTCATAAGAAGGAAAAAAGTAAAAAAAGAACATGTTCATGTACATACATATACAGCACACTAGACTTAACACACATGTAAAAGTTTTACCTCTGAAAAGTGGGAAGGATGATGTACGGACTTGCTTTTGTAATTTAAGGTTTTTCTGGCCTTGAGCTTACATATATTTGAAATCCATTAGTCTGAATTGCTCCTTGTCTTGCCTTTTGGTGTCCCACGACTACCTCCTGGGCCCCCAGCTATCTGCCTCCTGGCCCCTCCCCAGTGCAACCTGGCCTTCTTCTCTAAAGAGCCACGTGGCTGTGGTCATCCTGGAGTGATGCACGAGGCCTCTCTGCGCTGTCTCTGTGTACCTCTCTGCGTAGATTCCTTCGGCCAGACGGTCCCAGGTCAATATGGTGCTGTGTACCAGAAGGTACTGGTACTTCCTCTGTACAGCCTGGAGGCTACGGGTATTTTGGCTGGCTCTTCTAGCATCCTGTGTCACTGGCAGTGAATGCTGAGCCGTTGACCTCTGTGTGACCCAAGGGCTGCAGTGCTGAGAAGTCTGTTGCTGGGGTAGGAGAGGGTTTCCGAGCTCAGGGCTATGGGGACTCAACACAGGCAGCTTATTACCAGAAGTCAGCTCTCTTCTGCCGTGAGGCTGTGCGCACACGTGGGTGCACACACACATATCCGGGGTCACCTGTTGGGTGACCAGCGTTGGGCTCAGTGCTTGGAGCAGCTACATTCATGCTGAAATCACAGACACACCTCTTGCCCTGGCTCAAGCACTTGGGAAAACAGCCTGCTGCTTCTCCAGTCTGCTCCCTGGTGCCTGCAGGCTCTCTGCTCTCTGTCTGCTGGATCCCTGCTGCTGGGGAAGACGGTAGGTGGGGACAGTATGTGGGAAGGAGCAGCTGGGCCCACTGTGCATCCTGTTACTATGTGTTTGGGGCTCCTAGAGTTGGGTTTGCAGAATGAGAGTCCCACTTTTTTACGTCTCATTAGCATTACCCCTCAGCTCCTGCTGTCCAGAGTCTAGGCTGTATTATTTGGGAGAATTTGATTATTCAGGAAAACAGAGGATCCCAGGCCCACCCACCATGTTTCCACCATCATGTGGCCTTTGGTACTTTCTACACAAAGATAGGAAATCTCATTTGTACCCTCAAAGGCTTAAAGTCATGTCTTGGAGACAGCCTTGCCTATAATCGTAGCAGATAACATAGCCCTTGCAAAGGCTCAGTGGGTACTCTACTAGGAATTGGGACCCTAGACAGGAGTTTCTCTCAGAGCTACGGTGGTGCCTGCCTTCCCTCTTTTCTCCCCTTTCCCTTCTCCCTTGTTGCTGACGGGCTGAGCTTAACTCTGGGGATGCAAAGTAAGTCACAGCCAGTCCCACCTCTCCAGGAGTTCGTGCTTTGAAAGTAGGAAGGGGTTCTATAAACAGAGCCAGTGTTAAACAGTGTTGTGGACTTAGGAGTTCCTTCTGTTCAGGACTCTTGGGGTTCAGAATAGAGCTTGGAATCAGAGGTGTGGGAAGGGCAGTAGGTCCATGTTGTAGCCTAAATCTGAGTGTACAGGAGATGAGCTCTGGGGAGCCTGGCCAGACCACGTAGGAGAGCGGAGCATGTATAAGGCTGGACTGGAGAGGCTGGGAACACAGCACTGCCTCCTGCTGGCAAACGATGGGCCAGTGGCAAGGAACATGGAGGCTGAAAGCTTGACCCTAGTTCCTCGCTTCCCTGGACCAGGTCTGCGCTTTTGCAGATTTTAGCTCCCTTACCTGTAGCGTGATCTAGAGAGGGAAAACTCTCCCTCTGTGTCTGTTCCTTCTGAGCCAATGAGACACGCTGCTAGCAGACAGATCAACAGAGAAAGGGGATATGGATCTGTTCTGTGATTTAGCGGAAAGATGAATGGGTCCTGAGCAGAATAGGTGACCTCAGTCGCTGTCTCTCTCGGCGTGGTGCTGACCGCTAGTCTCCTTCCTTGTGACTTGAGCTTTATCATCTGTGGCTGATGAGACTCTTGGGAGGGAGGCATGCCAGCCCGGTCTCTTTGGAAAGATCTGTCTCTCCTTGGACAACTCAGGAGTGCTCAGAGACTGCTCCTTCCTGCACTCGCTGTTCCCCAAGGGTCCTGGGTTGGAAATCCAAAGAGGCGTATTTTGAGATAGCGTCTCCTGAGCTTCCCCAGTAGTGGCAAGGGAGCTGCCCTCCTCACAGCCACATGTGTGTAGAGCTGTGCTGGTGTGAGAGCGAGCCAGGGCCCAGTGGTCTGAAGAGCCCCTCCTCATTTTCTCTGCCCCTTCCTGCCTCTCAGAGTGCAGAGCTACTATCAGACTTGCTGGCCGAGGGGCCCAATCTTCTGATATTGCCCACACAGTTTTCTGTCTATTCCAGTAATGCATTTTTAAACGAAAGAATAAAACAAAATTTCATAATCAATTAATAAGAGGATAATGATGGTTATTGCACTGTGTAGCATTATCTTCAAAGCAGTTACTCGGTGGTAATGCACTGTAAGGCTTTGCTCCTATCCTTGGAAGAATACAAAATCTCCAGGAAGGGGCAGTGGGTGCCTCCCTGGGGGAGCGCTTGCCTCACGTGGGCAAGGCTGTGAGTTTGCTCTCCAGTACCAGCAAAACAAAATAAAAAAAAAACTCTCAAAGTCTAAGAATAGCTGCTCTGGAGAATGGTCTTGGGTCCTACCACGCTACCCTGGTGTAACCTTTCTTCTCTTTCTTTTTTATCCTGCACAGTTTTAGGAAAGAAATACTTGACATAATAGACTGTTCTAGGCAATTATTTTTCACTTGAAAGAAATGTAAAACGTTGTAATGGAAATATTTCTAAAATGTAAACTCAGTTGCCTTTTAAAGGAGAATGTACTGAACGTAAGTGTTTAATGTTTGAGACATTTTTATGAACATCAATTATTGGCTTGCATTCTTCTAAGGAGTGTGAGGGGTGTTAGGGTTTGTCCTAATGCCAGAGGACCCCAGGTTGCTTTCTTTCTTTAATTTCTTTCCACCACTCCTATGGATTATAGAGATAGCTGCCTTTATGTATAATTGTTTGCGTGGGAGCCTAGAATGACTTCATCTACTTTTGAAGTGAAGTGCAAGTTCTTATAATCATTGCTTGCTGCTTGGGCATAGGGAGCTGTGTTCAGGCTCCAGAGCAGTGGATCTCAAACTTGAGCATGCACCCTCTACACGGGGAAGGTGACTTAAAATGCAGAGCTAGGGGCCCCACATCAGAGCTTCTGAGTCTGGGGCAGGGCTGGGAAAGGCCAAGATTTTGCAGTTCCCTGATAATCTGAGACTTCAGGTCAGGGAAACCAGCTTCAGGAACCACTTTTTTAGGGTAGTACTTCTCAAACTTTCATGTGTATGTAAGGTACCTGGGAGACCTTGTTAAAATGTTAAAAATTCTGGGTCGAATAGTCTGGAGTGGGCTCAGAGGTTCTGCCTTTCTAACCAGTTCCCAGGTGATGCTAATTTTGCTGCGCAGTGGACAGTCACAGTCTGTGAAGCAGTGGCTACATGTGTGAATCAATGAGTGGCTTGTGGAACGGTGAAGAGGAGAAGAAGACAAAAATTCGTATCCCCAAATGGATAAATCAGAATTTCTGGGCCTGGAGCTTAGGTGTAGCTCCCCTGGTGACTGGAATGGGCAGTCAAAGAGGAGAATCTTGTTTTCAGAGTTGAAAGGTTGGAAAATGTCTGGAGTGTCACAGTACTGAATATTTGGCGGGCTGGTGTGTGGTTTGAATGACTGCCCCCCAATTCGATGTGTCTCCGATGTGGTAACGCCAAAGGTGGAGCCTTTAGGAGGTGACTCGGGCAGAGGGCTCCTCCCTTGTGAATGGGATTATTATCCTTTTAAAGGAGGCTGCACCCAGCATCGGCTTTGCTTGCCACTGGAGGCCAGGTAAGGACACGGCGTTCCTCCCCAGGCGGAGGATGCAGTGACATGGCACCTTCTTGCCAGCGCACATCAGCCCTCGCCAGACAGTGGAACCTGCCGACCCCTTGGCCGTGGACTGTCAGCCTCTAGAACAGTGAGAAAATAAGTTTCTCTTTCTTTTGTTACTGAGTCCCAGGGTTTGTGTGATAGCAGGGCAGGGGATGGAGCCCTAGCTGGTCATTCCTGAGCAAGTGTGGTTTCACACTGTGTCATCTGGAAAGCTTTAAAGGATGCAGGTGAAACGCATGGGAGGTGCACGTCTGGGAGGTGCCTCAGTAAAACCCGAGTGGTGGGCAGCGGCTGGAGCTCAGAGGCGGACCACTTGCCTATTACGCACAAGTTCTGGGGTTCCATCTCCCCCCGCTGCAAAATAAATAAATAAAATGAATAAAAATGTAGGATAACCCGGTGGGTTTATTTTGACAGCAGGGTGGTGACCTGTATGTAGCCAGCAACCACCTGTGGCTACTGAAATTTAAATGAACTGTTTTTTAAGACAGAAATTTCAGTTTTTCCGAGACACTGGCCTTACTTCCAGGGCTCGGTGGTCACATGTAGCTAGTAGATTGGGAGCTCTGCTTGGCAGCACTGGTTTATGAAATGAGACCGACCTTGAGCAGATAAATATTGAAGCTAGGTGACTGGGGCCCTGGGGGTTCATTCTCCTGGATTGCCCAGGATCATCTTTCTACATTTGTGCTTAATAGACTGATTTTTAAATGCCTGACCCCCCTTCAGACCAGCTCAGTTAGAATCCTTGGGGTGGGGTTGAGGCTTCTGTGTTCTAGCAGCTGCCTAGGTGTTTCCAAGGTGCAGCCAGTTTTGCGCCACACTGGCCTAATGGACGAGGTGTGCGTAAGAGCGCTGAGGTGCAGCTGAGTTCCTGAACTGTGCGACCTCAACACTGTTGCTTGCCGCTTGCTGTTTTTTTGGCTGGGGTAATGTGGATGGTGGCTACCTCTTCTCCTTGCCTTTCAAGTGTGAGTTAAATCCAGAGAGAAAAAAACTTGAAGGGGTTTGGTGGATGTCAAGAAGAACATGGAAGAATTTTGTTGCTTTTCCTTGTTCTGGTTCCGGCCACAGAATCAGGGCACGGAATCTGGCCACAGAATTAGGGCCTTGGAGCAATGTTACCAGATACAGCAAATAAAAAATCTGGGAGGCCACATTAATTTGGAATTTTAGGCAGTCTAGTGAATAATTTTTTCATGTAAATATATTCCAAGCAGTATTAGAGACGTGTAATAGAAAATTATCTGTATTTCTCTGGCAACCCAGAGTCGGAACCTCTGCCCCACTACAGGTGGCAGGGTGAGGGTCCTAACCTTTTCATTTATACCTACAGATCCACGATCTGCTCCTGTTTGCAGAATTTGTCTGTTAACTGGTATGGTTAGGAGATCAAGTCAAGAGAGAATCAGAGACTGTGCTTTAAAAACTCAGCATAGGAGCGCCTCTGTGTTCACTTGGATCTTTGGTTTCTGGTATCCGAAATTTGTGTTTTTCTGCCTATAGATCTTGGTCAGAGTTTGTTAGGTTTGTAACTGAGGATTGTGGGGTTTGTGTGTGTGCCAGTGTAAGTGTTTTTACCTTGGATCCCACTTGTTTATGGCTGGTGTACTTCCCAGCAGGCAAGCAGTTGACTGTCATACCCTACCCTTGTGCTGGAGGGAGTAGCAGATGAGAGGAAGCCCGGAGATGGGGACCCTTCAGCGTAGGAGCCTTCCACCTCCTGCCCTCTCCTGCAGGACAGCCCCTCATGGAGGCCCCGGTTGCATTTGTTGCTGGGGCTCCTGCATAGCTCCCAGGCAGAGGAAGTCCACTTACACAAACGCAGCGGCTTCCGCCTTTGATCCCTCCCTGGGAGCACATCTGCCTGCGCACCCAGGCGGTCCTTGGCTGCCTTACTCTCTCTATAGTGGTGACCCTCAGTCCTGGCTTCAGACTGAAATTACATCTGTGAAACTTTAAAAACGAAACCCTATGTCTGGTTTGGGAGGGCTGTATGCGGGGTATGAGTATTTTTTAAAGTTCTCCAGGTGATGCTAGGGCCTGCTTTGCTTAAGCACATCCATGCTCAAACCTGAACGCCACAATTTCCACTCCTGTCAAGGAACAGCACTCCTTCTTAGGGCAGTCAGCGCATCCTAGGGGCCAAGATAAGAGCGGGAAGCTGATTAGAAAGTGACACTAAGGGGTGGGCGGTTGCTAGCCCTTCTCCTGAGCTTTTTCTTTTCCTCCTAAAGTTTGCATTTTAAATAATTAGTAGGATTTTCAGCTGTGGGGTCATGTGACGATGCCAAGTTCACACAAAAGGGTGTAGGTCTTCTTACCTTTGAGTCCCTTTGTGGTTTGTAATCCATTTTACAGCCAGGTTTAGGAGCTCAGAGAAATATTTGATACATCCTTTCTAGAATACTGGACTAAGTGCCTCATACATAAAAACCAGTAACCGCACATGAAGGGCTCAGACTCACTAACAGCTTTAGAATAACACAGCTTGTCCTAAATGTTAGTTGCCTTTGTTATTGTCATTAGAGCGTGTAACGCGCACGCCAGCGCTGTCCTTAGCAAAAAGGGGCTTAGATGAGGGGATCCGATGCATTTAGGGTCGATTCCCGTTGAAAGGCCTGTCCTGTAAGTCTACTACTACTACTACAAAAAGCCACAAAATACTCCTAACGGTGATTAAAATAAACCCAAATCTACCATTTTTGAACCACTTACTATGCGCCAGGAACTGGACTGAACCTTTTTGCTGTTTGGGATTGTTTTCTTGCTCTCAGAATCACTCTGTATAAGGTAGGGACAGTGACCCTTCCTGCTCTCCCAACCATACAGAGGTTGAGTTACTTGGAGGAGCACAGAGATAAGGTGGCCGTGGGTCTGCATTTGGGCATCTGCCTCTGTCATGCACTGTGGTCTTCCACAGAGGAGCAGTGGCTGGGGGTGGGAGGGAGCTGTCGCGTGGGGGCCAGTCCCCCCACCTGCAGGCTGTAGCGTTTCGATCAGCTGCCTCTGCCGGGCTTCTTACCTTACTGAGCTCTGTCCTCGGCGTGCACCAAGCACTTGAGTATTACTCTCCTTTTCCTGGAGAAGAGAGTGGGGGCTGGTGGGTGACAAGGCTTCTAGAAACACGGAACCTAATGCAGTGTATTCTGGGAAGCCTGGGGTGTGAGCACCCCTCAGCACTGTATTCAAAGGAAAAGTCACTGGGAGCCTGCCATTGGCACCTCACTGCAGTATTTCTGTTTGGATACGCTTGAGGTGCTGCGCTGTTTTTATCTTTTGTTTGTTTGTTTGTTTAGACAGGGTCTCACCATATAGTTCAGGCTAGCGTTGATCTCACTTTGTAGCCCAGGCTGGCCTCGAACTCATCACAATCCTACCTCAGCCTCCCAGGTGCTGGGATTACTGGTCGCGCCACCACACCTGGCCTGTTTTAAAAGTATCACTGAAGAGGGAAACTTCATTCCTACTATTGTTAACATATTTTAAATCAAATGTTTGTTTAGAGCATTTAAATTACTCTTTAATAAAAGAAAACCTGCATTCAGGATCTTGCTGTTGGTATCTTCCTTATCAGACACCAGAGCAAAGTCCCACCCTGCCTCTCTGCATGGCATCGAGGAAGCGGTTATGCAGTAAGGTGGTGTGGGGGGCAGGGGAGCCTTGAAGTCAGGCGTGTAGTTTCAGGAGCCCAGTGCCCTTTGTTCAGATCTTGTAGCTGTGTCACCCCAGGCAGCTTTCCTTCATTGTTCTGGGCCTGATTCATCTATGTGAGTGGACACGATCACCCTCTCTCCTGGGCTTGTGGTGAGTCAATGCAGTGAATCAGGTGCTGGGCACTTCGGGAGCCGTCAAAATGCAAAAACCCTCGAATTTTGAAGGGAGCAGGCACACAAGAGGAACGAACTTCCATGAGATGGTTCCCACTGGTCCCCAGGAACCTTTGGGTACACAGTTGGGCTTTATTCTCTGGGGTGTTGGGGCAGAGGCCCCTCAAAGAAGGGCTTTCAAATCCTTCTTGTCTTTAGAGATTCCTGGGTGTCTTGTCCTTTCAGCCGGACTGCTGTTAGACATGGATGGGTAGTGTAGGCCCCTCAGTTAACCAGAGATAGGGGCCTTCCTGCCTCTGGGGTGGCCTGTTGGTGGCCTGAGGCACTCTGTGACATGTAGCTTCGCCTCTGAGAGCGTTCTGTGCCCTCCCTGGTGGGAACAAATGGAAGATCAAGCAGATCACACACTACGTTTGCAGCCAGGGCCCATGCCTTGTCTGGAGGAACATTTAAATGAATAAAACCTTTTACCTGCTGGAGATGAAATGCTCTGGGAAACCTGCGGTTAGATAATCTAGCACTGAGGAAAAACACTATAAATAATTGTTCCATTGTTTTGTGCTGCTTCTCTGGATAGGAATTAAAGCTTGGTTCTCAGCAGCCAGAGCAATAAAAACATGTTCAGAGGAGGAGCTGGCTTTTTCTGACTCCTTGAGAGCAGATGATTTAGAAGTATCTCTATGGGAGATTAAATGGGATTCAGGTAAACAGCTGAAGGGTTTACGTGGGATTAAGCTTTAAAAACCCCATCCTAGCGGGTATTTTCCTTTGCAGAGATGAGGTGTAAAGCAGGAGCTTTGGAGACTAGGTCTGTGACAGAGATTTAAGAGGTGAGGAGTGGACTTCTCTGAGCCTTTCCTGAGGCTGGGCCCAGAGCTGGAGACGAGCCTCTCTCCCACCTCCCAGAACCTTCCCCTTAGACACTGAGGTGTCTGCCGTCTGGGCCTGGTGACCAAGTGGGCAGGGGGCAACCTGAGGATCTTAGACCATCCAGATTAGTGACACAGACTCCTTCCCTCATGTGACAAATGTAGGGCTCCTGCCTGCTTTGTGCCTGTAGTAGACACAAGGCATAATGTGAACAAAACAGACATACTCTCTGCCCTGTAAACCCTACATCCCAATCAGGGAGACAGGTGGAAGATGAGTCTTAGGTGTTCTATGAAAATAGCTACTAAGGAGGAAAAGATAAGGCCAGGAAGGGGAATGTGAACCAGGAAGAGGAGGAGGAGGAGGAGGAGGAGGAGGAGAGGAGGGTGAGATGTCAGAGGAACAGGGAGACCTCTGGGCAACATCCTGAAAGGGCTGAGTGAGGAAATTCACCCTTCAGGATGAACGAATGGTCTGGGCAGAGAAAAGAGCAAGTGCAGAGGCCCTGTGTGCAGGAAGAACTGAGTGCTCCTGGAGCGGAGGGAACCAGGAGGTCCATGGCAGGAGACAAAGAGGCGGCAGAGCCACGCTTGGTAAATCAGTTAGGAGGCGGCCTCGACTCTGATATAAGGCGGGAGCCCCTGGAGAGTTCTGAGCGGAGGAGTGGCCTGGTCAGAGATTTAATGGGATCACCTGGCTGCTTTGTAAGAACAGACATTATTGGGCAGAGGCAGAACCAGAGTCCAGCTAGGAGCCACTGCCAAGATCCAGGCCAGGGCTCATGGTGGTGCTGGGGAGAACATGGAGAGTTTGGCTATGCTTCAGCAGGTACAGTTGGATGGTATGGACCTGCAGGCTGCTGGGAGCAATCCAGGAAGACTCCAAAATGTTTGGCCTGAGCAACCGGCGGGATGGGGCTGCTGTTAACTGACATGGGAGAGACCGCAAGGGGCGGAACCTATTTGGAGTTCCATTTCAAACATGTTAAATTGAGATGTCTGCGAGATGCTGAGGGCAGCTGTGTGTGTGGCCATAGTGGCCAGGGGGGAGGCCCATGCTACAGATATAAATGGAGGACTTGCAAGCAAGGGGCTGATCCAGGGACCGTGGAGTCTGGAGCAGAGCAGACGGCCTGGGAGCTTCCTGCTGCAAACATATGGAGGTGAAGGGCTTAGACCTTCAGTCAACTGGAGGTCTGAATCAGAGCCTGGCTCTGCTACAGCTGTGCAGACACTTCTTTACAGTGGTTTTGTGACAGCTATAATTCCGGCAGAACTGGCTGGGTGCATATGCATACATACGCCATTACTTAGTGTGGGATGGTCTCCCAACTCCGTCCCTAGAGTGCTGCTCAGGAATGGTGCGGCCCATGGACAGTCTGCTTCTGGCTGATGAAGAGACAGGACCAGAAGTCAAGAGAGGAAGCTTTTAGAAATTCTCACAACAGTTTGACATTGGCACAGCATCCAAGCCACCAGACTCATGGAGCAAGATGTGGACCAGTTTGGGTGATGTTGATCTCATGTGGCAGCTCATTTATAACGGGAGCTTTCTATGACTCATGTGGTAGGAGCACGTAGTGGATTTCAAGGCAAATAAGTAAAATCTCTGGGTGCTACCCCGTAGGTGACTAGAGAGGCATGGCCCCAGCAGGGTCCTCTGAGGGAGCGCTCAGTAGATAATTGTTAGCTGTAAGTACAGAGTCTTATGTGCCTTTCTCTGTTGTCTGAGACTCAGGTCCTGCCCTTTGCCAGATGGTGGTGCCAGCAGTGTGCCTTGGCTCGTCCAGGGGAAAGCTTCCTTGTCCCCCCTCCTGGAGGCCGCGGCTCCACTGTGCCCTCTGCAAGGACACAGCCTGTCTCTCAGCCCATGCCCATCAGCATCAACTGGTCAGCAGTGCCCGCGTCACTGCAGCTCTGTCCTCAAGGGGAAGCACTGCAGTGTTTACCGAGAGACTCCTAGGACCCCTGAGAACTGGGTCTCTCTTCTTGGTATTTCAGTCCATTGGAGAGATACAGTATGGTTTCATTTTGGCACAGAGCTATTGTAAAGGGAGTTTGAAGGAAACGAATGTTGGACAAGTGCCACTGTTGTTAAAGTTCTTGAACCCTAAAGCTTCCCTGCCTCACAAGTGGGCCGGCATTCCCGCTGCCTGGAGGTGCTGGAGGGTTAGGTGCGAAACTGCGTGCTACTCCGCTGATACGAAGAAGTAGAGTCACATGGTGCAGGTAACTCCGTGCATTTACATCCAGCTCTGACCCAGGCTCCCCGCTCCTCTGTCTTCAGCCTCCGTGGAAGTCTCTTTTCTCCCTTCCCTGTTTTGTCTGCCTGTTGGGTCTGTGGTCAAGATCCCGTTTCCCTGACAGCTCCCATGGGTCTGTTCCTGCTGGCGGTGAAAGGACGCGGCCAGCCGTGGGCCTCTGTGAGGATGGTGGCCGGCCTGCCCTTTGCAGGTCTCTAGCCTTCCTCCCTGCCATCTTCAAAGCTGCAGGGGGGCAGGGGCAGCTCAGCTGGAAGGAGCTGCCAGCCCCCAGTAGGTCGCCCTGACGCTCGGGCAGTGCCTGCTAGGGCTGTTTTCCCAGTGTGTCACTCTCCTCTGAGTCAGTTGCCAATTGTCGCTCTTTCTGGGCTCCCTGCAGATGTCGACGCCTCTGCCTGCCCCCTCCCCCCCTTCTCCCTTCATTTCCTGGCTTAGGTCTTGAAGTATGCAGCCACGGATGCGTTGAGCACCTAACTCACGTGCACCACCTGTCTTGTTTTATTAAAGTACCATCTTAAGTAACCTTTGCCTTCAGGTTCCAAAGGGGTGAGATGGACGTGTAGCTGGTAGCTTGTAGTTCTGACAAGCTGTCTTCCGCTGTTTACGGAGAGGCTCCTTGCTTTCTGCCTGCTGCTGGCACCGGTCTCAGATTTCAGAATATGCCACTGAACAGATGGCAATTGGGGGATATTTGGGAATTAAAGGCCTCATTCTGTGTGGTGGTGGCCTATTTTCATTTAGGGATATAGCTTATATCCTTTTGGCCTATGTTTCTATGAGATTAGAGTATCTTGTCTTATTTCACTAGGAGGGAATAGACACACTGTAGATATCAATATATTATTAAGGGATGCATGTGAGTATACAGTATTTACCACATCTCATACACAAACAGCACTCCAGACAGGTGCATCTGGTCTCTGTGGGGTCACCAAGCAGCTGCAGGACCAAGAATGTGGATGACTTGGGCACCAGGGGCTTGTGGGCATTTCAGACAGCTCCTGCAGATGGAAACCTAAACAGAAATGGTGCCTCAGAGTCTGGAAGGGAAAAAAAAAATCAAATGCCAATTTCCTTGCAGCCCGGCGGAGAAAGTCATACATTTGAGCCCAAAACTAAACCAGCATGATCATAAAACTTCAGCCCTTATCTAACTTCTGTCTTAGTATCTTTATCTGTTGCTTCAGGTTGTGATTTGAAGCCTGCCAGTTCAGTGTCACAACCATATAAAAGCCCTTCAGGGGTCAGTGTCTCAGGTTAAGGAGGTTGTTGATACACCAGAGCCCAGCTCTGGAGGGACCAGGAACAGGGTCTGAGGGCTCAGACACAAGTTTGTGGCCAAGATGCCTTGTGCGTGTTAAGCCCTCTTGGCGGTGATACGCCTGTACGAGAAGGATGCTTACATAGAAAGGGGGCGAATTTTGTTCTGCCTTGTCAGGAAGATAGTAAAGGCCAGTGGGGCAACTGGGAACACAAAATAAAGGTCTTCCCACACCTGAGCTGGCTGCCTTGTGGGAGGGGTAAGCTCGCATCCCTGGAACTCTTCCTCAAGATGACCTTCTGCCTAAGAGAGGTTCCGGAAGTGCCAACAGGTGGGAGTAAACTAAAATGCAAACTCCTGTTTTAGCAAATGAATGACACATCTCCTTTTAGATGATGGCTCCCAGTCTTTTGTATTTCCCATCATGCTAAGCAGATGCTCTGTCCTCCAAAAATGACAAATAAATGCTTATTAGTACCACTGGTAGGTTTTAGAGTTTCAAAATTAAGCCAATATTTGGAGAATTTGGTAACAGTGGGGGGAATAACTTTCTATGGGTGCTGAAATTTCATATCTGCTTCCAAGAGTTTGGCCTTTTCTTCCGGGGAGT
>PVLD010001156.1:46608-217916 GCA_004027595.1 Dinomys branickii
GTCTCCTGCAAAATGTAAATCTAAATCACTTTATATACTCACTCTGTCATCTGACCTGTGATTCTTTGCAGGTCTTCTCCAGCTTGTCCTCATCTCTGAAGAATTCACACTCCAGCCTCAGCACTTCCAAATGGCACGAGCTGCTCTTTATTATTTAACAATGGCTCTTTGTACACATGTTTAGGTTCATTGTTTTGCAACCTGAGGTCCTAGATTGTGTCTCTTGACCCCTTTTAATTTTTCCCAACCACAGGAGACCAGGTCCACAGTTCTCTTTGGCCTACCTTTCTAAGCGCTGACCCAGCCCTCCACTCCAGACTTGGTTCAGCTCCTATTCCCTTTCATCTCTGTCTCTGACCACACTGACCAATCAGTTTTGGTTTTTCCCTGCTAAACCTTTGTGTATGTCATTCTTTTTGCCTAGATAGCTATTCTTAGACAATGCTGCAGCTTCTTGTTCTTTGTATTTTATTTTCTCATGTAAATTCTATTGTTAAATTTTTAAAAAGCCAGTCTGACAATCTTTGCGTCTCATTTAGAGCTTCTAGTCTATTTATATTTAATGCAATTACTGATATGTTGGGCTTTAAAGCTAACATTTTATTTTTTTGTATGTGCACCCTGACCTTTTCCTTTCTTGACCAATTTAAATTTTTTTTTCTTGTTGTCCCTATTTACTAGTTTGGAAAATGGGGGTTCTCTTTCTATTCTTCTAGTTGTTACTTTGGAAATTATCCCTTAAATATATTTATGCCTACTTACCAAGTTATAAACTTAATCAAACGTTATGCCCTCTTTCTTGATACGAGGGCCTCAGAACAATTTATATTTACTTTCTTCAAGTCCATCTTATATGCTATTGTTGATGAAAATTTTAATTATATTAATGAGATTATAAAGCATCATAACTGTCTTATATACCAATGTTTGTTAGCTATGCATATACATTCACTGCATTCTTTCTTGCAATTTCAGCTTTCCACTTGGGACCATTTTCTTCTCAAATACATCCTTTAGGAATTCCCTTATTGAAATGTGCTGGTGGAAAACACATTCATTGTTTGAAAATATTTTCCGTTGTCTTTATGTTTGGGTGGTAGTTTTCTTCTTGCTCATAGAGATTCTAAGGCAGGGAGTTATTTTCGCATATTCAGGGTATCATTCTACTCTCTGGTATTGTTGCCATTGAGAAGCTACCTGTCAATCTGTCACTCTTTTGAAGATAATGTTTTTGTTTTTTAGGATTTCTTTAAGAACTTCATTTTTGTTTTTGGTGTGTTTTCATAGTAATGTGCCTCAGTGTGGATTTTGATTTTCTCTTTTCAGGATTTAATGGGCTTTATAAATTTACATATCTTTCAAAAGTTCTGGAAAATTGCCAGCTGTAACCCCTTCCAGTACTACCCGTAGCTCATCCGTGTTGTCCTCCGTCTGGGATCCTGATGTACTCTGGCTTCTCTTTCTTCTATATCTCTGTCTTCCTAGGTATCTTCTTATCTTTCCCTTGTTCACTCTGGATTACTTCCGACTGCTCAAGTCTCTCCTTATCTTCTCTAATTTGATGTGAAACTGTTCGGAGTCTTTATAATATTATATTTTTAACTGCTAGAAGTTCTGTTTGATTTGTTTGAAAATCTAGGTTGCTAGTTTTCCTTTCCTGACATATTTTCAAACTTGTCCTTTTTTCTTCACCTCGAATTGATAAATGCGCTTGTTTTACAGTCTGATAACTCCAATTCCTGAAGTCATGGAGTTCTTTGCTTGTTATGCTTTTGGACTCATTGTTGCTCCTGGTGACTTGTTTTCTTGTAGCTGTGGTTATCCCTGTATTGTTCCCTGTGCTACAGTTTCACTTGTGCCGGGTTAGAGAAGTGTCTTCTTCCAGTGTTTTTTCCTGCTAGGTGCTCGGTAGTCCAGAGCTACCCTAAGCCAAATTCAGGGCTTGGCTTCCCAGGTTACAAATCTATAAAAGAGGTTAATTTCCAGCCCATCTTTATCCTGAGTCTCCAGACATTTTCAGTCCTCATATGTTGAGGGGAGGGTTTCATCTGGATCTCTTCTTTGAGAAGATCTTGATCTTTTATCTCCTTCCTAGGTTTAAAGTCTTCCAAATGAAATCCTAACTTTTTAGGACTAGAAGGTGCTTTCAGGGCAAAGTGCCTCCTTGGGTTCTCATTTTTCTTAGTTCTTTACTATCTTGTCTATTCTTAGATGCCTTGAAGAAGAATTTTAACCCTTTCATCTAGCACTTTTAGGGGTGATTGCTATTTTTAGTGCTACTGTTAGCTCACAAAACTTACCATCACCAGAAACGAGGTATCTCTTCAGTAGAAACTTGATTAGATCTCCTATAACTGCTTTCTCCATCATGAGATTTATCTGTGTTAATCAGAAATTACAAGTGAACTATTTATTTCCTTAGTGGTTAAGGGAGGGCAAAACTGTAGTGCACCACTGCACTGTGGCTCATTCATAGTAGGTGCGTAATAAATATTGGTCTCTAGAAAAATGAATGCAGAAGGGTTTTTGTTGATGTAAGAGATAATTGCTCAGTACAAAAAACTATCCTGCTTTCAGTACAATCTTAAGAAGCACTGTTTGTCACTTTCATTTTCATAGACTAGTAAGTGAGAGGTAGATGTCATGAGCTCAGAACAGCTCTGTCAAGAGTTCAGGATACATTTTCCCCCAGGAGTGCAGCTGGCATGTTAATGTGTCCACCTTCTCCTCTCTGTGGTGTGACCTGGGCGGGGGGGTGGGGTGCAGGGAGCAGGACCACAGAGTGGAGGCGATCCATAGATAGGCCACGCTAGCTTTTAATTTAGTTTTCTACGTACTAGAAAACCAAAGGATGACACAAATCTGGGCAAACACATTATAAGTAGAATTTCCAGGTCTCTGTATGTTTTTTTTTTAATAATATTCGGTACAGATAACATTTAAGTATCCAAGTTAGAAATTTATGGCTGTTATTGTGTTCCCAGTCCTTAGTAGGTCCTCAGTTAATATGCATTAACTAAGTTAATAGGCACGAATGATAATAATAGCCAGGGCTGGGCATGGTGGTGCATGCCTGTAATCTCAGCACTTTGGAGACCGAGGCAGAGGAGCACAGTGAATTCCACACCAGCCAGCTCAAGGCTAGCCTGAACTGCATAGCGAGACTTTGTCTCAAAAAAACACAAATTGCCAGTGTTTGGTTTATAGTACATTACAAAACTAGTTTAATCATGTGGTTTACATTAATTCATTTAGTTAACTCAGCCTCACTGTGTGGTACGTGTTATTATCATCTGTACTTTTATAGGTAAAGCAACTGGGATTAGCATGGTTGTTATGGTTTGTGTCTGGATGTCCCCCCAAAGCTTCATGCAGTCGTGGGGTGGGCTTCCAGAGTTTGTGATTGATCCATGCTCCAGTATTAGAACTATGGATGTGAGTGCTACACCCACCCTGGGATGGATAGTTTGCTTACAATGTAAGGGAGGGAAAGAGGCTGCTTCCCACCACTCCTCCCTTTTGCTGTTGTTGATTTTGCTATCTGCCACTGCCATGAACTGTTGCCCTCTGCCATGTGCCACTCTGCCTTGGAGCCAGCCGAGTATGGACTGAAAGCTCCACCAACTGTGAGCTAAATAAACTTTTCCTTCCTTCATTTTGGGCATCAGGTATTTTGTCTCAGCAATGAGAGAAAAGTAACCAAGATATTGAGTACATTACAAGAACTAGTTTAATCGTGTGATATACATTAATTCATTTAGTTACCTCAGCATCACTGTATGGTAGGTGCTATCATCATTTGCACGTTTACAGGTAAAGCGACTGGGTCAGCATGGTGCATATAACTTAATTCACACAGCGAAAGGCAGAGCCATATTTCAAGCCCCGCCCTTTTGGTGCTGATGTCTGCATTCTTAATCCTACACTCTATGATTGAGAAGACAAGATTGCACTATAATTGGCTTTCCTGAGGCTGTCCAGGGCAGTTGTGCAGGTTAACTAGAAACTTGAAGCTCCAAGGAGCCAGAGGGCCTCTGGTGCGCAGAGCTCAGTGCATCGTTATCGGAGTGGCTGTGGCAGAGATGTTTCCTTGCCCTCCATTAAAGTTAGAGACGAAATTATGAAGTCATGGGTTTTTTTATGCTTTGGGGACTTGGCTCATGTTTTTCCTGCCTATTTCATGATATCCCTAGCAATTTATGGAGATCAGAGTCTAAATTGTTGGCTGAGGGTGTTACATTGATGGAGCCACATAGATGCTGTGAAGTCACAGTTTGGCTGCCATAGGAATTGTCGTGTTGTGCCGTCCTGCGACATGGCCTATTTCCTGGCCCTCTATGGTGCTGGGCTGTTGTTGTTGCTGCCGGCTTGTTTGCAAGGACACATTGCAGTGTGCTGTCTCCATCACATGGTTGGCTGAGGCAGGATGAGCTGGTCTGTGGTGCCAGGTTTCACAGAGATTTGGTTTCAACTACACTAGATAAAAAATGATGTTTGGAAAATTGTCATTGCTGTTGATTCCTTTTCTCCTAGATGCTTTTCCTTACCTTAACATCAGTGGGCATTTCCTTCCTGAATTACCCAAAAGATTGGCTTAATTCTCAGCGACTCCCTGACCCTGGGGACCTGTCTACAAGAGAAGAATGAAGACAAAAACCCCGCCTTGCCAGCTGGAATTCTTGATTCCACTTGTCCCTCTAGGCCTGCACTGAGTGTTTCCTTTTAATGTTCACATGCACCCTGAGCTCTGCCTTCTGTCACTGCCTCTGGCAGGGCAGGGTTTTGCAGAGGGACTTGATGTTACTGATAGGTTAGCACTGCTTAGGCACTGCCCAGGTTTCACATGGGCTCACCTGGCAAAGCCAGCTTAGTTGCATTCAAAAATAAGGAACGAACCCCTCCATATATTAGCATTCATACTGTAGTATTTTTTCAGTACCGACTCACCCCTCCGCCAGCCGTACTGTGTATTCCCGTGTGCGTTCAGTGCATTTCAACCCTGCCATTTGGGGACTAAACAGATTGTTCATGAATAGAGCCAAGTATGGATTTTGATTCTGTAGAGATTAACTGGTCATCGAGTTTGCATTGATTGAAAGCTTCAGCATTACAGCGCAATCTGGAGGGGCCCCAGACCTCTTGCAGGGTGACTCTTGGCTGGCTCTGTTGTGTGGGTGAGTGTCCCATTTATAGCTCCTGCTGTGACCAGTGTCCTGCAGGAGCCAGGTGCTTCTGGAGTCTGGTGCTCCCCAGCACGCCAGGACCGCGGTCAGAGCTCCCCGCCTCTGTGTGTAGCATCCTGATTTCTTCCTTCGCCTCGGGGTTTGTATGGGATTTTGCCTTTTTCAGACGGAAGGAGTTCAATGTACCCTGTAGCTTTTACACATGTATTGTTATTTTCATGCATGGGCTAAAATAGTACCCAGAGCGTTACTCTGCCCTGCCTACCGCGTGATGCCCCTTTCCAAAGCCTGGGAGATGCTCTGACGATTTTGAGTCTGAGACGGTTGCCTGAGGTTGTTGCCCTTACCTTCCTGCTTTGTAGAGCCGCAGCTTGGAATTTGCAAATGCTGGGGTAGGTGACCTTATGGTCTACCACTGGTCCCTTCTCCGTGCATCCATTTCCTAGAGCACTTGCTTTTGGAAATTGTCCAAACACGGACTCTTGTGAACATCTGAGGCCCTAAAACCAGCACTGTGTCAGGCGAGGGGGATCTCTCGGTGTGGAAGCGTGGAATGCCAACCAGGAAGCAGCACCAGCTGAACCTCTGTTTGTCCCTGGAGAAATTACTTAGCAGCTGAGTTTGGTTTCCTCTTGGTAACATGGAGATGCTGCCATGGGCTCACTTGTTTGAAGGATGCCTCTGATATTTCTGTATTTTATTGCTAGGTAAACTAAGACCAGCAGTGACTACCTGAGGCATAGAGTGTGAAGACAGGATAGCGATCAGGAAGGAGGTCTGGGTTTGAGTCCCGGCCCCCCACTTGGACTCCTGTGGTCCTAGGCAGGTCATTTGGCCTCCAGAACCTGCATTTCTGTGCAGATAATATGGGAACAATGGCTATCACAGGGAGGATCCTGTTTTGACACTTATGACAGTGTCACAGGAATAAAGGGAGGTAACATATGCCTTAAAAAGTGTTAGGAATTTAACAGCTAGAAAACATCCCCATCTTTATAGTCTGTTGGTGACTGAGTGGATTCACAGTGAGCTCTTCAGAGTTTCTGGCCCACAGACCCTCAAAATGATTTTCATGCATAATTTTTCTAATTTTAGGTATAATTCTTATGGTAAAAATTCAACTAGTACAAAAGACTGAAAAGTGAGCCCCCCATTAGTTCTGCTCCCCAGACATGACCTCTGTGAACTTCTCATGGGTCCTTCCCGAGAGCATCACACTTCGTGCACACAGGGTTTGCAGACATACACGCATCGGGTCATAGAAGCTGCCTGTGACTTACCGTATCAGGGCCATTATTTTGTACCAAGAGCCCAGAAGAGGAAGCTGCAGGTAGTTTCTAGGATACTTGTTATTAGAACAATGTCATTACCAAGCAGAAAGAGACTTGCTTAGACCTCGACGTCCCCAGATTTAAGACCAACATTGAAAGTAGGTAGCACCTAGTGGCCCAAAGAGTTCAGAATTACGTCTCTCTTGCATTTGACAGAATGAATCTCTCCTCTAAATTACGCTGTTAGTACTGTGGTTTTCCACTGCCCCACCCAGTGAAATTGAATCACTCCATGTGACTGGCAAATAAAATGATGTGCATGTCTGGAGGAAAAGGACCTGACAAAGCTTCCCCTTTTCTGTGAGATCTTTGAGGATACATCAAAACTCTTTTCAGAAGGCCTGACTTTCCGAGCCCTTCTGCCTGTGACATTTATATTTGCAGCTTATTCTCCAGTGTCCTTGGAGGAAGCTGTTGCTATTAATTGAGTTGCACAGAGAGGCTATGTGTATTCTAAAATATATCTTCCTACACACAAAACAAGCCTGGTCCACTTATTTTAAAACATGGTTCACAGATAAGAATTCATATATCTGTTTAGCTGCATATGGTGTGTTTGGCTGTTTGGTTATAGTATTGTCCCAGCCTATCTAGATTTCTCTGCCTGTTGTTGACAAGTAGGATCTAGTTCTGTAGCTGAAGCAAACACTTAAGAGAATTTTTTTTCCAGTACTGGGGAGTGAACCCAGAGCCTTTGCACAGAGAGATATTCCCAAGCAATATCCCCAGCCCTTTTACATTTTTTGCTTGGAGATAAGCTGCTAAGTTGCTCAGGCTTGGTTTGAACTTTGCTGTCCTTGCCTCAGCCTCCTAAAGTGCCGGGCTTCTGGCATCTTGAAGTGAATATTTTGAGGTTGGAATAAATCTTATGATTTCATGTTGCAGTGTGAAATGGTTTCACTTAGCGTTTAAAAAAAAAGCCTCACAAATTTGTGGGTTTTGGTGCTTTGATTTTGATGCTGATATTTTTCCAAAATGTCATGGGTAAGATGATGTAAAAAGCTGAATTGTATTCTAAATGCAAGAGAGAGAGCCTAAAATGAGTCCTGTGGTGCTGTGCATTTTGCTTAAGGAAGGCTCTTGGGGAAATGTACATCCAAAAACCAGGTGTGGAAGGAATGCTGGGCCTACCTCTCTTCAAAGTCCTGGCCCTTTCCCCCAAGACTCACTGACCAGTGTCCCCCACCCCCCGCTCCTCCTCTTCCTCCTCAAGAGGCCTTCCCGGGCCTCTCACCACCAACGGGTGGAAGGCTTAGCTGCCCTGGTTGTGGACTCATAGCAGTCAGTGCTGGGTGACCCTGTTCTGGGCCCTGGAGTGCTCGATGAGTTGCTTGCAGAACTGTCCTCTGTCCATGGAGCACTGGCTGCTGGTGACTTTTGTGCCCCCTGTTGTCCTGGTTCCTAACCCCACCGCCACCACACACATACCTGCAGGCCCGAGCTCAGAGCTCCTCAGCCCTGCAGTGCAGCTGCCTCCTCTCTGCCTGTTGAATTGTCCCCTCCTGAGGACCTGTGCCTGACAGCTGTCTGTCTCTGTCTCAGAACATACTGGGTGGGAAAACAAGTTGCGGAGGGGGGCATCATATTTTCAGGCTAGCAGTGAAGAGACCTGCTGTTCTGATTTCTGTGTATCAAAAACGGGAGAAACAGGAGTGATGCTTGCTTCAAAGCAAAACCATGACCAGTAACAACAACAACAAAACCTAGCACTACCTAACCACAGGTACAGGAAATATCCCACTATTTGCAGGACAGCGCAAAAAGACCACGGAAGTAACAACGGTCACCTGGTAATGAGTCTTGGTGATGCTGTTAAGGTGAAATGATTTTTTAAAAAACCTCTGCAGCATTTAGCTATAATCTAAAGGAAGCGCTGCAACATAAATGTTCTGGCTTTTTATGAAGCTCATAAAACTTTGTCTCTAAATGCCAATGTGCTGAAAAGTTATGGGTGTTAAAGATTTAGTAGGTATCTTTACAAGTATGGAAAAGTGTTTCTTTTCTTATGACTTCTAGATGCTAGTAATAATATTAGTAGTAATAAATGCCCTCCTTTAAGAGAATTTTTCCTTCAGATACCTTTAAGGCTTGCTCCCTTTGTGTCTTCATATGAAGGAGGTGATGTCAACATCTCCATTTGGCAGGAATGAGGATCTGAACCTGCAAATTTGATGTGAGTTGCAATTAGAACTCAGGTGCATTGTCTTGTAGACTCTGTTGTTTGGGGTTTTATGTGTGTTCTCCCCATAGTACCTTATAACATAATTGCTTAAACTTGCTCCTCTGTGGGAGTTTTAGCCTCATGACTGGTTGAGGGGAAGACATCTGAGTTGATTTGGCCCAGAGTGCAGGCTGAGTTGCAGACAGACAGTGTGGGCAGGTGATTCTTTCAGCATTTCGGCCTCAGTTGGCCTTGCAATGGCTTCCCGTCTGAATGGAACAGAGACAGCGGTCTGTGTTTGGAATCCTACAGCCATGAAAATAAGAATGAGAAGTTTGATCATCCTTGCTGAAGCATACTCCGAGTTGGGGTGTGGCTCAAGATTCAGTTGCAGAAAACAGAATTCCTTCCTAAGGTGGGGAAGAAAGGACTTATTGTATGTTATTAAAAGCTTGAATAATTATTAGGAATTTTGAGACAGGTGTCTGGGTGCAGGTTTCAGGAACAAGTGCCCCAAAAGCATTCTGTGGAATTGGACCATGAAGGAAGTCGCCGCCTCTTCCCCAAACTATGATCAAGAGGCACCCACATTCGGGTAGCCACTACTTTGATCCCAGCGCTGTGCCATATCTGCTGGAATCAGCACCTGCAGACTGATGTCCCGGACTGACTCTTACACCTGTGGAGCTGTTACATGTGTTGGAACATTGCCCAGTAAAACTGCCACAGAAGAGTCATCTGCCTCTTGGGCTTTGCTTGTTGAGCAAATAGCAGCTGCTGCCAAAGTGTTGATTCTGCCTTTTGTTTTCTAAATTTCACAAAAGCACATCTGATTGGCCAAACTAAATCATATCTGTAGGTGCTCCGAGGAGGAGGGTTTAGCTTTCCATTCTCTGCAGGGCAGGCGGGCACACTGGGAGATAGAGTGCAGGTTAAAGGCAGTCATACTCTGTCTGCTCCCTGACCAGAAACAGACCTTGATTTCCAGGGTCAGGCAAAAGAGCCAGAACTAGAATTCTAGTCAGAGCATGGAATCATTGTGAATCACTTCCTGGTATGTGTGAATGACCCCAGAAACGGGCAGGGGAGAGTTCAAACAGTAAAAGGCCACAAGGTGAAATGTCCTAAGTTTTTACTTAGTTTCTTTGAGACTGTTAAACAGAACTTGCATCATCCCAGGGGGAGTTCTTATGAACTCCAGTCTTACTGGATGTTAGCAGGAGAAACACTGTATTAAAAAGTTGTCTTTATTGCAGATCCTCTGACAGGCCAATGTTTGTTGTGACTCTCTTGATTAGTTACAGCATGCAAGAGCTCCTCAAACTTGACCCCAGGAAAATCCCATTTCTAAAAAATTTGAAGTCATGTTTCCCTACATAACCAGGAAATTCCATTTTGAAGAGGAAGCAGGAGTATGTGGAGAAGAGGTGTACTTGATTTCTAGGGGTTGAGCTTTTCTATGGCCTCCTTCAGGAACCTTTATTCTCAAGTGTGGCTGGGACTCTGTCCTTCCAGGAGAACCAAAAGGCTGGAGGCCCTAACCTGGGACACCACCCTGGGTGGCCCAAGAAGAGTCAGGAATTCATATGGCCTGCAGGCGATCTTTAGGGATCTTGCAGGCAGTAGCCTGAGAGCATTGTTAGGAATTTTAGCAATGATACAGTATCAATCAGTTGTAGACCACATTGCATTTGGGTTCTTCTGTTAAAGAAGCTGTTGGTATTGTTAGAAGAAACTGCACTGAGCTCAAAGAGCTCAAGATCTCTGGAGAGAGTTCTAGAAGAAAGAACATTTAGGTTGTAAGTCTGCTTGACAGCTAAGGGTGGAAAAGGCAGACTCTATCTTATGAGGATTTGGAACGGGGGCAGCCAAGCCCAAGTGGGGACAGTGAGAATTCTACCAGGTAGTTGGAACTGGACCATCATTCTCCAAAAGTCATATGATGTAGAAGCGGGTAAGAGAACACACCTTCTAAGATGAACTCAGGTGTTGCAGAGCCACTTCCATTGACTTTAGTTTTCTACCTAAAGAGTTTGAGGCATGTGCCTCATTTTCCAGCAAGTTCTTTTTGAGGTCCCAGGTTAAGCATTTAACAAGGGTTCTGGCTGCCGGAAAAGCACCCAGTCCTAGGCATACACCTCTGCTTCGGATCACTAGGTGAGTTCCGAGTGGAGGTGGACGTGCCTTAAGTGCATTTACTTGCAGCCTTCCCAGGAATGGGGAACCGGGAGTTACAGAAGAGTTTGCTAAAAGCTGGAACCTCTGCTGGCACAGAATTGTCAGCATGTTTCCAGGTCTTTAAGTTTTGGTGTGTTCTGAATGACTGAACTGGAAGTTGTAGCACTGATACTAGGTTCACATGTAACAAAGATCTACCATTTCTACCCCAGTTACTATAAAGATTCACTATGGATTGGAGCTGCCTGACCTGTGCAGTGGATCAAATCAGAGTTGCTCCCCCTTTCGGTGCTTGTGGGGTTTAAATCCCCTGGTGCCTGATTCCTTTATTGCAGGCTCCATCTTACTTGAATAAGTGGTGCTTTAGCTTTCTTACTAAATCCCAGCTTTCCCTAATGACATGGAGCTCAGTGCTTACATCTGCCTGGAGGCAATTATTTATCACACAGTTACCAGAAATTTGAATCCCCTCTCACATTCTCAATGATAGTCATTTAATTTTGATAGTTATGATTTAATGTTCATAAGTTTCCATTATAAGAATATCATAAGTAGAGGAGACAGCACAATAAACCCCTCTGTCCCTGTGCCTCGCTGGAAGAGTTACCTACTGCGCTCCTCAGCTTTTGGTTACTGTAAGAGATGAATGAGGTAAATAGCTTACTGACAGTAGAGGTTTGTTTTGGCTTAGAGTTTTGGAGTTCTCAGTCTGTGATTGGTTGGCCATGTCGCTTTTGGGCCTGTGATGGGCAGCACATCGTGGAAGGGAGCAGGTGGTCAAGGAGGCTGCTCACCTCATAGTGGACAGAAAGTAAAACAGAGAGGCAGAGGTGGCGTTGAGGTCCCACTCTCCTCTTCAAGGGCGTTCCTGTCAGTGACATAATTTCAGGTAAGTCTCACATCCTCCCAATAGGGCCACAGGCTGAAGACCAAGCTGTCAACACTCGGGCCTTTGGGGAACATTGACAATCCAAACTGTAGCCTCTAGTCATGGCCAGTGCCTTATTACACTGTTGTCCCTCGGTATCTGTGTGATTCTAGAATCTATCAGTGCTCAAGTCTCGTACATAAAAGACAGCACTATTTGCATATAACATATTCACATACTTCTATGTACTTTCAGTCATCTCTAAATTACTTACTACCTAATACAATGCAAATGCTACACAAATAATTATTATACTATATTGTTTAGGGAATGATAAGACATGTCTGTACATGTGCGGTGTGGAAGCAATTGTTTTGGAATACTTTTGGTCTACTATGGGTTGAATCTGTATGTGAAACTCACAGATGAAGACTTTGTTCTTCAGGTTTTCTCTTCCCTGGATTATTTTGAAACAAAAGTTTTAAAGATATATTTGCATATATTATTACATCTCTGATCCTCTTTATTTCTCAGTAGTCTTGCAAAATTATCTGAACATTGTAGCAAAAAGACTTTAAATGTATTGAGGGGCTTTTAATTTTTTAAATTTATTTTATTTTATTTTTTGGTACTGGGAATTGAACTTAAGACCTTGCGCTTGCGAGGCAGATGCTATGCCACTGAGCTATATCCCCAGTGGAGAGATGCCAACCTTTGTGGTGATCACACTTGGAGACCAGTTGGTTCTTGGCGTGTTGACAAATAGCAGTGAGCACACGTTAGGTGCTGAATGTTTCTGTCCGTGATCTCAGTTGCTCAGCAGAGCAAGAGGCTGTGTGGCCTGGGTATTGGGGAATAAGTGACCTAGAGAATGGGCTGGCTTTGATGTTGCTGTTCGTCAAGTTATACCCAAGCAGTGGAAAGTGATTCTGACCAAACCAACTTATCAGGCACCCAAGAGGTGCCTTAAGAGTTCCCAGGCTGAGGCACCATAGTCTGTTGGGCCATGGACGCTCAGCTCAGTTTGTACCAGGAAACCTACCCCTGATGCTGACCATCACTGCTGGATGTCTACTGTAGGCTCAGCCCTTACACTATCCCTGTGTCCTTGTCATTGCCTCAGGTTTCCAAGTCCCCAGCCAGATGGTCCAATTGAGGCAGGGCACACACCCGAACAAGGGTTGCCAGTGGGAAAAGAGTGTCAGACTCAGCTTCTGGGGCATCCCTGGGCCTGACTTCTAGCAAGAATCATGCAGTGAAGATCCTTCTAGATAAAGAAGGGATTTCAATGCTAAGCCCCCAGAAAGGCGAATGCCCACTTTGAAGATCACTGTCAGTGTGGATTGTGTTCTCTCTGGGCATAATCACAGGGTCTTTGCTTTTCTAGAAAATACCTGTGTGCTCCTTTTCCATTCCCATGGCAACTGTAAGAGCCCAGGTGCCTCTGAATCTTCTAAACAGGTTTCCTGCTTCTGATCTTGCTCCCAACTGCAGACCTTCCTATGGATAATACTGTAGTGCTGATCTTAACCAAAGAAGTGCAGTGGCTTAAATCTTTGATATTCCTCCTGCTGGCTGGAAGATAAAGGGTAAATCCTTACCTGCCTTTTACAGTTGATATCTGGCCTCCACTTTCAACCTTATCTGTCATTCCAGAAACCCCCTGTCCCACTCAGGAAGCCCCCAGACATGCTACATGCTGCCCTCTGTGCTTTGCTCTTTGATAGCTGTGGTGCCCAGAGGCCTTTCCTCAGTTCTTGGCCTCACACGCTCTCTGTTCCACTCAGGTTTTTCTGACCTTCCCAGAGAGCAGCGACCTCTTTCTCTGCCTGTGGCCCATGTGTACATTGCTCACTCGGCCCTTGAGTATCTGATGTCTGTCTGTTTAGGTGGATGAACTCATGGGGCAGCACACTGCCTTTTGTAAGTTATGTTTCTCTTATGTGCCAGCACAGTGCTGGGCACACGAGGACTCACTAGATATTTCATGCTCTCTTTTTTCATAGGAGAAAAGACAGGCAAAATTAGGGACAGGGATAAGGTACAGTGCTATGGAAGAAATGCATAAATTACAGCTGAGGGCTTGAGTCGAAAACTCTAGCATGCTGGAGGAAGGGAAGAAGGGGTTACATTTTTTGCTGTATGAGTACTGTAAGCTAAATGGAAGCTGTTTTGTTGTGTGCTTCCTGAATGAACTTTCAATATATACCTACCTTAAGGAATGTTCTGGAGTAGCTCAGAGTTGAGAAGTAGGGCTTTTTCAAGATTTGAGCACATAACTGACATAGGTGTGACATGTGCTCCAGCAAAACTGACTGCTTAATGGGATATACATGTACCAACACACACTGCTAGACCAATACATACTGCTAGCAATGGGCTGTCCTCACAGCTTGCCCCAGTATAGAACTTTTTTGTGTATCGTTGTGCTCTTTGCAGAATGAGCACCAAGAGACATAGTGTCCCGGTCAGCAATGTGTCCCTGGGGTTGCTGTTGAAAGATGACTTCTTAAGGGAGGAAGAATGGGCTGGCTTTGATGTGGCTCAGGGTATTGCCATGAAAGTTCAAAGATGCCCCAAGTTGGGCTATTTGTGTCCCTCATAGAACCCAGGCCTGTGCACAGCAGAGTTCAAGTTCAGAAATTGACAAGGGAGATTTTAGAAAGGCCAGGTTACATGTGGAGTGCTTAGCTTAGTAGTTGGATGAAAACAAAATGAAAAAGTGGCCTGCTCCTTTAGAGAGCATGACCCAGAAAATTGCTAGCTGTGTGGTGGGGTCAGTGTAAGGGGAATTCACATAGTAGGGTGGACCCTCAGGATATCACAGCCTGGCTCATGTCCTCTGCTTAAGGCAGCATGTTCTTCTGATTAAAGGTGCAGCAGCCCTTCCCACCTTGGGGGCCACACTTGCTTAGATGACCCTTGGTCTCCATGTGATTACTCCATTGAATCATAGGTTCTTTTCTTAACGAGCAGCCAGCCTTTCTAACTAGGATGGGAACTCTTGAGGACAGTGACTGGTTTCTTCTCTCTATGCCCAATGACTTAGTACTGTGGCAAGCAGCAAGCTGGAGGCCTTTGCAGATGCTGTACCTCTGAGACCACAATCCCAGCTTCTCTGTCTCCAGTCAACGGACCTCTAGTCTCTGTAAATCTCAATTTGCTCATTTATAAAGCGGATACAAATATGCTTCTGATACAAGAGGAAAGGTGGTATTGCCCCTGGGGTAGCAGATATTCAACAAATACTGTCCTGATTACCCCTCACACCCTGTGACCCACAGGGAGAGGAAGGGAGAGGAGGGAAGAAGAGGAGAGGAAGGGAGAAGAAGGGAGAGGAAGTTAAGAGTCCAGTGAGGAACCCAGTAGTGATTAATAGGGTAAACCAAAGATAGATTGAATGCTCTGGAAAGTGGCGGTGCTGTAACACTGAAGGTAACACAGATATCATGGAGGTAGATCTGAGCAAGTCGCTTACCTTGCCTGAGCTGTGCTTTCTATAATTCTAGAAGGGAGTGACAGCGCGTGCAAAGATGGGACTCGACCATTGGTGCAACTCCCTCCACATTGCCCAGCACACAAGACTTCCATTTCCCTCAGAAATAACAACAAATGTGTCTTGTAGAAGTGAGCTCATCAAGGCCAAAGTCTGTCTGTCCACCTGGACCAACTCTGGAAGACAGAGCTATTGTCCGTGACCTTTGTTGTAAGGTCTGCCTCATGCTGAGGATGGAAAGGCCTGACTTGAAATTGAATTTTCCCAGCCTGAATGGTGTAAGGAGGCAATGTTTGCATCTGGTCATAGCACCAGTACCTGTTCCTTTGGAGCACGCACGGCCTTACTGGTAGTAGTTCCAAGCAGCAGTGAGCCAAGGTGCTGCCTATGTTGAGTGTAAGAAATTTTAGTGCAACCCAGTGGGACTTCCTGTTAAACACACACACACACACACACACACACACACACACACAACTCTACTGTACAAAGTGTGTGTGTGTGTGTGTGTGTGTGTGTGTGGTGGGGGGATAGGTGTCTCTGCACCCTGACATCATCTCGCTGGACCCAGGACGCTGGACCCAGGACAGTGGGGATAAATGGTGCATCTGATCAGGACAGCACAGCCGTGTGGTAATTTAAAAGGGAATGGCTGGAGGATGCGAGGAGAAACCTGCTTATTTCTCTGCTTCTTCAGTTTGGTTACAAGAAAAAATACTTCTCTGAGTTTATGCAAAACCATTGTACTTTATTTATCATTTGGTAGAAGTCACTCTATGGCATATGGGGTGGAGGATGTCAGCTTTTTCCTCTCAACTGGAGCCAATGTGACTGAGTCCTTGTGCTCTGTTCTAGGGGAAACCCGTTGGAAGAGGATATGGTTCCCGTCCCAGGGTATTAGGAAAGCAGGAGTCCTCTCAGTTGGGTGAGATCCATGTAGGGGTGGAAGGAGGGGAAAAGTTGGTGTGTAGCTGAAACTGTGTGAGTCTGTGCCCGTGAGGAAGGGAAGGGCATAGGGTATCAGCCCTTGTGGCAGTTCTCCTGACATACACACTCTGGGGAAGCTGCCCAGAAATGGGTGCCCAGGAATTTGCTAACCTTGATCTTGCATCTTTGCCATGCCATGGGATCATAGTCTTGGGGCTGACCTTCAACCTGGCCATATTACCTTGTCCAAATTGCTTAATCTTGTCTTGGGTGCACATAGCTCGTGCTATGTTGTAGTTAAACAGCCCCCTCTTCCACATCCCAATTGCCAAATCCAGGGAAAGAAGTTTGGAAGTCATTAGCTTGCAGTGGCTGCGGCTGGGAAGGAGCTTAGGAACCCTTTTCATGGATCCCTTCTTGACAGTATCTAGGCTCGAAAGGATGGGGACCGCTGGAGCTTCGTCTCAGACTCCAGGGAGTTGTCATGACCACCTATACCCCCGCTTTCTTCAGCTAACTTTCTGGACTCCTCCTCCCTGGCTTTTGTTATATTACATCTATGTATTTGAATCAAGAAATTGGCTTTTTTGTGTTTAAGTAACTCAATGTGCCTATTTTCCTTATAGGACAATAGGCAATTTTGAGTCATTATAGCTTTATCAAGGTAGTGAAGTACACAAGTGCTTTGATTTAAATGGATTTCAGATGAAATATCTACAGATGGCAAAAGATGCCAAGTGTGTACAAATCTACATGTTTATACGTCAACAGAGATGGCCCACGTGTGTCCTGAGCTTTATGAGCAACCTTTAAAGCAAGGGCATATGAGGACAAAGAAAGCAATGACCACGACAAGCTATGCTGGTGGTATTATTAAATGTAATCTTGGACGGTCTAACACTGTATGAAACATACATTCAGATCATGTAGACAACTGCACCTTTAAGTCTGGTAAATAGTATAAACATTATATCCGTTCTGTTCCTTCAGCAGGCCATTGATCTGTGCACTATGGGCCAGCACTCCCTGGACTGTCTCATGGAAGGTGGCCCAGTCCTGATAGACTCCTAGGGACACACAGGTTGGTGATCACTGCTCAGCCAGCATTACTGATGAGTTTGACTTGAGACTCCCTCTTTGATCAGGTTGTCTACCTCTTTTGGTGCTGATAGAAATAAGTCATTTTAACTTTACGTTTGTATTTTTGAATTTTGAGAAGTGTATTCAGATCAGAGGGATGAGGGACTAGCTAATGCTACAGAACAAGAGGCGATTGGGGATCTTTAGGGGAGATAAGGTGCATCACTCAGGAGAACTGTCGTGTCTGGGGCCAGGGATGTAGCTTAGCGGCCCAAGCACCTGCCTGGCAAATGCAGGGTCCTGAGTTTGATTCCTGGTACCCCTCAGAAAGAACTGTCACGTCTGGAGGCTCACGAGGGGATGGTGCCACACTTTCTCCAACCACATTTCTCTAATGTTGGTGGCATAGATTATCTCTGCCCCACCCCTAGTCACTTTCCGGCTAAAGGAAGAGGCATCAAGGTCAGTTTGGGGGTACTGAGTGGGAGGGAATGTTGCAGGGTGATGCGCGAGTTCAGAGAGCTTGTTCCTTAGCCACCCAGTTATCTTCACTGGTCTGCTTGAACCTCCATCCTAAGATTCAGTTCCTTAGTTAAGAATTGGCTTTTATTAGTCATCACTCCTGGCCTGGCTACATTGTAGGGGACACTCGGGTCAGCTGCTGGTGAAATATACAGTTGCCCAGTCTCTGGTATAAATGGGCAATAGATATGCTCAATTCAGAAGTCTGTACCTTTTCTCACCAGAATTTCTCCTTCTGTCAGTTCATGCTAAGAACACAGCCAGGCACATAAAAGCCCCCTGCATGGTTCTTCACTGCTGGCTCCTTGATGATGGAGATGACAGATACTAGCTTAAATCTCTTTTATACAGAGAAGATTAGTTAGATACATTTACACACATGACACCATAAAATATTACACAGCTATTCCAAATATTATTACAGTTATATATTTAGTGGTTTGAAATGGCATCCAGTATTGCTCAGTGATGAAAAGTAGATTCCAAATAGTAGGAAATCAGTTTTGTAAGATAAACACACAAACAGAAGACAGAGAAAATTATGCTAAAATGATTATCTCTGGATGAGACTATGGGTAATTAAACTTTTTTCTTATCTGTACTTCAAATTTGTAATAAGATAAGCATATATTAGTGGCTTAAAAATAAAGCATTTTAAAAGGTTGTCTTTCTTAAACTGCAAATATTCCCTAAGTGATAGAAAACTGTATTAGGTGCCTGTTGCTGCATAACAAATTACCTCCAGGCCTAGCCACTTTAAACAATAAGCATTTCTCATCTTACCATGCGTGGGTCAGTAATTGTGGAGCAGCAAGGCTTGTTAGCTCTGGCTCAGGGCCTCTTCAGGCTGTAGTCAGTGTTCTGACTGGTGTCGCTGAAGGCTTGAGCAGGGCAGGGGCATTTGGGACTTTCAAAAATGGGTCTCCTCATGGCTGTGGGCAGGAGGCCTCAATTCCTTCTCATGTGAGCATGTACAGAGAGCGGCTTGAGTGCACCCGTGGTGTGATCACTGGCCTCCAGAGACAGCCATTCAAGAGAGCAAAGATTAAGCCATGTAGAGTAGGATGACCTAGTCTCTGAGGTCACCCACATAGGCAGGTTACCAGGTCTAGTCTACACACAAAGAGAAGAGGATTATGCTCTGGCCCTGGCAGAGAAGAGGCTGGAAGAGTTTGTGGATATATTTTAAAACAATCAGTAAAGCCGGAAGTCATTTCAGTCTAGCACATATGATTAGTCGTCCCCCAGGGTAATTAAGAACAGGACAGGAGTTTTGAGTTCAACAGCGTGTGCTTGGATGACATCTAAGGAGCAGGAAACCACTAATAAGAACAGAACAGGTCTTTGGAGGCTGGAACCTTAGTTCTGTTACACACTGCTCACCTGAGTAGGACTTCCTTGGTTTTTCTGTCAGGTTATGCAGAGGACCAACTACTTGAAGACATTTGCCAGTGCACTGTAGTCTGTAGAACGGCGATTGAAGGTGGAAGTTACTATCATCCCTGCTGTTGCTGGGAGTACAGCGTGGGGCGGGGAGAAGTGGGGCATCCAAATGAAGTGGGGGGGGGTGAAGAGAAGGAACTGAGTTCTGTTACAGGTAGATTAGTGTTTCTTGGCACTGGCTCTGAGGAATGGAGAAGGCCGGTGTTCACTGTGAATTCACAGTGCGGCCCCCATGGTCGCAGGGATTTCTATAATGGACTGCTGTCCAGGGTCTTTACTAAAACACTCAGGCCTAGTCAAGAGGCAGGCAGTAGAGCAGAATGTACCAAGCAGACAGGAAGTCCTCAGCCTTGGCTTAGTGTCTCAGGAGACAGACCTTCACTCCCAGCCTGAGGAGACACACATAAGTGCACATGGCTCCCTCCCCGCAGCATCCGAGTCCAGGAGGACAGCCCCATGTGGGACTTGTTTTGAGTGAAAGGCCAAGCTTTGGCTTGGGGGCCTCATTCCCCAAGCCTGGATGTGAGCTTCAGAAAATCGTTTTCTCAGATGGCCTTATACTCTCAGAAGTCACATAGCTCTGAAAATTTTATGTTTTTGGAAATTAAATTCTTTTCCCGTACTCGTGTTTATAGGCTCTTAGCGTCAGGCAAAGATAGAGCCAGGCAGTTGCATTCGGATTACGGCAATTTCCACTCTTCCTTCCTTCCAAGTCTTCATGGCCAACACCACATGGTTTCCACAGCCCTTTAAGCCCTTCCTGGAGCAGCCAGGCCTGAAGTCACTGCTGCATAGAGCAACTCCAGCCAGGGGTCCCTTTTCTTGGTGGCTGGGGCCCCGCTCAAAAAAGGCCGACACTGATGTGAGGAAAATGCTGCGTATGTGCTTTTTTTCTTTTGCTCATTTATGCTTCCTGTGTGAGGCAGTTGTAAGTATTCAGAAATAATTGTTGTGCTATTAGCCCAGAATGAACTGTGAAAGGTTAATTATTTTATTTGGCGATTTATGACCTCTGACTATGCGCTAAACCCAGTCAGTGCAAAGTTTCTTCCCCTCAGATCCACTGATCTTCAACAGACCTAACTGGGGACTGTTGCTTCAGATAAAATGCCGTTGGCAAAGCGAAATAGAAAATGACAAGTGTTTACAAGGAGGTAGAGAAACTGAAACCGTTGTGCATTGCGCGTGGACATGTAAAGTGGTGTTGCCACCGTGGAAAACTCTATGATGTTTCCTCAAGGAAATACTGAGTTACCATATGACTCAGCAACTCTGCTGGGTGTATGTCTCTAAGAACCAAAAATGGGGACTGGAGTGGATATTTGTATACAGACGTTCATAGCAAGACAGTGGTAGCCAAAGGGTAGAAACAATTCAAATTTTTTATGGAATAAATGGATTTTAAAAAATAGTATAGAAAAGAAAAGAAATCCTATCACCTGTTACAACATGGTGAGAT
This sequence comes from Dinomys branickii, assembly GCA_004027595.1. Classification (NCBI taxonomy): domain Eukaryota; kingdom Metazoa; phylum Chordata; class Mammalia; order Rodentia; family Dinomyidae; genus Dinomys; species Dinomys branickii. The sequence continues at coordinate 67,254 of PVLD010001156.1, forward strand.
CTTAAAGATCTTGTTCTAAGGGATATAAACAAGACCCCAAAGACAAATACTACATGATTCCACTTCATAAATCCGGGAAGTAGAACGTGGTTGCCAGGTTGCAGGTAGTAGGGAGATTGTGGAGTGATTGCTCAATGCCTCTGAGAGTGATTAGGGAGAGATAGGAAAGTTCTGGAGATGGATGACAGCAATGTGAATATACTTAATGCCGCTGAACCACATGCCTACAAAAGGTGAGAATGGTGAGCTTTATATACTTTACAACAATAAAACAATTTCTTAATAATGTAATTGGTTGATAAACTGACACTCTTGAGTCTTCATCTAGGCCAGTGGTGGTGAACTGCAACTGGTATTTGTTATCACTGAAAGCTCTGAAAGGTTCACCATCCCTGATCTAGGCACTGGGACACAATGTTAAACCAGACCAAGGACCTGACTACAGGAGGCCTTATATTTTCTATTGGGGAGATGACAGTGAACATGTAACAAACAACTACAACAATGTAAGTATTGTGCAGACTTTGAAGAAGACAAAACTGGATAATCAACATGGCAGAGAACTACATGCTACATACGTGGGGTGGGGTGCTTTAGCTGGGAGTCTTCAATGCAGGACCCTGAAGAATTGACGTGTAGGCAAGAATCAAGAAAGTGGAGTGGCAAGCGGTAGGAAAGTTAAATCTCTCCAAGATCTGGAATCCAGACACTGGAAAATAACAGCTTGGGGAAGGCAAAAAGAGAAATAGATCACCAGGAATTGGGAAGGAACTGACAGGAGAATTAAAAGCTACAGAGAAGTTTGAGAGATGGAACATCATACAGGGAAGGGAATAAAACAATCTGGACTCTCTCCCTGGCTCCCAGCTCCCAGCTTCTGGAGCAGGAATCCTGACTATTCGGAAGCGAGATGAGCACTAGGGTCTCCAGGGAGAAATGGTGGCGGTGACTGGTGACAGAGGCTCCAGGGGGCGTCCATGGTTATTATGATCTGCAGGGCCAGCACGGGATCTTAATGAGGGGACTCCTTCCACACAGCAAGCGACAGCTGGATAGGGATCCCAGCATAGGTGCCAGCCATACTGCTGGAGAGTGCTTGGTCAGGTGCCATTCTGGAAAAGGGTTGATGTTTTGAATCTGGGATTCAGAACAGCTGGGGATGGCTTACTTTAGGGTTTTCACTGCTACCTTCCCATGGTGACTGGGTGAGAGAAAGCCATGGGCTATAGCTGCAGGCAGGGAGCAGGCTGGAAGAGACCTCCTGGCGGGTGTGAGCTCCGCCTAGGAAGGCCATGAGGCCCATTCTCTGTGGTGGGAGGCCAGGGCCAATTTAAGTTGTGCTGGTTCTCAAAATACCAGCGTTGAGAACTTGAGCCCTTATCCTACTGCCAGACCCGAGATGAAGCTGAGGTCTGATGGCCTTTCTTCTCTACTGGTGTGAGCGGGAACATGCCCCACAGCCTGGGGCACACAGACAGGCCTCTGGGCTGTGTGTGGGCTCCTTGTAAACCTACAAGCTGTAAGGCTAGGCAGAGAAATTTGTGAACTGCTGGACTCCAAAACTGCAGATTCAGGAACGAAACACTCACTTAAAAATACAGAGAATTTGTTTCTGTTTTTAGACTTTTTTTTTCTTTCTTTCTATTCCTTTTTCTGCTCCTCTTCTTTGCTAGTTTCTTGGGGTCTGGGAACTATCCCTTAGTCCTTCTTCCTCTCTGTTTTCCTTTTTTATTTTATCTTATCATTATTCTTCACATGACCTTTCTTTTTCTTCTTTCCTCTTTTTTCTCGTGTTTTGTATTTCTCATTTCCCCATTCCCATTATCTAACTCCGTAGAAACCTTTCTACTCCTTAATAGAACCCTTTGTCTCGCTTCTCTCTCCTCCCTTCTCATCGCCCATTCTTTGATTTTTCAAAAATTTCTTCTTGAATTCTCCACTTCCCAACTTCCCATATCTTTAATGGTATAACCATTAAGCTTCATTCTTTAGATAGTTAGCTCTGTTACTACTGTTGAATTCTTTTCTGTCACTAGGGGAAGCATAACTGTCACATTTAGTCTGTATCTGCTACATGTCAATATCTGGGTTGTCATAGTGTTTATACTATAGTTGTGATTTCCTTTTTATGGCTACTAGTTCCTCTGGTATATCAATATCCAATTTGTCTTGAATCATATTATTAATGATGATTTGTTTGATATTGCCCGGGTCACATAGTGGTTAGTATTAATGGATCTTCTCTGTATGCCAACAGCAGAATTTTTGTGACATTAGCAATACTGTGCTCCATTCTTGGGGAACTAGGTGTTGAGCTAATTGTATTGGCTCCTTTCCATCCCAAATTAATAGAGGTGGTTAGATATTGGGATAGAGGCATCACAATCCTGCATTTTAAGTTATACGACAAAGCTACAGTGATAAAAACAGCATGGCATTGTCATAAAAACACACATATGGATTAGTAGAATAGAATAGAAGATTCAGAACAGCACATTCAGCTGCCTGATCTTTAAAAGGGGGCCAAAAAAAAACCACTCTGGAGCAAAGATAGTCTCTTTTAACAAATGGTACTGGGGAAATTGGCTATGTACGTTCAGAAGATTGAACCTAGACCTATATCTCTCACCATGTATTAAACTAAAATCAGAATGGATCCAAGATCTAAATATTAGTAGAAACACTTAACTTGATGAAAGATAAAATAGGTAAAATTCTTGAAGATATAGGTATAGGCAAGCATTTTCTGAATAAAATCCACCTGCACCAAAAATAATACTAAGAATCAATAAAGCTTTTGCACAGCAAAGGAAACAACCCACAGAGTAAAGAGACAATTTATAGAATGGGAAAAAAATTTTGCCAGGTCTTCATCAGACAGAAGACTAGTATTTAAAATATATAACATTAGCCCCCCAAAGCAAAAGAGCCAGTCAAAAACTAAAATATAGACATTTCTCAAAAGAAGTACAAATGGCCAATAAATATATGAAAAAAAATGTTCAGCATTGTTGGCCATAGAGAAATGCAAATTAAAACAATAAGGAGAGTCTATCTTATTCCAGCAAGAATGCTATAATCAAGAACTCAAATAATAAAAAATAGTGTGGGGAAAAAGGAACCCTTCTACAGTGTTGGTGGGCCTGTACACTAGTACAATCACTATAAAAACATGGAGATTTCTCAGAAAACTAAAACCAGAAATTCTATTTGACCCAGCTATTTTGCCTTTTACATATCCTCCCACGTAGTTTAAAGGCATTATTTCACAATAATACCTCTGTACCCACGTTCATGGTAGCACAATTCACAATAGCTAATTTTCAGAAGTGACCTATATGCCTGTCAACAGATAAATGGATAAAGAAAATGTGACATTTATGTACAGTGGAGCACGACTCTGCCATAAGAAGCATAAACCTGAGTCATTTGTAGGAAAATGGATGTACCCTGAGACCGTAATGGTAAGTGAAATAAATCAGTTACACAAATTTCTCCTGTATACCTATAATCCCAGCATTCAGAAGGCTGAGGCAGGAGGATTGCTATGAGTCCAAGACCAGCCTGGGATATAAGTGAGTTCAAGGCCAGCCTGCACTGGCAAGACCCTGTCTCAAAAATATTTTCTACATGTAATATTTTGCCATCTGTGAATAGGGATTAATTTTACTTTTCCTTTCCAATTTGATTTATTGCACTTGTGTAATGCCTCTAGAGGGAATTTCCATAATCATGTTGGATGGATGTGTTAAATGTGACCATCCTGACCTTAGTTATGATTTTTGGAGTATTGTTTTAAATTTTTCCACAACTGGATATGGTGTTAGATGTGAGTTTATTGCAAGTATACTTGTATAAAACTTCCCTCTTTTTATTATTTTTTAATCATTAAATTTGTGAGGTGCTATCAAGTGAAAAAGAAATGTAGGGTAACTCCTGAGTGAACAGAAATTGTTTGATCCACCAAATGCTACATAACATAGTTAAACTCCATTTTACCAGAATTCCCATTGAGTTTGCTAAGGTTTAGGAAAATTACTATAAAATCCAGAACTTGCTATAAATTGTTCTTGCAAAGCAACAGTGACCCTCTTGAGTACTTCTAATTGGTTCCTGGGTGTTGAGATGGGGACATGCAAGGCATTAGTGTTTTAGAATGTTCAGAAGTTACTTACTGATAGCTAAATGCTTAGACCTGGAAATGCTTTTACACAGAAAATGTATTATTTATCATATTTGTCATATGAAATTTGCCATATTTGTCATTTGAAATTTTCAGGAACTAAATCTAATAAAGTTTGCCAGGAGCCTGCTTGGAAAGACTTCTAAGCATTTTAGAAAATAATGGATTTATAGTATCTGCTATTTTATTAACTATCATTTAGGAGATTAGTCTGTGTCACCTTGAAAACCAAGGCTATTTATTTAAAAGTCTGAGTGTGGGGTTTGAAGATTATCTTATAATTGACTTGAGATGGAAAGAAATATTCTTCTGGGACAAAGGAATGTGTGCATAGTTGATTTGTGCAGTGGATTTAGATTTCACATTAGGTGTTTTCAAGTCTTGTTTGTTATTGGTCAGATTTTTCTTTAAAGTCAAAGTCTCAGAAAAATGAGAGCTCCCTTAAGAATTTGAACATGTAATTGGAGAGTTAGAAGTCTGTATTGTAATAGCCTTTTTTTTTTTTTCAAAATGAAGCTTATAGCACCATGTCTATAAAACACTGAAGTCCAGCCAGCCATATTAAATGGGAGTACAGTGACCTCAGAGTTTGAGAATAGGTCATCTTGCAGTGTTCTTCATAAGAGTTCCTGGCCATCTTTGCCTTAGGATAGTGAGTTTGCCAAATGGGAGAATGGAAATCTTTAGAATTTCTAGGTTGTAGATTGTATAATCCTTGGGAATTTTGCTCTACAAACTAAGAAATTATTTCACCCACATGAAAGTCTTCAACCCTCTCAGGTCTTTCCTGTTTCCCCTGAATTCATTGAATTGGTCGAATTGGGGTCCTTGCCAGGGAGAGACTGATGTGAGTTGTAGACCATGTGCATCCCAGCAGCCAACTTCAAGATTAATCCTCTTTCCTTGTGCAGGAGGAAAGCCAGCCCATGCCTCTTTTAGAAAAACCATCCATTGTTTCTGACAGTTACAATTACCAGAACACGGGTGCATGGGTGCCAGGATACACGTTCTGTCTGTCTGCAAGCACTTGGGAAGGCCCACTGATCCCTAGCCCACCTTGCAGGAGAGGCTTGCCCCCAAGTGTGCACTAGGAGCCAGGATACGGAGGAACGAAGTATACCACCAGTGACAGCAAAAGAACTGAATCAGGATATTTGGATTAAATCCTAAGGGGGTGGGATAGAATGTGTGCTGGGAGCGATTGCTAAATGAAATGTCACAGAAACAAGATAGTAAGAGAACAGCATGGGCTGGAGAGGAGAGGGGAATTTTGTGGAGATATAAGATTTGGATCAAGCCTTGAAGGAATACTAGGATTGAACAGCTCTAGGCCTGGGTTAGGAAGAATTCCTGAAGAACTCAGGTCCCTAGACCGCAGCTAGGGGTAGAAAGAAGCACTAACCCAAGGGTTAATTATTTTATAGAAATGTACATGTGTTCCCTATAGAATTAATAGGTATTAGAAAGGGGGAATGCAGGCCAATGGGCTTGGTAGCCAAGTAAATTTGGATTGTGCTTGAACAAGCAACTACTGCCAGGCTTCTTGGGTCTTTCTTAGGGTGATGTTCATAGTGATCCTTCCCAGATGGGCATATGCAGCAGACAATTTCCTGCCTATTCCACCATAATGCCATGCCGTTTTCCAGAAGGATCCTGAAGGCGTGAGTCCCAAATAACTGAGTTGGAAAAATGCATAAGTGATTTTATTTGAGTGTTCTTAGTTCACATCACTACAATGGTCATGTATTCAGTGATCTGGTGGCCCAAAGGAATTAGAAGGACATGAGAGGGACTTCATTTACAGAAACCAGTGAATGAGTGATCCTCCGAGGGATCCCAGCCTGAAATAAAGTACCCAGGGCTATTTCAGTTTGCAAGGATTCCCTAGTATATTAACAGACACATAACCCAGGCTTTAAAAAATACTGTGTCATTTCTTTTCTTCTCTAGAGAGATGGAGAAGGATTTTGTGTTAATGGTAAGGCTTTGCCTTCCCATCGGGACAGAGCCCTGGGTTGCAGCAGCTGGGGCTATGAGAAAAAGCAAAACTCAAGGAGCTGGCAGGACAGGGATTGCCAGGTAAAGTGCAGTGCACCCAGACAAAGTGCAGTGCACCCAGATAAAGTACAGTGCACCCAGGTAAAGTACAGTGCACCCAGATAAATTTGAGTTTCAAACCAGTCCTGCCTCGTTTTTCCACTATAATGCTCCAGATATTACTGGGACATACTCCTCTAAAACTCATTACTCATTGTTTTTCTGGAACTGAAATGTAACTGGGCAGCCTATATTTTTATTTTCTAAATCTGGCAACCCCATGCAAGATGTCTGGGGAGCTTAGACACACAGACCGGAAAGTGAATTAAAATGTGCAAGGCAAAATAGCGTAGACTAGTTGCAAGTTCTGGACAGCCCAGCCCCTCCCTCTTGGGAGATGGGTTTAATACATCTTTACACACTCTCCCTGCCCCACTTGCATATCCAGCCCCATTGTCTGGCATATCCAGCCCTGTTGGGGAGAGCTGGTATATAAGAAGTTGTAGTCTGACTAATATTCTATGTGGCTCACATAAAACAAATGTTAACACTGAAAATTTTGCCATGAAAGCTTTTCAGCTTTTTGGATTCTTTTAAAAATGCAAACTCTTCGTTTCATGGAAAAAAGCCCCTTGCACATGAAGCCAGAAGCCAGAAGCCAAAAGGAATTTCAAGTTAGCTTCCTGCCCATGCTGGCAACTGTGGCGGTGGGCAGGTGTCTATCCAGGGCAAACCTCAGTGGGGAGGAGAAAAGATAAGGTTCCTTTACACTGGAATTTAAAACACGAGAGACACTGAACAGTAGTTGAAAAGCCATCTCTGTTGGAATTGACTGTAGCTGAGATGAGCATTTTGAGAAGAGAGGCATGCTTGGTGCAGGCACTGAAGGTTGTGGGCATTTCTTTCCCTACCAAGAAGTGGAATAGCTCCATATAGAGTGGTGATCAGCCCATGGCCCCAGCTTCCTGCAAGTGAGCCCTGCTCAGTGACCTCCTCAGAAGAAAAGAGAATCAACTGATCTCTTTCTAGAAAGGGTCCCTCTGATTTGCTGGAGGGCCAGACAACCTGCCCCAGCCGCGCTCCTCTTTTCTATGACTTGCTCACTAGGCCCGAGAAGTCTGCCTTTGTGCCAGCCCTGTGTGGGACATGCTTCTGACGGCAGGGATCTCTGAGGGTAGGGCTGGGGAGCTCTGCACTGTGAATGTGGCAGACCTTGGCTTCTGATGCTATGCAATGGGTCGGGATCTGGAGTATGTGGAGAGTGTGGAGCTTCTGACATTGTACAGACACTGGCAGGGGCTGCAGGTCACTTCAGGCACAGTGACAACAGGCACTCACTGGCTGCTGCCAGTGTTAATCACACTGCCGGTGCTTGCTGTTTCCTATGGCAACAGCAGCTCCTTGTTAATTTGGAGTGATGCTGGGGGCAGGCAGTATTATAGGCTACTTCACACTCGCTGGCACAAACCCTGGGTCATGAGCATCTTTGATTTATGCCCAAGCCCCAGGATCTCCCTTGCTTGCTCTCCAGTACACCCCACCCCAGCCCAGTTTTGGAGTCTGGGAGGGAGAAGCAAAGGGCGCTCCAATAAAATTCTTTTCCAGAGGCCACGCCGAACCCTGACTGATGAGTCCATTAGGGTCCACAATCAATACCCAGCTTCTAAACATTATGTATATTGATGAACTGATTGCTAGGAGACTAGTGCTCAGGGAATCAGAATCTGTTTTACTGGGGCCAAATTGGTTGTTGATGGGCCATAGTAGACTGTGCCTTTGATAATCAGGTAAAACATCCTGCCTTCTAGTAAAGCACAGCTTAACACATTGGAGGCCTGTGTGTGTTCCTGAAAGCTGGGCAGACTGGGCTTCTCACTGGCCAGAGCCCCATCTGAAGCCTCTGCTGGCACCGGGGGAACAAAGGGAGATGGAAGGTGAGGCAAGGTGGTAAAACTTCATTAATATGAAGACAGGAAGTTGTTAAAGCATGAGAAGAGCTTGGCTCCTACCCTGACAATCTGCAAACACACATGTCTACCTGAAACGTCCACCCAGCTCTGTTCTCAGGACGTGGCTTCTAACTGGGTGGGATGTGGCTCTCACCACGGGAAGTGATTCCCACGAAGATCTGTAGTCAGGAGGCTGATGGGGAGGGGCGGGTGCATGTGTCCATGCAGGGACAGGAGCTGGCTGTTCGTAGCGATGATGCACTTTGACCTTCCTTTCCCACCAGCATGTCCAGAGCGGGAGCAGACTTGGTGTGGTAGTAGTTTGCTGGACTCTGGTATCAGCTGTCTGCTGATTAGCTGAACCCAAAGCCCTTTGCTGTCTGCCTTCTCTTCACGTCTCACACGAGACGTGTTGCCCAAGGAGCGGAGGGGCGTCTGCTAGATGATTGTCAAGGCTGAGTTGAAGAGCAGAGACCCCTGAACCTCTGGGTGTCTCCTGGTCATTTGTGTCACTGCTAGGCAGAGTGTGCCAACCCGGGGTGGCTACATTGCTTGCTCAGCACAGGCAGCTGTGATTAGGGTGGGCCGCAGCCAAGACGCCAGAACGGATTCCTGGAGGCAGGAAGTTGAAGGCAATTGGGTTAATAAACCCCTGCAGACCTCCAGCTGCAGAAGTGCTCTGAGATACCCCAAAGACTTAAAACTATATTTACTAAATAAAAGTCTCAAAGTGAAACCGAAGTGAGCCCTTTCTCTGTGTGGCTCTGTACCAGGCGCGGTGTAGTTGAGGTGGGGAGAGGCGAGGTGTCTGGTGCTCTTGCAGGGCATCTCTCTCCTGATTCCAAATGTAGGCCTGGCTGCTGTGGTTCCAGGCTCACCCCTTGAGCTTGCTCTCTGCTGGTTGAAGATAGGGGAAGCTGCCTCTGCCTCAGTACAGTGATGCGCTCTTCCATGTGCCCCACGTAAGGGGCAGCCAGAGCAAAGGACTTGGTCTGTAGCTGCCAGCCTAGCCTGTCAAGCAGCAGCTTGGTTGTCCTTGTTCTAGCAGCTTCGGAGATGGCTGGCTAGGCGTACCAGCGCAACTGGTACTTCTGTCTGATTCCCAGAACCTCTCTGGAGACTGGTCACACCCTCCACATGACTGAGCAGATTTTTGCGGGACCTTTGGCTGTCACCCTTACCCAAGAGGCTGTGTTGGCCTCCACTTGCCAGCCCGGGCCCCGGGGAAGTGGAAGCTGGGGGCACAGACAGCGACTGTAGGGGCCAGGCGGGGAAGTGTCCCTACAGGCTCCAAAGTACAGCAGCACAGGCCCAAGTTAGAAGAGGATGGAAGAAAGGGAGTGAGAGGATCACATTTCCAAACAGCAAAGGGAAAACGGCAGGGTTGCCAGTGTGATAAGATCAGCGATGAGGGAGGGAACTGGAGAGAAGAGGAAAACAAACCGTAATGTCACCAGGCATCTGAGAGTAAAAGGACTTTAAGTGGACTGGCAGTTGGCAAAGGGCCTATTGGGTGACTCTCAGGAATTAGAAGCAGGCAAGCTGGATACTGCGGAGGCATTTGAATGGGCTGGATTGTGTGTGGGTTTGGTGCCTAAGGACAGAGCTTCCGGTGGTGATTCTGCCGTAGAATTGGGGGGACGTGGTGTGGACTGATTTCATCCCTGATGGGGGAAGGTAGACAGAACATGTGCCGCAGGTGCTCCATGACACCCTTTTGTACAGCAGAGGCAGCTTGGCACACTTGCGTGTGTGTGCAGTTCAGCTGACTGCCCTCGTCACACACCTGCTATATCTCCCAGAGCCACTCTGTGGTCATCATTCCTGTGTGGACTGTTCTGTCTGGGGATGCAGTGGCATGGGGCCCAGGGCCCAGCAGAGCTGCCTGTTACCGCTTGGGTGACTGCATACAAATTCCTTCACTCTGAGGCTTTGTTGCTTCGTTCTGCAGTGGGCATAATACCAGTACCTGCTGCGTAGCTTCGTTCGGATTTGATGGGGGAATGTTTGCTATGTGCTAAGAACAGTGCCATCTATCTGTACAGTATTAATAAAAACATAAAACAAGTCTCTCCCATCTGCCCACTTCTGCCTTCCCAGGATTCAGTCTTGTTTCATCATCATCAAATTTCTGGGATTTGGGGGTGGGGTGGGATTGTCACTGCCCTTTTGAGACAGGGGACGCACAGGAGGTCTTAGAGACTTTCTAGGTGCTGGTAGCTGATTGATGGATAGGTGGGGCCGGAAACCAAGACCCTTGAGCAGCTGAACACCGCACATGCAGGGGGGAAGGCACTGCTTCGGGCTCCTTGGCCTTTCTCGGCGTCTCCGTTTACTGTCCACCTCCTCCAGTTTGCAAGGCTCGTGTTTGGCTCTGTGGCCTGCTTTCCAGGTAGAGGAAAAAGGGAGCTGGACAGACCAACCACTCCTAGGTGCTGAGAAGAGGTAAGCGGCACAGAGGAGGAAGGCACTGTGGGCCAGGCCCTGCATAGTTCTGCAGGGCTCGGCAGCAAGACCGTAGGGTTTAAAGGCTTGAGGGCTTTGCCTGCTCCCAAGTGCTAAGGAAGTGGGAGGGAAGGGACCCCTCCGCCCTTTCACCCTTTGCAGCAAAGCTTGGCACTGCATTTTCCACACATTGACGTTGCCTGTCAGTAGGAAGAGGACATCATCGCGTGTACTGCGCTGGTTTCTTACTCATGAATCTAGATGTGGGGCCTCATCAGGACCAGCACAGGTGGGAGAGTTCCCCATCCGTCCCCAAGGCCTCTTCACTCCTCCCTAGCCCCGGGGTCCCAGAGCAGCACTGTTCTCCACCTCTGAGGTGCACACAGGCCACCTTCCTGCCACAGTCCCAACACCGACACAGCTCACCTGCCGACCGTGAGCAGTTCTAACTGCTCACCTGTGGCTGTGACAGTTCTAACCAGGCCCTAGCGGTGCTGCTGCTGCTGTTCATAGTGCATGTGTGGGTAGCCGGGGTCCAGAGGACACATGGGCACCGCCAGCATGCCTTTCCCTGGAAGAGAGTCACTCCTGTGAGGTAGTGCTTCTCCTTCTGGCGCTCCCAGCTTTCTCAGGACTAGCCAGATAGCAACAAGGCTGGCTGAGGCTAGTGGGGTCCCACTAGGGCAACGGGCAGGACTTCCCTGAGACAGTGTTGCTACAGTCACTCTGTGTGTGTGTGCCACTCTCTTCCAGGGTGGGCAAAAGCAGAGGGCAGGGAGCAGGAAGGTTGTGCACCATGCAGATTCACGCCTGCTTCCTCCTGCTGCAGGGTCCGCAGCCTTCTGCTCAGGCAGCTTTCTACTCAGCCCTCTGATTTCTGTGTCCAATTGATTGGCCACTCTTTGTGCCACGTAAAAATGCATGACTGAGCCTTGACCTTGAAGCCAGCCAACCATGGAAACTTCTTTCACTGTCTTCTTGAATGTAGAAAAAGGTTGGCAGAGAGAAACACTAAACTGTTTTCCAAAAAACAATATCATCATTAGTCATGCTACTTCTTTGCATTAGATCCCGCCTTCATTAATAATATGATAATGGTAGCACTCTTTTCCATTTGTGGATTATGTTGTGTTTTACAAAGCACTTTCACAATCATTATCTTATCTGATACTCAGAATGCAATTATGAGATGAAAGATGATTGTCCTCAGGAAAGCAAGGCTCAGATTGAGCTTGAGGTTGCGAGGCAGTGGGAGGAGAGCTGGGATGGATGTTTTCTTCCTTCTTAGACTCAGTATTGACAGTTCAGCAGACTCTCCAATGCTGCTGCACACCCTGTTCCACGCATCACAATTCTACACCGAGTAAGATACCTAAGGGTTGTTCTCAAAGTGATATTGGTTATGCTGTTCTTAAGCTGCAGAGCTAGGAATGCTCCTGGGGAGACACGCTAGAGAGTGTGTTTTAAATTATTCAGTCTCTCTCCCTCTCTTTCTCTTTCTTTCTCTCTCTCTCTCTCTCTCTCTCTCTCTCTCTCTCTCTCTCTCTCTCACACACACACACACACACACACACACACACACACACACAAATGTTTTTCCAGGAAGCTCACATTCCAGAGTTAGGCATTTGGAAAGGCCATCTCAGGAGGAGTCTGTGGGACGGGGCTTGCTTATTGGACTTGTCCCTGCAATATCACCTGTAGGTCACCCTGCCTGTTTCCTTCCTTCAGACAGGCTTCCTAGGCCACTGTCCCTGACCAGGTGGGACAGACACAAGGCCAACCACAACTTAATTTTCCCCAAACCTTATTTAGGCTCTCATTCCACATGCTGCTTGGGGTTGCCATGGAGACAGTCTACTGCACTCTTCCTTAAATAGAACCAGAATCACACTTCTGCCTCTGTGCAAGGTAGAAGTGACAGAGTGGCATTTCTGTAAATGGCCCTTTCCAGTAAACCTGGCCCCCGCTGAGTGCCCAGGAACGTGTGAGCAGGGCACCTAAACTCATGTTACCAGGTACTTAAAAACCGAAGCAGAGCAGAACACCCAAGAAGATCCAATTGTAGTTGCATTTGCAGTTAATGATTCCAGGAATGTCATTGCTACAGTGCCGATTAAAAAAATTGTCATGCACAACTAGCACCTCACCATAATGTCCGAGGTCATTGTCGCTGTGAACCGACTGGTCTTGAGCCCAGGGGCTGCATGCACAGTTCCAGCCTGGGGAAGTGGTGGTGGTGAGGGATATTAAAAGTGCTGGGCTAGGAGCCCTGCCTTGGTAGGATTCGCCATGCAGAGAGGAGATGCGGCATATGCTTTCTCCGTCCTGGTGCTACACCGAGGAACAAGCTGGGAAGCAGCAGGAAGAGAGAGTGACCTGGAAGCACCCTGCACGGACGTGGGCCAGGGTTCAACTCTTCTCCCTTCTAGTCATCCGCCTGGGGTCTTTGGGTGGGTTTTCAGTGTCTCAGATCCTCCTCTGCTTTTACACTTTGTAGGTCTGTTACAAGCAGTACATGAGCCCAGCGCTGTCTTTCCTGCAGCGAGTGCCTAGCAAACACTAGTGCCTCCTAGCTGCGCCTCCCTGCCTATTGCAGGGTGGTAGGGCAGTGGTAAAGCAGAAGAACGGAAGGTTCCTGGGTGCAAGAGAACACAGCCATGTGAGGAGTTGGACCTGCAAGCACCAGGGATCAGGCATCCTGGTTGGGCATGACAGAGTCCCACACTAGCTCTGTCACACAGCAGCTACAGCGTGAGGCCTCTGGTAGGGGAGAGTCCTGAGGAGTGTGTGCGGCGTGATTGGTTGTGTAGAGGGGAAGTGGGAGATGGGCTGTGGTGAACAGGGCAAAGGTGACGCCCATTGTGGAATGACAGCGGGACCACCCCTGCCGTGCTTCTGTGCCAGGACCCTGGGAGGACTGGGATGAGCAGCTCCTCCCTGTGGATGACCGGGTCCAAACCTGAGCCAAACTGGGAGGCCAAGCTGCCTCTACCCAGAGAGCGTTGTTTGCAATTCCAGCCAAAGGAGGTTTTCTTTACAAATTTTACTTGCCTTAAAACCCAGGAAGATGCTTATCAATAATGTTAGCTGAGCGGAGTAATTTCTTTCCAAAAGTCTCATAAACACCTTGCCCAGCCTTATCATCACACAACCTTCCCCACCACGGCAGGCAGGTGTGTGTGTGTGGTGGTGTGTGTGGGGGTGTCACCAAGGATGTGAGCTGTGGAGAAGATAGCGCCTGTGCAGAGCCAGAGGAAGGGTGTTCCAGCTGCTCAGAAGCACTGTGAGGGGCTCTGTCCCAGGGCTTCTTAGGAAAGTGGGTGACTGGATTCCAAGTACAGCTTGAAGCAGCTATGACTGTTCATTTCTGGGTTGTGTGGCTCCTGTTCCCAGTCACACTGGTGACCCAGTGAGAAATTACTTTTAAAGAACATGCTTTGTTAGCCCTGCCAGAAGGGGCCAGAAGAGCCCAGAAGGATGGGTGGGTTGAGTGACCGCTGCAGGTCTGCAGGAATCTCTGAGACTTTTTGAGGCTCTCAGAATCCTCATGCCCCCAGGATAACTGCGCTGCTAATGTCACCTGGCTTTGCAGTGGGTACAGCAGGCAGGGGAATGTAACTGGGCCTGTGTTTGGTCCTGTACTGCCACTTGGTAAGGCCATTGCTCTAACCTCTCCAGGGTTTAGTCTTTTCATTCCATAAATGTAAATAACAAAAATAGACTCGGGTTTTGGCTCAGGGGCAGAGTACTTGCCTAGTATGCATGAGGCCATGGATTTTATTTCCAGTGCCAAGAAAAAGAAACATGGACACCATTATTATTTCTGTGCCTACCTAGCTAAGGTTGTTGTGAGCTATAAAGGCAACAGTCTGGGTAAGTCTTAATAAAGGTTGATATGTACTGCCTCTAGCTGCTGCTGCTTGCTGCTGCTGGTGTTCTGTTTGTGTTCTTGTTTTAATGTATGTTGAAAAGGAAACTAGGGGAACATAGAAATTTTTCAGTTTGCCAGGGACCTGGGAAGATGTCTCCTGAGCGTTTTGGTAAGCGAGTTTAAGGCAGTGAACTTGTTTCAGGGGTTTTCTCTTTCTTCTGGTTGGACTAGTGGGGCCTAGTAATCACAGCAAAAAGAATAATAGCAGTTTTAATGGCAAGCATTTTTCAAAGTCTTTTCACAATCTCATTGGATCTTTATACTACTCTGCAAAATAGGCAGAGATGGTATCTCATGTACTAAATAGATGAGACGAGGCATTAAGTGTCCTGGCTGGAGCTACGCGCCTAATCATAAGAAGCGCTGGCTCTGCCACCCTACCTTGTGCCGCTGCAGAGGCCGGGCACTGCCCTGGAGCTGACCCTGGATGGGAAGAGGGTAAGAGAGAAAAAAGGAGGGAGAGACCTCATGTGGCCACCTCCCTAGGCCTGCCCTTCCTTTTGTAGAGGAGGGGTTTTCCTGCCTGGAGGCTGGGAGCTGGGGTTCTGCCCCGAGCTGCAGAGCGCTGATTGCGAGGAGAAGATGTCAGCTCCTCTCAATGGAGATGATTCAGGAGACTGGAAGGAGCCTCCCTGCAGATAGAGACCGGCTTTGCAGGTGGCATGAAGTGGCAGGGAGCTTGAAATGAACCTCACATGCATATCCTGTCAGAAAACTCTACTGGAACTGGCAGGACCTGTTCTTGACTTCTGGCTTCAGCTGTGTAGAACCTGAGGGCCTCTAACAGAGTAGATCTCTAAGAAAAAGCTGCAGTGGAGAGGGGAGTCCCTGAAGTGAGGGCTTTGGAAATGACAAAATAGACTTAGTTGTGGGCTCTGGAAAGAAGCCATGTATACGTTTGCAATCTGCTGCCTAGATGCCTCCCTGGGGCCACCCACCACCCACACCAAAATCCAGAAGGAAGAACCCAATGAAGTTCAAGCACACACTTGACTAGGCCGCTTTGGGGACACTGTAGTTACATGGTGGCGTTGGATAAATGTCTGGAATTGGTGCTTAGGGGCCACTTAACTAAATGAGGGAGCCAGACAAGTACCACCACCAAGTACGTCCCCTCTAACTTCCTTGTTTCTAGAGAAGGCAGTGCTTTGAATGGGGTGTAAGGAGAACGAACCATCAGACGGCGGGGAGCTGCTCCTGAGCAGTGTTCACTTCTAGCCGTCCATGTGAGCGCTCTTGGCTTCTGCCAGTCTCCCTGCTCCTGGAGCTTGGGGCCTGGTGTTTCTTGGGTTAAGTGACTCACTAGAGATCTGCTGGAAGTCTTTGGCCTGGCCTATCTGTCCCACCCTACTTGTTAGAACTTCTGGCTGAAAGACCTACTTCAGCATCAGCGGGCCTGCTTTTCTGTCTAGCTGTCCATCTACTCCTTATCTCACTTGAACAAGTACGCATTGGGCACAGTCCAGGCTACTGGGGATCTGACCTGCAGACATTGTCCCTCCCATCCAGATGTTTTCAGTCAGTGAGAGGAGCCAGTATACAAATAGACACATTGTTGTATAACACAGTGTTCACTCTTCCTCCATGATGGTTCTATGCCTTCCCTGACAAGGCTAGTCAGCCAAGATTTTCCTGTCTGTTCCTTCAGCCCTGGCCAAACAAGGATCCCCCACCTTTCTTCCTTTCCCCCATGCACAATTTATTGAGATTTTATTTGTGGGCTACGTACTTAATGGAGCCTAGTACTTTTCTTCCCAGATCGACACCATTAACAATGCCAAGAGCTGTTAGTGGATATGGTTTTCCATGCATGTGCAGCAAAGTGGATTTCATATTCTAGTCCTGAAATATTTTATTGGTGACTTAAATTACACACATGCATATGGTATCATGCTAGGTGCTGTGAGGGCACGAAGGAGTTTGCAATATAATTAGGGAGATGGTAAATCCGTATGTTAATTTAAAAGAAACTGCAAGGCAGGTTGAGGGTAAATGTCAGAGTGCTTAGAATAGTTAATACGATAAGCAGGTGTTGGGTCCTGTGATGGAATGTGGGAACACCAGAGAAAGTGATGAGTTCCATTTGGACTTGTGGAGTTCGCTGTGTCTGGGGACGTGTTGTTCAGAATGCTGTCACTTCCTGGATCTGGAGCTCAGAGGACTGCTCTGTGCTCTAGGTCTGGATGTGGGAATTATCTGTGTATTCATAATTTACAAGCCACGACTGTCTTGGACAGTGGTGGCAATGGCACAGTGGGCTAATTGTATCATTGAACGCTCTGAAAGGTTTGCCATCACTGGCCTAGGAAATGTGTTTAGTAATCTGCTGGAAAGCCAAGCTCAGGATAGAACCCGAGGAAGTCCTGAGTGCATGGCACCGGCAGGGAAGGAAAAACTTAAAAGCAGGTGGAGGAGGATGGGCCAGAGGAGCAAGGAGTAAAACCTAGAGGTGGGATCTGATCCCCCAAAGAAAGAGCATTTAAAAACAAAGGAACTGGGCATGGTGGTACAGAACTGTAATCCCAGCACTCTGAAGGCTGAGGCAGCAGGACTGCTGTGCATTTGAGGCCAGCCTGGGCTACATAGAAAGTTCAAGGCAAGTCTGAACTATATGGTAAGACCTACTCAAGAATATAAAACAAAATAAAAAAGAACAAGGTCCTTATTAGCCTTGAGTATTCCAGAATGGTGAGAATGAGAACTGAGGTCAACTGCTGGACCCTGTGCTCTGGAGGAGACAGAGTCAGGGACAGCCACAGGCAGAGGCCAAGTAGCGCTGCACTGATTAGAAAGAAGCAGTAGCTGGTAGGGAGAGGGGCGTGGGGAGTGAGGGAGAGACCCCACCTTTGGGACTGCAGAGAAGGAGAAGGCACAGGGGAAGGGGAGCCTTTACTCCTCCAAAGCTGAGATAGTG
Source organism: Dinomys branickii (assembly GCA_004027595.1). Lineage (NCBI taxonomy): Eukaryota > Metazoa > Chordata > Mammalia > Rodentia > Dinomyidae > Dinomys > Dinomys branickii. The sequence continues at coordinate 84,716 of PVLD010001156.1, forward strand.
CTTTTCTGTGTACAGAGACTGAACGCAGAGAAGAAAAATAATTTGCCTTTTTTACAATCTTGTTATAGGGAACCCCTACCTCATCCCAGGAAAGGTTATCAAAAATGTTTCCCAAAGACAATGGTGGAGTAGTGATTCAAATCCTAATATACAGTACTTGGTGTCAAAGTCTAGCTCTTTGCTATTTGAAATATGATTAAGCGCCCATCATGCCCAGGGCACCTGTTGCCTGACTTAGTGCAGACCTTTGGCCCCACCATAGAGCCTCGGAATCACAATCTGCCTCTCCAGATCTGGGCAATGTGCATCCATATTAACATGTAGGAAGCTTGCTTAGCACTTTGCCCTCTGTCACATTTTAGTAACGCGGGCATACAGTAAAGAGGGCCTGACTTACAGGTGATAGAACGCAGAAAGGCATGAGAAAGACGCACAGCTTCCTTCTTGCTTTCAGCCGTGTGAGGCACCTGCTCGTCCTCAGCTGCCCTTCAAGACCTCACCTCTCCCACGAAGGGCGCCATGGCCACAAGCCGGAGGCATAGCGCCCTCCTTTGCCACAGATGATGGAGCACACTGACCTCTGGGCAACTTTCACTACATTTTTAATTAACAGCCATTTTCTTCAATAATAATGCAGATGCAAAGGGAAAAAGAAATCCCTTTCAGTTGCTAGTATAATTAAGCTGCAGAGATTAGGCTGATCTTTGCTGCCTCTCCAGAGCTCTCTAAGGGAAGATAACTGTTGTGCATAGAGATTTTCTCAGCTGTTTTGCTTCTAAAGGATTCAGTGACTGCCTACTCATGATGTTTTTCAATTCTGGCTACCAAGTCTGAATACTTGTGTTTTGAATGAACACTCACTGCCTTCGAGTTTCTGCTTGGCCCCTCCTCCTCTGCACCTAAAACAACCATACCACATGTCACAGTTCCTCTTTTATTTTTTTCCTTACCTTTACTTTCTGTTTGTTTGGGTTCTTACATATAATATAATTCAGCTATTTACAAAGTGATCTGTTACAATATGAAATGAGTTTGGTCTCAATTAACTTCCTAAAACTCATGAAAAAATATATCAAAGTGCATCACACATCGGGGCACCAGCTGTTTAATGTAACTCTTTCTTTACTGTGTTTTTCATGCTATGTGTCATGCTTATAAACTGTGAGAGCCATAGATCTTTTTTAGTGATTTTCCATTTATTTAATCATACCAAAGTGGCATATGTCTGCAGAGCCTAGTTTGTGAGCTCCCTTCATCAAACAGCTGCATGCAGCCCACTGTTTAGTGGGATACACCTTCTTATTAGAAACTTCTTCCAGGGGCTGCCCAAGCCCTGCCTTGCCATAGCTCTGACTTTCACAGGATTTGGTCAGTCCTCTAGAGTTCAAAAGATAAATCCTGCAGGTCTTCCACACTGACAGCCCTTTAGGGAATAACACACAGCTGCTCTTTCCTCCCAAGCTTTCCTTTTCTGCACCCAAGCAACTTGTAAGTGGCATTCACAAGAAGGGAGTCTGCTTCTGCCACTACTAGTGATGTGACCCTGGGCCTTCGTTTCCTCATTTCCTCATTGGATAGTGAGGCCACTTGGCTGAGTGGACTGCTTTACCAAGCGCTGGTTGTGGTAGCTGGTAGATGGGTATTTGCCTTCCAACAGCAAATAATATTCTCATTTTCATGTTAACGTCAATGGCACATCCTCAGGTTAGTAATTTTTTAAGAGTCCACGGAGTCTTTCAGTGATGGGAAATTAATCAAGCATTGCTTTTATTGAGTCGGCATACATAGGAAATGAAGACTGTGAGACTGTCCAGGAGCACCCAGCTTTGGGGGGTTACACATGCGTGCCCAATAGGAAACCTCTCCTCAGAATTCTATTTGTCCCTTAGTATCAGCAACTGAAGAAAGTATCTTTCTGGAAAGATTTATCATAGTATATCTTAGAATGCAGAGAAGTTTGTTCTTTTCTTACACCTGAAGTTCAGTGCAACATAATGTAAAATAAGGGAGGAGCAGGGTGTGCTATTCCTTCTGCCCAGTGAGTTTTTATTTTTGGTTTTTCTTCTTAGGAATAAGTAGATTTTTAAAATGTTTCAGCCAGCACATCTGTTGCTAGCCTCCAAGCACATCTTTAAGATCCACTGCATGAACTTGCAAGAAGAAAATGTTTAAATGTTAATAAGAGTGGGAATCAGCTGTTGATTATTTTAGAATTTATTAATGCTCCAGTGAACCCTAAAGAACTCAGCCCCTCATCAGGAGAGATGTAGGTTCCCTTGGGCATTCTGGGAGCAAGTTCTTTCTACCTGAAGAGCCAACAGAGGACAAATGGAAGGCATTGAGGCTTCCGGGAGGTGCGTGGGGAGTTTTAGGTCTCCCCAGGATTTTAGTGGATGTGTATGCCTTTACTGGAGTAAAAAGTCATGGCCTGATGCTGGGTTTGTCTTGGGTACATGTGCCACCCTCGATCTCAAGAAGGCAGTTGCTAAAGACATAAATAGACTAGAAAAACCCTGAAAGAGAATATAGGAGGATGGTCCCACCACACATCCTGAACCCTGGAGCATCTACACCCTCTCAAGACAGAACTGTCATCAGGGAGAAAAGTCAGGGCACACAACTGGTGTGTCTGTGAGAGGCTCTCCTTTACTGTGCAAAGGGAGAGTAGAACTCAGAACATGAGGTTGGCCTGGGGCTCGTGAGAAATGACCACGTGGGAAAGGAACTCTAGAGACACAGAAGAACGATGTGGATCTGGTGAATTTTGTGTTGATCTTTTCTGTTGCTGCTTATTTTTCCTGCAAAATTTTCTACAATGTAGTATGTTGTGATAGCAGAGAGTTGTGCTTTTGTTCCTCGTGCATGGAGGAAATTTCTTCCTGGGCAACACCTGCAGTAATAATGTTTTATTTGGGCAATTTCCATGTTCCCTCAAATTGAGTATTACTTTAGCTAAATTGAAAATCTTGGATCTTAGGCTGTGCTGTGAGAAGAGCACACCGTCCACACATGAAGGCCCAGGTACTAAGTGTCTTGCTCTTCACACATTCATTACTGCAGGTAGAGTCTGCTGTGCGTGTGGAGAAGGGGCAGGCAGTACATGTATGTGTTTGCCTGCCTAAGGGAGCATGGGCTTCAGATTTGTCCTTGGTCTCATCTGGAACAGGACTTCATGCTCACTCTTTCCCAAAACTTAAATTCGTAGTTTATTTTTAGCTGAACTCTGATCACTGTACCCAGCAGTGTTACCAGCAATACACGCTTGAGATTAAGCCTCTCTAAGTCAGCTCACAGTTTGGAGGAAAATAGCAGCAGAGTCTGAAAGCCCCTGGAAGTGTTGGACAGCCACGGTAGAGGCAGCAGGGTCCCCTTTTTAAAGACTCGTGTGCGTAGCCATGCATGCCTGTATGACAACTGTGAGAGGTTACGTAGGATTAAAGGCCACCAAAGGATTCAGATAATAAATGCAATTGGAGGAGAAAAGTCACCATATAAATCATTTTTAGGTTTCTATAGTTACTTTAAAACCAGATGATTCACATCCAACCCAAATCCCCGAAGCTTTCAGGGTTGTATGTAGTAAACCAATCTGTCCACCAGCTGGGAGTACAAGGCACATGTAGGACTTGCAGGCTGCAGTCCTCGTGGTAGCCCTCGAAAGCTGGGTGTGAGGCTCGGGAGTCTGGGAAGGGTTGAGCTTGGCAGGGGGAGGGGAAGACAGGGCAAAGAGCAGGACTCCAGTGGCTGCCCACCAGTCTGTGTCCCACAAGCAGGGACTGTAGTATCTAGAGGGTCACAAAAGTTGGAAGGCCTGCTATAAAACAGGGCCTGTCCTCAGGGAATGTCCCTTCTCAGTGAGAACATAGGAGGGGCAGAACTGTAAAGTGGAACTGAACTGTGATGCTGTGTCTGTGGCGTGATCCTGCCATCCAGCTCCCTGCTCCCAGAAATAACTCAAAACATTAACGTTGTTGCTTTGGGGTGGAGCGTTGAGTTATTTTTCTTCCACACATAATTTGCCTGATTTTCCTGAATGGTCTCTTACAGTATTTGTGATGAAAAGAATTTAACGTATGTACAATATCCAAAGGTATCAGAGCCTTCAGGCCAAGGCACAGGCACAGGGGTCATGCCAGCAGAGAGTGATACAGGGTCCTGGTGGGCCGAAGCTGCAGGAAGGCTTTGCAGATGGGTGTATGGGTCCAGCTGTCTAATGTATCAGCTACTTCAGAGTCAGCTTGGCAGAACTGGCAGGAGAAGGCAGTGGGCGGGTTAGCCCAGCTGGGAGGGACAGCATTCCAGCAAGGGGTCAAGCCAGAGGCCAGCCCCTGTGGGGTTGATAAGACATGTATCATTCAAGGTTGTTTTGTGGAGGTAGCTGGTGTCACTTTAGCAAATTTGAACACAAGACAGCAGAAGTAGGAGATGAGGAGAGAAGGTGAGGTGGACAGAAGGGAAGAGAGAGGACCGGGGCTCTGGGACAGGCCATACAGATGCCCCGCAGGACCCTGAGAGCACATGGACCGGCGGTCAGCATCAACTCAAACTCAGAAGCCTGGGTGGCAGGCTGGGCTCAGCGCTCCTCTTCCTTTCCGGCGCAGGATCCCCAAGCTGGCGAGCAGATGCGGGCCAGCCAGGGTGGGTGAAGGTGCGCACCTTCTGCCCTCCAACTCGCACTCCAGGTTTTTTGCTGGCCAGTGCAGTGTGCATTCATACCTCACCTGTGGCTTGAATTTGGGAATGACCCTCCTCCCCTCTCCCCCCGAGGACAGAGCTTTTGCTTCTTGTCCCATCCCTGTCCCTGCAGGTTCTCAGTGCTGTTTGGCTTTGGCTTTAGAAGGTGGCCCATAAGGTCACAGATCACTGTCACCAAGTGTCATTAAAATCCAAGCCTTCCATGGCTGTAGGGTGGGGGCTAGAGAAAAGCCCGGGAGGGCACCTTGGGACACCTACCATGGCACACGTGAGGTCAGTTCTGATGCAGGGTCAGGGTTAGATTTATGGGAAATGAAGACGACTGCATAAAGATTTAATAGAGGTCTCTGAAAAGAAACAAGAAAAGGTCATACTAGTTGACTTTAATTGAGCACTGTGAGCTAGGTGTTAGCGTAGAGGTTTTGCATGTATTAGCTTGTTGCTTCCACAATAGCCCAATGAGTTATTTATTATCAGTATCCCCATTTTTAGACAAGGAAACTCAGCCATGAGAAGTTAGGTCACTTCTCCAAGGCCACACAGCTGGCAAATGGTGGAGTGAGGTAAACTTGCAAGGTGGGCAGAACCCAGAGCCCTGCACCAGTTGTCTGTGGTTTGGGGCTATTCTGATATGCAGATATGGTTTTCCACATGTGCCACTACGGGACACAGGCAGAGAACGCTGGCTGTCACCTTTCTGTGCAGTTTTTGAGGGGAGACACAGTACTGACTTCATGTTGTTACCTCTTCCTGGTGTGATGCCTGCTGATTTATAAAGAGAGTTCAATACATATTTATTTCCTTAGATTGAGTTAATTTGCATGTCTAATACATGAAGGCACTTAACTGATTTGGGGGTCTTTGGTGATGTTTAGTGGCAGGGATAGAATTACATCTTCCCGTGCTCCCTTGTATGGGGAAAATGAACTGAAATTCAGTTGAGATTACAGGTGGGCAATTGCTCCATCATCGCACAGATAAACCCTTTCTGCCCAAGGGAATTCTTCCTCCAGGGACTGTATTTTCTTCCATGTGCCTCAAGGTGCAAATGTGGTCGCTAATGAGCTGATGTTCCTCTGGGAGGTCAAGTTGAAAGATCATCAAAGGAGATGGCAAGTGGCTCTCTGTTGACATCAATTTAAGGTTATCTCTGACTCTGGGGGATTGCTGTAGCCTGGGATAATTAAAATCCATAGAATTGGCTCGGCACAGAGCAGTTAAGAGTTACTGTAAGGGCGCTCTCCCCGAGGAGCCCTCTGGCTTAGCAAAAATTGCTTTTCTTATATTTTCCCCCACCTAGCTTTCCAGCAAAAGTTTGGTAAACGCCTTGAAACCTTTCCCTGCAGCCTGTGCAGGCTTTGCCATGCAGCAGCCATGGCTTCATACCATCATGCCCTGGTGTCTCTTCGTCCACTTTGGCATGCTTTCCAGGGAGGTAATTTTTTTTTTTTTTTTTTTTTTTGAGACAGGGTCTCACTATGCAGTTCAGGCTGGCACTGAGCTCACTTGGTAGCCCAGGCTGGTCTTGAACTCTCAATGATCCTCCTGCCTCAGCCTCCCAAGTGCTGGAATTACAGGCTTGCGCTACCACACCTGGCAGTACTTTGATTTATCATGTTAATACAGCAGCCCCATAGAGAGGCACACGTTCCTCTAGACACATATTTTCTCATTCGCCCTGCACAACAGCTCTGAGGTGACCTAGCAGGTGCCACTGTCCCTTTTCTAGAGGAGGCGCCCTTCTCAGGGTGTGAGAGCTGGCAATGATAGCGTCGGATCTGCAGCCTAAGGCTGCAGTCACCACACCCTATCTGATCTGGTATTTTTGTTTCTTTCCCTCACAGTATCTGGGAAAACTTTAGTTCCATAAGACTAGTGATTTTAAAACTGCTTATTAGCATATCTGTTGTACTTAGTGCAGCTCCGTGGAAAAGAGCTGGTCTAGAGGCTCCAAAAGTTTTTGTACAAGTCGCCCCTTCATACCCACTGGGGATTGGCTCCTGGGCCCACCTTCCCCTGTGGATACCCAAATCTGTGGATGTGCAAGTCCTCTGTATAAAACAGTGTGGAATCTGCATAGAACCTCTACATGTCCTCTCATGTACTTTGAATCGTCTCTAGGTTGTTATGATACTAATACAGTATAGATTCTATATAGGTATTCATTGCACTCAGTTATTCAGGGAATAATGACAAAATTCTGTACATACTCAGTACAGGTACAATATTTTTGATGCTTTTGATTTGCAGTTGGTTGGCCATGTGAATGTAGAACCTGTGGCTGCCAATGGCTGACTGTATTGGCTAAGGTACTAACTGAAGGGCCTCTAAAGCCAAGCCCCTTTTAGCTTCAGGGGCAAAGCAGCCGCAGCAGGGGCAAACGACCACAAGAAGAGGCAGGTGCCCTGGAGACCCCAGAAAGGGGTTTAGCGGCCATCCCTGCCATTACAGCTAGTAACCATTGTGAATTTCCCCTTGAACTTCTGCATAATCTGCCTCCTGCTGGCCACCTTCACTAAGCCTTTCCTCCTGGGCTGCTCCCATTTGAGCCCAGATGGCCTAGGCTGTACCTGGCAGCGGCTGCCCAGGGCGCCTCCCTCCCGAGCCTGTGCTTACCAGGAGGCCAGAGCAGAGCTCTAATAGAGACGTGCAGCTGATCTTCCAGCTGCTGTTGCTAAGCAGCTGGCTTTTGGTTGCCAGGAGATTATCCTGGAGTTCAGAATGTGGCGCTAGCATGTGGGTCTCTTCGGGGCCAGGGCTGTGCTCCAGCACCAAAGCGTTGCCACGCCTTTCTGTACACAGCTCCAGAGGTAGGCAGAGCCCTTGTAACCAGAGGGGACGCCCTCCACATCTTAGTTGTTAGAAATAAGAAGTGCACAAAGATCAGGTTTTTATCTCCTCAGGTTTACAGGGCTCAATGATTCTTCAGGATATAAGAGGGGAGAAAATACCACAGACCTTCAGTAAAGCGGGATAAAGAAACAGAAATTGAGCTTTTGTGCTTGTGATGGAGGGGAGGAGACTAGTGCTTTTGAATTTCCTCCAAGTGACTGTTTTATTTTTATGGGGGAAATAAGCAGAGGCGTGAGTGGGCAATGAAACAGAAAGGCCCTGCAGGAGAGACTGTTGTGCTGGAATCTTCTGGACTGCTGGGCTAATACGGTGACATACTACCTCGTCTCGAGGTTTGACAGCTTCCAGAGCTGGAACTAGGAAGATAATTTGGGGAATGCTGCCAAGAAATGTTTGTGTGCCCAGGGCCATGCCCACATGCAGAAGCCAGAACCCAGCTCCCTGAAGGTCAAAGTGAGGTCTGGGGTTGGAACTCCTCCTCCTGCAGGAAATGTATAACATGAGGGCAACAGGATGTATCATGCTGGCCTGCCATCGTCATTTCATGACCAGCCTTTGGGACAGAGCCGAGCCCAAGGACACTTCTGTCAACCAACTAAGTATATTTGTCGCCTGTACTGTGTGCTCAGCCCTGTTTTAGGTGGTGTGGTAGATGCAGAGGTATAAGCTACGCGATTCCACCCCTAGAGGAATGAAGAACCCACTTGTGAAGGAGTATATGAAGGTGTGTAATTAAGCGGAAACTTTCACAGCTCAGCCTTTGTGACGTAGGAGAGCAGAGTGGGGAGCTACCCTTCAGGCTTCAAGGCTGGGGAGGCTCCGTGGAGGTTGTAGGCTGGGATGGCCCTGCAGGATGGGTTTCTGTGAGCTGAGGGCAGGAGAAAGGAAGTGTCAGCCAGGGAGAGTTTAGCAGAGATGAAGTGGTCCGGGGAGCTTGGAATGCACTAGGAATGTGGGGGACCATGCTCACCAGAGCTGACTGCTCCTGGGTATGACTGGCACTGGGGCAGAGGTGGTTACTGGAAGCTTTCAGAAGAAAGGTGTGAATCAATCAACATGGAAACACCAGTTTCTAGACTCCTTCAGATATTTCGAGAGACAGAAGGGATGAGTGACACTCTCTCCACCAACCCTGATTCCCAATAACCAAAGGGATCCAACCCAGCGAGCCACATTCCTTCTCTTCCATGGTTAAGTGTGTCAGGAACTTTCCCTGGAACTCTTCCTGGTGGGTGGGGAGTGGCCGCTGAAACTGGCTGTTCACTCTTGGCCTGACCATTTAGCTGCTAAGTAATTTCCTCCTTGATCCTTACTCAGAGTAAATGACTGTTTTTGTTTGGGACGATATCACCTGCCAAAAAGATGAAAGATGAGGGACAGAAGGCAGAGGGGATGTTAAGAAAACAGTAGATGTTAGCGTGGGTGGAAGGCAGCATTCTGCACTCACCAAGGCATTCTGTGGAATCATAATGGCGGACAGGTTGCATGTGGAGGCTCTGACAGACAATCCAAGCTCTCCCACTTCCTCCTGCGGCCCTTAGAGCAAATAGTTAACTCACTAAAGAAAATTATAAGACCCACCTCCCTTCCTCTTCTGGATGTTATGATGCTTCAAGGGATTAACGTACATAGTATGTGCATGGGTATTTGGCAGATAGAATAGTCTCAGGAAACGTTAGTAAGACCACTGTTCAGTCATGGGCCTCTACAGTGCTCAGTGTATAAGTCTACACTAGTGATAGCCAGGAGTTGCACAGAAACGAGTTCCAGGGGGAGCCAGACTGAATACAGAGTGTGGGTGGAGGGCAGATACGGTAGAGGGTATGTCTGGGTTCTCAAAGCCAGGCCAGGGCTTCGCAGAGCCCAGCAGAGCTCTAGGTCCCTCAGGGCTCATGCACCTATGGAGAGGAGGACAGCTCTAAGTACAAAGGACCCAGGGCTCAGCCTGAGGCTACATAGCTACATGAGCAGCCAGAGTTCCGGGGTAGGCCTGGAAGGGACACCAAGAACACTGAGGAGGACCAGGGCAGAAGGTGCTGGACCGAGGGGGCTGGGTGTTTAAAGGTGCCCAGCCTGGCTCCCGTGCAAGTTACTAAAGTCTTAAAGTAGGGAGGGAGATGGCTAGAGCCCAACATCGGGTAGCCAGTTCTTGCAAGTTACTCTTTAACATGTCTATTTGCCCATTTCTGTGATCCATGATTTGCATTACAGGTTTCCTTTTTTTCTTGGGGACCTGACTGTGAGCAAGGAAATCACCGTGACATTTGCTTCACTTGACCTCTCCAAGCGTCCTGCATTTTTATCATCAGTTAGATCAGCCAGCATTTGCTGTGCACCTGAGACCCACCCAGCTGAGCAATGAACCCAGGGGAGCGTGCTGGAGCGTGAGCTCAGGCAGCTCCCAGGTGGACAAGGATCATTTAGAGCCAGGCATGTTTAACCTGTGTCCTGTGGGTTGGACACACACAATAAAAAATTACAAATAAGCGAGTTTTGTTTCTTATATACATTAACGCTATTCTATGTTTTACATGCAGCCTTTCTCCTCAGTGCAGCCCAGACACGCCAGGTGTGTGCAACCCACAGGCTGAGGTTGGTTACGCTGAAGTCTGAGGTCGCTCTTCTTGTGAGCTAGGTCTGTGCTGCTGGGGAGAGAAGGCTGCTGTCAGTCATTGTGGGTGGGGAAACCGGACAGACTTACAGCAATACTTGGGACTTGGGCTAGGCCTTCAGGGTTTTGCATGTGCAGACAGGAAGATACGCTGGGGCTGTAGGGTTCAGTGGGGAGGCAAGGGTAATTTAGGTGGGGGAAATCAGAGTGGGAGAATTCTGTGGTGCAACATATTGGAAGTCTTGGTATCATCATTTTTGTGAGGGTTTTTTGTTGTTACAATAATGCATACTAATTGAACAGAATGATGGGTTTCTTTGTGACATTTGCGTACCTGCATATAGCACCATCAGCTTTGGGTTGGGAGTTTCTAGAAGAATATTGTTCCAGTTTCTTCTATGTCCCAGGAATCTGGAGACTTGCATCTCACAGACTTGTGCAGTATAAATAACTCAAAAATTTTGAGAAATGACAAGGTTGGCAGGCATGAATTTTCAGTCTGCTGCTCAGCAGCTGACTGCTGAGGCTTGCAATGATATGCATGGAAACTTAGCTGGCAAAATTTGAATTCTCCTTCCTCCGGGGGCCCGGTCAGGGTTGTAGGGAAGGGAGTTGGTGGTGGGTGGAGGAATCCACAATTTGGGATTCGGAGCAATCACCCTACATAACCACTTTCTTCAAAGAAAGGCCTGCCACACTATCTCATTGCACAGGGCAGGGAGGAGATAGGAAAATCGGTGCTTTATGTGAGTGCCCGCATGGTAAGGATGCTCTGTTAGGACGGTAGCAGTGGTGATAGTGTGATGATGGCAGTAGTGAACGGCAGCAGTCATTGTGATGATTTTGATGGTGGCAGTAGCAGTTACAATGATGGCGGCTGCTATCTTTGTGGTGATGGCGGCAGTCGGGATGGTGATTACGGTGGCATCACTGTAATCAGGATGGTGATTACGCCGTGACGGTGTTGATGGTAGCAGTGTTAGCTATCACGGTGACTGTGGCAGTTGCAGTGATGACGGTGGTGACAGTGATAAAGAGGAGGCCGGGTACTTTGTGCAGTATTGGCAGGTGACATAGCTCTCCCATGCTGATCCTCTTACTCGATCAGAAAGCAAAAGCATGAGGGAGACAGCAGCTGTTACCTCCCTTTGAAAGACAGAGGCTGAAACTGAGAAAGGTTTGTCAGCAGGTGCTTTTTCTTCGTTCCTTTTGACCAGGATGTCTCTTGTCTTTGTTCAAGGAGTGACCTGGATAGCCACAGCTGGAAATCTTCAGACACACGCAGACAGACAGACAGACAGACACTCCTGCAGGCCAGAGGCAGCAAATAGTATTTCTAGAAATAGAATTTGATCCTGGAAGTTTGGGCAGAAAAGTAGCACACAGGATAATGAACAATATGGAATGTATGTGTATGATCGGGGTGTTCGGAGGGAAAGGAGATTAAGGGTTAATTTGTGAATTAACAGACTTACATAGATTTCCTCAGAATTGAAGGCTAGAGAAGGAAAGGAAACTTCTTCACTGAGTCAGGCTCATCTAGTTTACTACAACCTACTTGTGAAGCAGCAAATTTTATACAATTGAAAACTGTTGCATGAGCAGAACAATGACTTCCCTTGAGGTCATGTGGGAAAGACAGAGATCCAGGTCTGTCTGACCCCTGAGCACTGTAACTGTCACCAACACCCTAGTTCACACCTGCTGCTTCATGCATGTACTGCCTGGCAGGGGGGCTCAGCCCTGTAGCTCCAGCCTAAGGGGCTTGGAGAGATTTGATCTTCAGAGCTACTGATCAGCAGGAAGTCAGATCTCGCCCATAGAGCGGCTCTCACTCTAGCAATGGATTTGAATGTTACTCATGTCAGTAAGTAAGTGGACACAAAATTGAAACCACTGATATATGCTGAGGAAAATTATAGCTTTAGTTTTCATTTGCTCTGGAAGGACTTGGCCATAGTGACTTCAGATGGTCCTGGAGACATCTGAGGCTTCAAAAGTTGTGTGTATCTCTGTTACCTGCCCCTTGCATAACCTTCACAGACTGAGAGGCCAAGGAGGAGGGGTCCTGGGTGATGCTGATGGTCCTGGTGTGTGGATACTTGTTTTCCAATGCACCCGGGGCCTGGGACAGGTTTCTGGCTTCAGGGTGTCCTTTGGGCTGTAAGGTAGCACCCCGGCACTAAATTCCTTGACTAGTAAGTTACTCATGCAATCATGTGACCCCTGGAGAAGGTGACCTGTGGGCAATGACCTCTACAACTTTGACTTGGGGATTTGTGGTCGTGGGTACAGTTCAGAATCATAAAAATCATGCTTTACATTTGAATATAATGTTATACTTTTCTTGACACATTCCTTGTCTCATCCTCCCTAACCCTGTGTATAGAAGTGATGGTAGATATTTTTAGCCCAAGGCTGCAGATCCTGAGAGTAGGGAAGTGCTCTTCCTGGAAGAGCAAAAGCCTATGATGGAGAGAGGCTGGGGCAAAGTGTCCTTCTCTGTGTATTTTCTTGCTTCTCACCTAAACAAATGCTTGTTTTTTCCTAGAAAGGCCTGCAGCTCGTGAATAGTGTACTTGCACATCCAGAATTAGACGATTTTGCAGCCAACAATTCTGTAGCAGATAGAGCCCCTAGAGCATTTTCTACTCGGGGCTGGCCACCTCTGTGGAAGCCTGGGGGCTTTACTGGCAGCATTTTACTGCACCTGCCTGAGCTGTGCTTCTGCCCTTGTATGCTGGTCGTAGGCAGAGCAGCCTTACCCACATGCTGCAGTTTGATTTGGAATTGTGCATTCTCTCTGCTTTCCTCTTTTAGAAGGGATGGATTTAGCCCTGGCACACTAAATACAAACCCTCACTTCATCCTGAGAGCTCTTTCCGTCCACCTCTCCTTGGGCAGGCTATTTACAGACGTGCTGTGATCTGCTCGTCATCCTACCACGCGGGTCAATCAACCAGTGAAATGAAAGGGAAGGCCCCAAGCCAACGAATTTGGGCAGATGAGCCTTATGTAACACGTGCTAAAAATATGCAGCTAATTGGAATGGAAAAGCGAAAAATGAGTTTGCCATAGTCTTAGTCTGAGCGATAGAGGAGCAGTTTCTCCCAGCAAAGATGCCCAGATATAAATAATTTTACTCTTGCGTGTACTTTCCATTTTGTAGCTCTTAAATCATGTTTGGTTTCCACTCACCCCACTTCTCACCGCCCCCCCATATCCACAGGAGACCAAGTTTGGGCAGCAGAAACCAGGGAGAATCAAAGCAGAGATGAGAGGGACGCTGCCCCTCCGGGGCAGAAGGAGGCCGAGTCTCGGTGGGTGGGCAGGTGTTAAAATGTTAAATAAAGCTTTCAGTCTGACTGCTTGCCAAGCCAAACACTGAGAAAACACAAATTATCAAAGGGTTCTTTCTACCCTGGAAATGGGTCACCATTAGGGATTTTTCTAAGATTGCAGCGAACACTGTTTTCTTCCCGTTCCATGCCCATCTGTCCCCCATCCCAGACCTCACTCCACCAGTTATCTCCATGTGTACCTGTCATCTTTAGCTCCTGCTCACTGTCTTTTCTCACACATGCACTGCCCTCCCTCACTGCACCCTCAGATGGGTGATCTGCATGCAGTGGGTGCAGTTTCTGTTGACTGTGAGCACCTTGAAGGCAGCACCTCAGAAACCCTTGTTTCCAGGATGCCCAATACAGTGCCTGGGCCAAGATGGCCCCAAAGTCTTGCTTTTGAATAGCTGAATCATGCAGTAAATCAATGAAGAGACAAGGCAAAGGTAGCATGTTAATGTTTCCGAAAAATAGAGCATGAGAAACGAGCCTGATTCGTATTCAAGTCTGACATCGGTAGACAGATGACGCTTCCATCTGGCTCATCAGTCACCTGGTTACTGTGCTGTGTGACATGACACCTTGCAAGTGAGGACAGGGGACTCTAAAGATAGCAGGATAAGATGTCATAGAGTGAATTAGAAGGTTAAATTGGGTGTTTGGAAAAGCACATGGGTTAGAGAATCAGAGACTGATAAGAGATTTGGAAGTGACCTAGTACTACTTAACCGGTTAAAACTGAAGTGCAAGCCTAGGGTGTTTAAAAAAATGTGACCAAAATTACATGATCGGTTAGTGACAGATCCAGAATAGTGCCTGGTGGCTCATGCTGGATGCTTATTGAATCTTACAAATGTAGGGCCTGATTCTAGAATCCAGCCCTGCCTGGACTCCACCCTGACCTGGACTAGTAAGAAGGAGAGAGTCCACTAATACAAAAGACAGGCATCCCTCCCACCCCCAGACACGTCTGAGGAAGGCTTTTGCCATCCCTCTGCCTATTGAATGACTGTTTGGTCTGTGGTGGACGTGGCAGGTGTGATTACTTGTAATGAACTCTGTGGCCTCATGGTTGGGAGGAGATCACTGTCACTTGGAAGATTTATCACACCTAGAGTCCATGTGTTTCATCTGTTGTTTAGTTGGTTTTACTAGACTCAAAACCTTGTGGCTGCAAAAGAGATTCCAGGTGACAGATCAGAAATGTGCGCTGTTCAGTCCCCTCCCCGGGAGCCGACTGCAGGAAGATTTGAGGTGGTAAAGCCAGAAGAGGGCTCCAGAGGTGTCTTCCTTACTTTCCTCTGGGATTTAGCAAGTGTCTTGGTTACTTTCCTCTTATTGCTGAGAAGAAATACCTGACACCCAGAATTAGCGAAGGAAAGGCTGTTTAGCTCACTCTTTGTGGAGGTTTCAGTCCATATTCAGCTGGCTCCAAAACAGAGTGGCACATGACAGAGGGCAGCAGTTCCTGGCAGTGGAAAACAGCAAAAGCAATAAGAGCAAAAATGCAGAGCAGCAGCGGGGCGAGCAAACCTGTTTCCCTTCCGTATTTTGTATGCAAACTACCCGCCCCAGGCCAGATGTAGCACTCACACCCATAATCCCAGCATTGCACCATGAATCAATCATAACTCTAGAAGCATCCCCCATGACTGCATGAGCCTCTGGGGGGACACGCAGACACAAACCATAACAGGAAGGCAACTTACCGTTCTTGCCTGGGTACTGTTGGGCATGTGATTGTGTCCTTTCTCCCATTTCCTCCTCCCAGTTGTACTTTATGTAACTTATTTCACCCTCACATCTTTTGACCTTAGGAGGTCACCTCTGTTCCCTCTTTAAGGTCACAAAGCAGAGGCTAGGAATGTTATATAACGTGTGCACAATTTGGTATGCTTTAAGATGGAGCTCTTGGTTTACAGTCATGTTGCCCCTGGTTGCATTTTTAAAAACTGGAGATGGATATTTTTCTCTGTTGCCCAGACTTCCCATAAACTCCTGTACTCCAGTGATCCTTCTGCCTCAGCTGCCTGAGTAGCTGGGACTATAGTAGTTTGTACTCTGTGTCTGGCTAGGTTGATATTTTTATATCTCTTTACAAGTTCCTGCATTCACTGGTAACACGTATAATTTATCATATCCCTACTGTGTAGTGCTAGTGTTATGGTATGTTGATGTGAAACAAATGGCTTTGATAGCTATGAGATACCTGGCTCTGTGCTAGGAGCTGTGATGTGTCCTAGAAAAATCACCTAGAATTCCTGCCCTCAGAGAGCTTATAGTTGAGGTGAATATGCACCAGACATTCCAAACAGGCCCTGCACAGTTAGAAGCCAGGGTGAATGAGAGAGAGCTAAATGGTCTAACAGCACCTTGTAGTGGCGTTAGCTCATTGACCTAAATTCCCTCACTCTTAAACAGCTCCCTGAGGGTGACCTACACTCTAGTTGAAGCCACCTGCAGTGTTCGGCTTCATCGTTGTTCCATTATGGCCTTACTTCTTTGTACTCTCCTGTCCTAAGTATTCCGTAATTGAACACTTCGTTGTATTCGGTGCCGCAGAGGACCAGCTTTGTTCACTTTTTTAATGAAGTAGCATAGACACAGAAGAATGCACAAGGGTCCAGCCTGGTAAATTTTCACCGAGTGAAGATGCCACGCACTCCGTGTCCAGATGAAGAAGCGGAACCTGACCAGGGTCCTCATGCTCCCTGCCACGCCCCCTACCATCCTACCTTCTCAGTGTCCAAGAACAGGGCGTAGTTTTTAAACTTTAAACAAATGGATCCATGCAGTTTATGCTTCTTTGTATCTGCTTTCTTTCATTCAATGTTACCTTTCTGAGCTTCCTCCGCGGCTGTCACTGTGGGAGGGTAGCCCACGGTGAGACAATTGACGGCATGTGGTGGCTTCCAGTTTAAGGGTGGGAAAAGTAATGCTGCAAGGAGGGTTCCAGTGGGTGACCAGATGTACACGTCAGTGTTGAGTGTGTACTCGGGAACCGGATCGCTGAGCTCCGTGCTTGTAACTGCTCAGCCCCAGTAGTTACTCTCTCCCAAAGCGAGGGTGCTGATTTCCGCTCTCGCCAACCTCGGCTGAAGGTGGCAGTGGCTCAGTGTCCCCACCAGCACTTATTGCGCTGTTTTCCCCAGCATCAGCTTTTCTGATGGATCTATCTCAGTGGTTTTTATTGTGAAATATATATAGCATGAAATTTGCCATTTCAACCATGTTTTAGAGTGGCACTTAACATACTATTAAGCATCCATTTCGGTCGTCCACCTCCAGAACTTTGTTTCATCTTCCCAGATGGAAAGCACCTTGCTAGTCAATACTAATTCTCCCCCATCCCTTGCCAGACAGTGTTCTACTTGGTCTGTATGGATTGGAACCCTCTAGGTGGACTCGTGCGGCAATTGTTTCTGTGACTGGCTTCTTTCTTTTAGCATAGTGTCTTCAGGACTCATTCACGCTGTAGTCTGTGGCAGAGTTTTCTGTGTTCCCAAGGTAGAACTCCACCATTGTGTGTATAGAGCGCACCGTCTGTCCATTCATCTATTGAGACATTTAAGTTGTTTTACCTTTGGCTATTGTGAATAATGCTGCTATGGACACTGCTTTTGAAGTATCTGAATCTCACTTCTCTCTCTCTCTCTCCCTTTCTCTCTCTGCCACATTTGGTTTAGATAGTCATCGTTTGACTTTGTTCTGACTCGAATTTCATTTTCTTGAGAGCTTCGTGTTGCATTTCTCTTGAGCACTTTTTATATGTGTATGGGCTACCTGGATATTTTCTTTTGGACGTGATTGCCCAAGTTTTCTTTTATCCATTTTTCTATTTGGTTTCTGGCTTTTTTCTCAATGAATTGTAGGAAGCCTTACAGATTCTGGGTATGAGTCTGCTGAAGAAATGAATTGGCAAGCACCTTCTTCTAGCGTGTGCCTTGCCTTTTCCCTCTCTGGAAACGTACTATTTTGATGAGCACAATTTCCCAACTAATGTCCACTTTATCAACTTTTTCCTTAATGGCTGGTACTTTTTATGTTCTACTTACAGTGCTGCCTATCTACAGTCATTAGCATATTCACTTATGATTTCTTCCAAAAGCTTTATTATTTGACCTTTCACCTGGCTGACTGCCTTTTTAGCTGTTTTACCCCAGGTTTACTTGGTTGCTTACAGCATGAAAGGATGTGGGCAGCACCATAGTGAGCTCTTGTTAACTTTGGCCGGTGGTAACCAGGTCAGGGCGTTGCGGAAGCATACATAGGCTCAGGCGTTCCTTGCTTCAGGGATCAGGTTTGCTTGATCATGCTGAAGAGTTGCATATAAATTATAGCTAACAGATTTGGCTATATTACAAACACTGAGCCTGTGACTTTTCAGACATCATCAAGATTTAGGAGATAGTCTTCTAACCCGTGTCCGCTTTAACTTGCTAAATTGACTCTGCGTCCCATCCTCCCCTCCCCCACAGGTGCTTGCGGTACCCTTAAAGGCTCTTGGCTACAGTAGAGCAGCCTGCACTCTACTCCCACGGTGAACTCCGGCCCATTGTTTTAATTTTTATATTTATCAAAATCACTCATGTTTATTGTTCTTACTATAATTACATTAATTTTGAGCAAACCTTATTTTATAAAAATGTGAACGAAAGGCAAACATTTCCATGAAAATGAAGTTGACTGTGGTAGAAAGAGCCAAGGAGGAATTGCTAATTATGTTTCTGTTGGATTATGGGTGAGAGAAAGAACAATAAAACGCTGGGAGTGTGGATAATAAAGTGCTAAACAGATTCCGAATCCAGATTTACTCATCAGCATTGCTTTGCTCTGCTGGAAAGACATGGACATTGGAAATGATAGATAATCCATTATCTAAGGGAGGTGATATAGAACTTAAAAAGGAACCATGCCTTTAAGACCTTGGCCTTCAGTTACTGGCACATGAGTGTACATATGTGTTTATTTTCAGATAAGTATTATAAGTTTGAAAGTATATTGCCAGATAAAATATTTAAAGTACATATATCTTATTTCTTTTATGATTCTCTGTTTTAATTATTCATTAACTAAGCATTCTTCTGCTCACTACAAGTAAGAGGGGTAAAGGGGAAGGAATCTCTGAGTTGCCCTTAAGCTAAGTACTTCTTTGAAGTCCTATTTCATGTAAAAACAAAGCAAAAAATAAATAACAGTTCAAAATCTGCTTTCTACTTCATATTTATAAAGACAAGTTTCTTTTCCAAATCTTCACTGAGTTCTTCTGTGGTAGAAGTTGGAACATAAATAGCCTCTGCATTAACCTGCTGTGTCAGAGTGCATTTGGATCCCAGGTGCACTTTAAAATGGGCCCACCTTGTCAATGCCTTGCGGTGCCCCGGTTGTCCCCTGATCTGTCCCTCTGCAGGTCCTGGGTGTGCTAGTGAGGACGCAGCTCCATGGGTGTGGGGAGGGTTCTGGCTTAGTGCTGTTTGGGAGACAGCCTTCTGCCCTGCATCTGAGGCTGGCTCTTTACCTTGGCCAGGTAGGTAAGGGAGCCAAGGACACAGCGTGACCCAGTGAAGAACAGCCCCTTGCTCTGCACCCACCTGGCCTCTGCCTGCTGTCCGTCAAAGGCCTTCTAGCGAGTTATTCCCATGCTTTGTGGGTGTCAGTTTAGGAGGTTTTGTTATTTGGCTCTCCTCCCTGCCCCCTTGAAATAACTCAGGAACCTGTGTCCCAGGCTTTGCTGGGAAAGTGCTTCAAAAGTGAGGGAAAGCAGGCCGGCACCTGCAATTTTGAAATACCCAAGGACGGTTGCCTGAGTCACTGCCTTGGAGGCTGGGGGCTAAGGGAGGACTCATCCAGCAGTGCCTCTGACCTGACTATCCACCAACGTGTTTCTTGCTGCTGGAGGGGGCCCCAGCTCTAAGGCATTGAATCGTGCGCCCCCGTGTGGCCAGGCTGGATGGGCTCTGCAAATGAGGCCCGGTTTCTGGACCTGGCTTGCATCAAGGCCTGAGAGCGCAGCGTGCAGTCTGCAGCCCCAGAATCTACCTCTTTTTTGCACAATATTTTATTTTTTTGTCATAATTTCTTGACAGGTAAGCTTCCCAAGGCTATGCCTCAATTTCGTTTTAAAAGCATGATTTGGGGGGTTCCCATGGGTTTTCCTCAGGTGTAGAGAATACCTGCTCTCAGTTCAAAGAGAATGAGTCCAACCCACAGTTTCTTACAGCTCCTCCTTCTCATTAAATGGGGCAAGGACAAAAACCTGCCCCTCCTACACTTTTGTTCAGCTGATAGGCATTTACCAAACCCCTGCCGAAGCAGCAGCGTGGACTCCCCAGCATCAGTAAACAATTTACAAGAAACCTCACAATATCAGAGCTATATAACTAATATAATAGCTATATACTACCTATAAGAGACACACCCTGTCCAAAGGAAGGTGTAAAACCCAAAATGAGAGGATGGAAAACTGTACTCCATTTGGTTGGAGGCCGAAAACAAGCAGACCTCAAGACACAGCAGACTTCAAGCCAAAACTGATCAAGAGAGACAGAAATGGTCACTACATATTGGTGAAGAAAACAATTCAGGAAGAGATAGCAATTGTAAATGCCTGTGAATGTGGGCACACCCAGCTTCATAAAACAAAAACTCCTGGATTTCAAAGGACAGATCGACATAGCACAGTCACAGTAAGGGACCTCAGTACCCATCTCTTATAATTAGGTCAACCATACAAAGAAATCAACAAAGAAAATGAGCGTTAAACCGCACCACTGAACAAATGGACCTCACAGATACTCTGGCATTTCATCTGACAACGAAATTTACGTTTTTGTCAACAGCACATGAAACTTTTTCCAAAATAGACCATATCTTAGGCCATAAAGCATGCTTAAATAAATAAAGAAGAACTGAAACACTCCCTTGCATACTATCAGGTAACAGCAGAATGAAGCTAGAGATCAACAGAAAAAAGAAAGCCACAGAAACTACACAAACACTTGGACATTAAATAATACATTATTGCATAATCGATGGATCACAAAAGAAATTAGCAAAGTAATAAAAAAGTTCTTAGAATCAAATGACATTGGAAGGAAAACACGTATGGAACACAAGGAAAGCAGTTCTAAGAGGGGACTTTATAGCTGTAAATGCATGCATAAAAAAGGAGTGATTCTAGATAACCTCATGGTGCAGCTCAAGAACAGTACCGCCTGCAACTAACAGAAGAGAAAGAATTAGAAAGATCAGAGCATAAATTAATGAAACTGAGACTGAACACAATACAAATGCTGGTGAATCAGAGTTGGTTCTTTGAAAGGTGGGAAAAAGGCCCAGGGGGTGGGTGAGAGACGCGGGGAGGGAAGTGAAAGGGAAAAGGGCCGTGCGTGTGTGTATGGACCAGCTCCCCATGGTGAATGTATTACTGTGTATTGCAGACATGTACTACCAAATAACTGAGGAAAAAGAAGTTTTTTCCCTTGTTTACAGTTTTGCCATTGTGTTTTTAAGAAGATACCTGTCCAAGTAGTTGTAGTAGCTGCTGTTGGTGTCCCAACCCTAACTCTGTCTTTTGCACTGCCACAGGGGTCACTGGCACAATTCGGTGACCCCTGTTTCTCTAAGAGTGACCTAAGCCACATTGTTTTGGGGATGGGGACCCAAACCTGATAGGCTTCTCACTACAGGTGGTCTGAATCTATCTATCTATGCTCTAATAGCAGCTGCTGTTACTGAGTGTCTACCTACTCTGTGTCTGGTACTTTATAATAACATTATAAATGTCCCATCAACTCTGGAAGGTAGTTTGTGTGAGGAGACTGAGGCAGAGCAAGTGACCATGGGAACCTAGGAGCAGAATTTAAGTCTTACTAGAAGCAAAGTCTGTCACAGTCTTGGCCGCTATGAAGGCTTCTGTGCAGTGAGGGAAGCCTAGTCTACTTGCTGTTACTGTGGCTTGCAGGATGAGTGGCCTCGGAAATGAAGAATGAGAGATCCTCCCCATTCACAGGTAACCCTTTATTCTGGAGCAGGCAGAATTATACTCTGCCTCAGTGCAGGGCAGATGAGGTGCTGTTTAGCCCCTCAGAGAGGGTCGTGTACACAGAGGCCAGTGTACACAGCCTGGCTGGAGGGCTTTTGTCTGGCAATCTAATGCACCTTGTGGGTTTTAGAGTACTAGGGTGACTGCAGAGTTTAGCCTGAGAACAAGGGTGTGGGTAGTAGTAAAAAGAGTCACTGTTCACAAGGATTGAGAAAACAGGATGAGCTGGGGCTGTCCTGGGTGAACTGAGGACTATGTACTCACCACCGATGCTGTGGGTACCCATGAGAGACTTTGGGAGTCCTCTGTGCATCTCAGGGATCACCCCCACTGTTTCTGGCAGCAGCTAGTTAGTAGCTATTTATTCCTGTTCTCTGTCCTCCTATTTGCACCCCTTCCTAGTTTATGGGTCTGTTCTCTTTTGCCTAAATGCTGCCCTTTCCTGGCTGTTTGACTATAAACTCACATCACGCCTTCACCAAGTTGCAGAACAAACTAATCAAATGTACAAATTTGCTAATACTAAG
Organism: Dinomys branickii; assembly: GCA_004027595.1. Taxonomy (NCBI): domain Eukaryota; kingdom Metazoa; phylum Chordata; class Mammalia; order Rodentia; family Dinomyidae; genus Dinomys; species Dinomys branickii. The sequence goes on from PVLD010001156.1 coordinate 106,787, forward strand.
GAAACTTAGTAACTTATGCTTGTTTGGTCTTTCACTGGTTTGCAAGTCTCTAAACATTGTCTCTTTCCCACTGCCTTAGACTATAAACCCCTGAGGGTGAAGGCTGGGTCTTCTCACCCAGGGTTACCAGCTTGGTAACTCCTGGGCACTCTCCAGGTTCCTTGCCCTCGTGGAGTTGTGTGGCTGAGTCAACTCTCAGGAATCCGGTGCAGTAGGCTGATTCTGCACTGGCTTTGACCTCATCCAACCCCAGTGCCCTGGTGAAGTCCAGCCCAGAAGGCCCTGCCAGGGTGGAGGAGGTGCTGGACTGTGACTCTCCCTGGTGTTTCTTCTCCTGGAAAATGTAGAAACAAACAAAACCCACAAAGAACAGCGCTGTGCATTACCCAGCGCTGAGTCTCGTTTTCAGGGTTACTTGGAAGCTTTCTGGAAATAATGAAGAGGGGTGTGTTTAGGGAAAGACATTTGATACAAGTGTGAAATGTTATTAGAGTCTCCAGGGTTTTGGTTCTGGTGGCACCCCAGCAGTGACAGCCGAGAGACCAGCTGCTGCACACGCAGCCAGCCCTACCACTTCCTCCAGGGCCCACTTCCTTCTCCCGGAAGTCACAGTGTCAAGTGGCGGGAGCTGGCCACTGACCTTGTTTCCATCTGCTGCCTTCTTCCTCTTTTATACATCTTTCTGGAGAGCGCCACCTAGGCACCTCTCTGTGACTGCATTTCTAAGATTTTTGACACATTTTTAAGGCCATGTCATTAAGAGCGACGCAATGAATTTTTAAAACAGGTTGTCCCTAAGTGACTTCAGTGGCAGTTAGCTAATGCACTTTTTAGGCACGCTTGCTGTTCACTGCCGTGGGAGTCTTTGGTCATATCTGAGATGGGCGTGTAACCTGTCCCTACACCTCACTGGGCTGACAATGAGCACTCAGAAAACACAGAAACACTGCCCAGCCTCTTTTTGCCTCCCAGAGTCATCTTGCTCATCAGACTTGATGTTTCAGAATACTCAGCATCGTGCCGCCTTCTCCTTTCCCCCCTCATTTTCTGGCTCCTAGAAGTTGGCATCTGCAATGCAGATTGTGGGTTTTTCTCTTGTGTAAAAGGACACAGACTTGGGGCTGGGGATATAGCTCAGCGGCACAAGTGTCTGCCTGGCAAGTGCAAGGTCTGGAGTTTAATTCCTGCTACCAGGAAAAACAAAAGGACACAGACTTCCAGTTCATCACAACATGATATTTGCTTCCAAAACACAACTTCGTCCTTACAGCAGGACACGTGTCTTTCATTGCCCTGTCCTAGTTTCCTCAATATTCTGGATTAATTCAAAATGTTTACCTTTCATGGTCACTTTGAGTTTGAGGAAGAGCCAGAAGTTGCACAGTGCCATATCTGGTGAGTAAGGTGGATGAGAACACACCCTAGATGCTTTTACAATCCTGTCTTTCCATTGGGTGAGATGCAACAGTAGCATACACTGTGTTTTTTGGTCACCCCTTATATGTGTTTCTAGGAGTCTGGTAAAAGATCAGATTGGAGGCAGTTGTGGCTTACAGGGAGTGTCCTACAAAATGGAATTTGTATCCGGCTCATGGTAGGCAAGAAGAGCTACTGGGATGTGGGAAATAATAGACCGCACATCGGTACTCATTTTCTCATTGAAGAAACAGGAAATGACTTGGCTTTGATGTTTAATGTATAGGTTGCCAGGAGTGCATGTTTATACTTTATAAGAAAAAAACATATAAAAGTTTTTGCTGATATTTGAAATAAAATATAGTTGGAGACTTCTGGCTTAGTGAATCCAAGTAGTACTAAAAAATGGCAAAAGCGGATGCTGGAAGTGTGTACATGTTTGTACATGTATCTTTGTGCATTGTATACACAGTGCACACTTATATACTCTGGCTTCATATCACATCCTGATATTGATACACACCCCACACTCACATACCACATCACACATGCTTGTTCTGTCTCTCTCAAAATATGCAACTTTAAAAATATACATGCACCTTTGTGTAATAACCCACAGTGTTTGAAAACTTAATAGACACTTGCTCCTAACTGAATGAATGATTTCTGATTTAACACAAAGGGGGGACACATGCTACAGGGACTGGAAGGAGATAGAGTAGAATAGTCAACCCTTGAGGAAGCACTCATTAGCCCCCTGCTGACTGACTTCACTCATCCTTATGGGTGGATTCAGAATGGGGCAGCCAGTACCCGGCCCATGCACACTGAGTGGATCTCAATGCCAAGGCCTTTTCTCTACAGTCAGCCAGCACTGGACTGGCACCACCAATATTTTCATCCATCAGGAAGGCACTCTGAGGGCAAGTGAGAGGCAGAACCATGGTCTTCTATTTAGGAAACCTAATACATGGGTTCAGCGATAATCCAGACCTGTAACTTGGCACTGGTGAATGTTTTTGAAGTGCCAGACTGTGCAGTTCAGAGGAAAGAAGAAGGGCACAAAAATGCATTAGTGGAAGGCTGTGAGAAAGACACAGTGCTCTTGTTGATCTTGGGAAGGATGGAGAATTGAATTAAAAAGAATGATGGGGAGACTTGGCCAGCAAGTTCCATCTGTTGAGGTACTGAAGACCCACTGATCTGAAGTCCGTTATCCTGGCTTTGTGCATTGACCACTGGGCAATTCAAGAATGTACAAGAGGAGCCAAGGAACAACTTCAAGTGATTGAAAGTTATTGATGAGACAACCTTGAAGGTATAGTTGGGTCCTGGGATTTAATGACATGACAAGCTTTCCTAGCTGGCCCTTCCTAGCAGGGGAAAAATTCACTGATTGTGGGGAGGTTGTTCAATAGGAATTCTACTCTGATTAAAATAGGAGAGCCAGGTGAGAGCCTGCTGCAGGTAGCTGAAGTTTTATCTGAGTTAGCTCCATCTTTCCCAAGATTTGTCATGCAAACTTCTAGAGACCAATGCTAGTTGCTGACCTGGGTTTGTTACCTCTTTCTGAGGTAAGTACCTGACATGGTCTTTGGAACGTGAGCACTCTTGCTTAGAGAGATGTACAGAGTCCAGACATTCAGAACAAATGTATTTTACTTCTCAAGTTCATCTGAGACAATTCCTAAAGGGCACTGATTCTGGTTCAGCCTGTTAAATGTTGGTGGAATGAATCATTGTGTTAGTTAAATGAAAAGGTACTTTTTTAACATTTGTGGTCAGAGATAGTGTTTATCTGGATCCGCACTAAGATGCCTCAAAAAATGTACAGACAGGATAAGACACGAGCCTTGTACTGTCATTTGATTCATGATTTCTAAATTGTGTGAGAAAAAATAAGATATAGGCAACAGGCTGCCCCCTCAAATCCATTTAGATGGTAGAAATGAGTACATCTCTCGTACATTTCGTTGTAACAAATATCGATTCTTTGTATTATATATGACAAGTCATTTTATGAAGAACATCCAGCCACAATGAAGAAGGTCTCAAGTGGGACCTGGACTGGCCCAGGGCATGTACCTCTATTAAATAAATAGCGGATTAATGATGAGATCCCCATAGGAAGGATGAGAACCTAGATTGAGTACAAATTCCCCACTTCCCTGTGCTTTGCTATCTAAGTGTAGTCTATTTTCTGATTCTGCAGCTAACTCTCAGGGAAAATCACTTAACTTCTTGAGATTCAGTTTTTCCAATAAAATACATTATGGTGTGTTATGGTACATAATATAATTAAATAAATGTGTGTGTATAAAAACTTTCTGCAAAATTCACTTTTAAACATCGTTTAAGGAGTAAAAGCCATATATTTTTATAGTAATCCATTTAACATTATTCAAGAGTGCTTGAAATATAAAAATAAAAGTCACCAGCCTCCGTAACGCTTACTCCCAGGCTCTCCAAGGCAGCTACAGCTGCTGTTCTGCTCTGTAAAGTGTTGCACAAATACACGTGGCCAGTATTATTTATCTTAGACAATATTTCAACTTTAGTGGCTTTTTGCAGATCATTAAAGCATTTTAGTAGAGGAGAGTGATTGCACCTTGGACTAGGGCTTTTGCGGCAAAGACTTGGGTGGCTTTCAGAGCTCAGGTAATTTTCTCCTTTAGAACATTGTAGGCGACAAATTCCTTTGTTAAAAGACACCATTAAATTTACTCTAAGCCAGACTAAGATTTATTCATTTATTCCTCCATTAAACCATGATTTTGCACTTACCATGTATAGAGCACTTACCCAGCCTATGAAACATTAAAGGACCACAGCATCTCAGCCAGGAGCAGGAGTTCCGTGCAGATACTATAGTCAGAGTACGTGTGCCACAGCAGGGGTACAGGTGTGGAGGCTCAGGGCTTCTATAGGACTCCTGTAGGCAGGGACTTAGGGAGTGCTTGGAGGGGGCAGTAGCTCAGATTCTTTAGAACTTGGAAGTGCAGGATGAGGACTGTTTTCTACAGAGGACCAAAGTGATTGAGATTAGACAGGTCAGAATTTCTACTACCCAGAACTTTTTCCTTCTCCTTAAATGTTTTCCACATATGACTGTTCCAGATGCCTTTAAAGAGGACACAGGAATATAAAGTTCTCAACAGAGGCCAAGGTATTAAAAAAAAACATGTCACTCAGTGATGCTGTCTGAGGTAAACCAAACCTCCTCTCCTGCTTGCCCTCTTACTAAGGGAGCTCCGAGAGCACCAGACAGCTGTGGCACAGGCTGCGCCTCTGTGAAGTAAACAAAAGCGAATTTGGAGTCACAATGCTGTGAAACGCCCTGTCTAGAAAATCAGCACAGGATTAAGTTGCCAGAGTCAGAAGACATAAAAATGTGTTCCACTCATTCATTGTTTTTGTGGTTTGGAAACTGAGGTACAGAGGTGTGTTGTAATCTGTTCAAAGACAGAAAGCCAACTGGTAGCTGAGTCAGTTGTGGAAAGAACCACGTTATTCCGCGTTGAGTCCGTGGCAGCGGCACTGGACATCCATTCATCCTCCTGGATTCCTGGATTCACTGACCTCCAGAGCCTCTTAGGGCTGAATCAATCATTGATGACTCAATTACCATCTCCATTCTGCTTATCTACTGTGGCTCCACGCTGCACCGGGGCTTTGTGATGCCACTTTTGTTCTACATGTGGATAACCTCAGGCTTCTGGGGCTGCAGGCTACAGTCTGTTGAATCTCGCTAGCTGGTGTTTCTGCCCTCTGAGGCCCTTTGCCAGGGTACGTCAAAGCAGTTCAGATTAGAGGATGGCTACACTACTTTATCCACTTGCCAGCACTCATTGATTTATAAATTTAAGATCTGTACATTCCACTTTATGTAAATTAACCTTCATCTAAACAAAAGGAAACAACTTCATTCAAGCGACCTTATTTTTGTAGAACCTTGGATATTTACTTTATTGAGTTACTGGCAAGATGATTTTGCAGTGGCTGCAGAGGTGGCCTGTGGTTAAGCGGGGACACTTGTCATCCTGCCCATATCCTTCCTTTCTTCACAATGGCACTCTCACTTCTTGCTTCTCTTCCAGCCACTTCCCCCCTCCCCCAGCCTTTGGGTGCCCCTGGATCTTCTTCCATTAGGCAGAGAGATGGTTGGCATACCAAAGCATTGAGACCAGGATGGGTTCTGAAAGAATTTAAGTTTTAGAGTAGGACCTAAGGAGGGTGATACTACACAATAACCCCAGCCACTGCCATTATTTACTGAGCATCAACTTTATGCCAGACATTATGCTTAGGATTTTCCACAAATTATCTGAGTCAATACTCATAGTTGCCTGTGGCTGAATAACAACCAAGGTGACTAGAAGTGGCAGAACCACTCTATAAAGGAACCAGAAGGAGCCCTACATCTTGTAAATCCTTCGTACCACCAGACTCTGGGACTGCTGCAGAACCCTTAGTAGGATCTTTGGTGGCTGTGAGTTGTACTCAGTCATCTGTGACTGGATGCAAGAAGGCCATTTGGCCTCTTTGGTTTCCCATTTGTTTTCTGGCTTACTTCTCTTTCAGTCATTTAAATTTTATGGAAATGAAGTGGGTTATAAATGCCTCCAGTACCTCCAGTACCTTGGGACATGCTGGGTTAGCAGTTCCCAGGGTTTGTAAGGAAAGCGAGTGTGGCTGAAACATCTACCCCTCTGAAGGGAGAGGAGGTGAGAGCCTGGAGGATGGCTCTGTCTAATCCCAAAGCACAAGCCCTTCAGGTCTTATTCAAAGAAGGTCAAAGATGGTGAGGGACACCCTGCCAACACATAGCCCCTGGTCTTGCTAGGATCCATTTGGGTGCCCTAGGAAACAGCCATTTGTAAGATGTCCTTGGTAAAGTGGCACAGAAGAGGGCATGAGTTAAAGGTCAGTTGAACCAGATTATGATAAGGACCCCAGAGTGACTTGCTAGGTTCACACCTCCTTGCCTGTGTTATGTTTTTTTTTTTTATGAGGAAAAAAGTATGAATAATGGTGAGTGTGAACATGTTCTGGCCCAGTTTGGGATGCCGCAGAGCAGCCCAGACCTCATCACCACCCCTTGGAAGAGTCTCAATTCCTGTGTACCAGGCATATGCAATGTGACCTCGTGGTGGCTGCAGCAGTTGGTTCCAAGAGCCTCTTTATGATACAGATTCTCAGCAAACCCAGAACAACGAGTCTCTGAGATGTTGGGTTCTAGCATCTCTCATCTGCCCTAAGTAAGTCACATGAGAATCGGGTAGACAGAAAGCTCTAGGAACCTCTCCCCGTCACCTAGTTTATTTATTTTTATGGTAAAACAGTGTCATGTCAAGTATGATGTATGTATATGCACTGGAATAGCATTCAGCAATAAAAGGAAGTAAAGTAATGATACACACTGCGGCATGAACAAACCTTGAAAATTCTACGTCAAGTGAAAGAAGCCAGTCACAGAAAATCACATAGCGACAGAAATCAATGACTGCCGGGGGTGGGACCCTTCGGAGAGTGCAGCTGCCTGCTAAAGGTGTGATCATTTTTTGCAGGGGTGGGGGTGAGGGTGATGAAGATGTTCTAAGATTAACTCTAGGGGTGGTTGCATGACTCTGTCAGTAGCACACTTTCGATGTGTAAATTGTATGGTATGTGAAGTATCTCAGCAAATTGCTATTCCCCCCCAAAGAAAGATACTGAAGAAATAAATGGTGCACATTCAAAAATTAGAATCGTGTTGGTAATAGAACACTAACACAACTATTATCTGTTACCTGATCTTTCGCAACCTGGAGACATCATCCTGTGCGGTTCGAATCATAGTGTGTTTTCAAAAGCTTTCTTTTTAGCATACGTTTGTCCATTTTGTCACGTAGCTTTTGTAACTCTTTTGTATTCTACCCGTTTGCTATTTTGCTTAATTATCTTCTAATCTGTAGGCATTCAGAATTCCAGATTTGTTGCAGTGATGGTTGTTACTCTAGACAGCATTTCTGTAGAACTAAAAAACCTAGTTTAGTTCTTAGGAGTGAAATGATCAAGTCAAAATTTCATGTGAAATTTATGTCCCTCGTTGGACATGATGGTGCATGCCTGTAATCCCAGCAATCTGGGAGACTGAGGCAAGAGTCCCACAAGTTTAAGCCTAATTTAGCAAACTAGGGAGATTGTCTCAAAGTTAAAACGTAATAGAGCTGAGGATGTAGCTCAGTGTGAAGGCCCTGGATTAAACCCCTTATGCCGCCAAATATGTATGATTTTCTTTCTAACCCATAACCCCCCGTAAAGTTTGGCAGTACAAAAGTGAATGAAATGCAGGAAGAAGAAGGAGAACGGTGTTGCACGTTAAGTCAAGCTAACTGTACTTTCTATCTTTGTATAGTAATTAAGCTTCTTCCCTTATCTCAGCCTAGACAAACTGAGGCATTGCTTAGCTGTATAAACATTTTCTATCTAAATGTCAGCCATAGCCTAATAACGATAGCTGTGAGGAACAGTTACTAAATCCATAAATTCCATCTGCTTTGAAGTTGTACTGTATGAGGCAGCCACATATTGGTGCCTAGGGGGTCACACCTTTGAACTCTGCCCAGAGGGTAAATCCTCGCCACGCACCTTCAAAACCAGTTCTCGTCAACACGCAGATACACAGAACCTTGAAAAGTGTTGGAAATATTTCAAATGGGGATGAAAAAGCAAGAATAATTTAGTAACAGTGTAATTACCCATTACTCATGGGTCACAAACACAAAGTACTTAACTTTTGCCTGGGATATCTTTGTTTGCTTTGTTAAAGAAATAAAACATGGCCTGGCATGGTGGCTCATGCTTGTAATCCCAGCATTTAGGAGACAGACAGGAGGGTCACCATGAGTTTGAGGCCATCCTCACTTACATAGAGAGATCCTGTCCAAAAAAGCCCAAAAATAAAATAAAATTAAAAAAAAAAAAGAAACTGGGCTGGGGATACAGCTCAGCAGCACAAGTGCCTGGCTAGCATGCACAAGGTCCTGAGTTTGATTCCCAGTACCAAAAAAAAAAAGAAAAGAGAAACAAAATATTAGGTACAGTTGAAGTCCGCCCTTTGGGAGGTTTCCAGCTCTTTTTCCTTCCAGAGGTAACCCCTGCGTGATGTTAATGTTCAGCCTGTTCTAATGGGCGCACTTTAAAAAAGAAAAGGAAATACATATTTGTCCACAGATGTTTGCATTGTGAGTTTGGTTTTATATAATATACTGTACGTTGTCTTGTGTAATTTGCTTTTTAAAGGGTACACTATGTTCTAAAGATTTATCTATGTTGATATTGTAAACTTTGCTCCTTCATTTTAACTGCTGTATGAAATTCCTCTTATGACAGTATCTCGCTATTAATCTTTCGATTTTCTGCTGGATATGAAATTGTTTTCAGGTTTTAGTACCATAAACAGGGTTCCAGTGAGCATCTTTCTCTGTTTGGGTGTATGCTTGCCACTTTTGCCCGCACCTGCTGGCTTGTAGAATATATGCCTCATTGCTGTAGTGCTAAATTGTTCTTCAGTATGGTTATACTAGTTTATATCCACTAGCAGTATATAGGAATTTGTTTATATCCCCACCAGCACCTAGTAATGCCAGATTTTAATTTTAGCCCATTTGTTGGTATAATATGGCATGTCATTGTTGCTTTAATTTGTATTTCTCTAGTTTCTTGTAAGGTTGAGCCTCCTTTTAGAATTAGTGACAATTTATCTCCCCCAAGGAAAACTTGTTACTGTCCTTTGCTTATTTTTCTTTTTAGCTCCTTTTCATATTGAAGATAGTTTTATGTATACTGAACTACTAAGTCGGAGTCTGTTATTTATTGTAAATACCTTCTGTGGATGTTTGTGACTTTATTATAATTCATTTATGGTGTCTTTTGTTCCACAGACATTTTACATTTTAGTAAGATTCTACTTGATATTTTCTCTAAATTACACAGTTTCTTATTTATCTTTAAAGTAGTTGTGTTGGCTTGTTACACTTGGTCCTGATTCCACTTTTCCTGCAATTTGACAACTTGTGGACTTAGGCTTGTGTTATGATCAATCCTTGTTTTCTAGTGAACCCTGTTTCTGATCTGTTTTATTTCTTGGTCCCCTGAGCCAATTTATACCATTTTAATTGCTTTAGTGAGAAAATAAATCCCATTATTTGCTCTTGTTTGTCAACAGTTTTTATATTCTTCGTCATTTTTCTTCTGTGAGTTTCAAGGTCAGCTTCTCTAATTCTGAAAGAAACCTGTTGGGATTTAAACTGAAAATACATTAATTTTTGAACTATTGACTTTTTAAATAGTTATAGATCTATTCACATTTTAATTTCTTCCTGAGTTGAATGAAGCAAAACACTTGCTTAAATAACTCCTCAGAAAGTGTGTCTCTTGCTGGTATCCTGGGAAACATAACTAAATTGTTTTCTGCGAAATGAAATTTTGAACCAGGCTGAAGCTATCTTCAGCTATTATTTTTCTTTCTTTGATTTTTCTTTAATGAAATCATTATATTTCCCAAAATCTAACGGTTAGTTTTAAAAGAAGAAGTAAAAACAGATCCCTCTTTATAAATCAGGTAGTTTATTATTCCACAGCGGACACCAGCCAATCCCTGGTTGTTAACCAAGTGCATTTTATTAGGAAGAGCTTTATCTTGAAATTCACTGGCAGACTTTCAGTTACACTCACTGAGAGCTAATTTATTTCTGCTGCTCACATTCTAATTTTGAGGATAGTTAATAAAGATGTCACGGTGCATTTGCATGAGGAGCTCTGCCTGGGTGAGGAGAAAATAGCTGTCCAGGTCATTACCAGGGTCTATTCATGACTCTGCCCCAGTTTCCCCAGGCATTACCAGATCCCTGGTTCGATGAGATTCCAGGCTGTGTGCCTAATGAGCCCTAGAAGGGAGAGAAAGATTCCGTCAAGTGCGTGAGCTGTTGGAGGGCTGGGGTGGAAACCAGCCCTGCATCTGCCTTGAACATCTTATTTGCGCTTCTCTTGGCTCAAGGTGGGATGTGTCTGAGGACCAGAAGCAATGGCTGGCAGACAGGGTGAGGACTGGCTGCTTCCTGAATGACTCTGAATGACCCCTGCCTCTTCTCACTAAGTGTTATCCAGTTACCAGGCCCCTGCCTTTGCTCTCCCTCTCGTGGTTTAAGATTGTCTGCACAGGACCATGTTTGCTCTAGCTAGAACCCAGTGGTGTCCTTTCATATCCCCTGGGCTTGTCCTTGATCATGATTTTGAGTCACACTCTGGACCCCCCTATGGCATCACACCCAGTGCCCAGAGTGTTATTTTGGACTAGGCTGGTCAGATACTGCATTAGTGCCTGCAGCTGTCCCAGATACCACAAAAGGCTAACAAGACAGATTCAGGCCTCACTTGGTGGCTTTAGGGAGCCGCTGTGCTTGCATCAGCTTCTCAGGTGACTCTGACAAGTGACCAGGACTGAGAACCACTGTGCTAGACAACGTTAGCCTAGGGGAGGAATTGGGTCATCCAAGAAGCAGCTTTATCAAGATGGTTCAGGAGGTCATGTTTCCAGGCAGCCATGTCTGACATGTTCCTCTGCCTTGCAGATCTGTGGACATCCATCATTCCAGCTTAACCCTGACTTCTTCATTGAAATCAGGCGATATTATGTGATATGTCCATGGCCCAAGCCATGGTGTCCTGGGACCCAGAAGGCAGGCTCTTTTAACATGGGATAACATGTAGATGTTAGCCATAGATTTGTGTGCTGCTGCCCCTAGGTTGAAAGGTCATGCTCTTACTAGGGTCACCCTAAGCCATGTAACATGTAACAAAATAGAGGCCCCACCTGAACCATTGCAGCCCTGGGCAGGAAGCAAATATACCAAAGGCTGTAGGACTGTGTGCAGTGCACAGCCTATACAACCATACATGATGAGTTTGCTTTCCTATATCACATCCTCCAAGTTTGGGCCAAGCTTGCTCAAAGCACTAATAGAGTGGTCCTTGGACTGTAAAACCTGACAACCTCTGATGTTCCAGGCTGTCCAAAGCACCCAGAGGTCCTAGGATATCAGAGCTGAAAAGAACCTAGAAATCACTTAGTCCTGTATTTTCTTCACACAGAATATCAAAGTAAAGCCTAGAGAAAGACGTGGACTCAGCCACAGGCACACAGCTAGGAGCCTGGGACCCCAACTCACCATGCTTGTGCTCATTTCATTTCATATCACGCTACCCTTGGGCCTCATAAGCGTGTACAAGTCGTCATTATTCTCTCTCTTTGCCTGTCTTTATCTCTCTCTGTCTCTCGGTCTCTCTGTCTCTCTGTCTCTGTCTCTCTATCTCTATCTCTCTGTCTCTGTGTCTCTGTCTCACTGACCGTCTCTGTCACTCTGTCTCTGTTTCTGTCTCTCTCTCCCTCCCACTGTTCTCCCTCTCTCACTGGGTCAACGCAAGAAAGCACCCTGAGGTTTAAGCCAATGAAATACCCTTCCTTTTCCTTTTGCTGAAAGTATTCAGTGAAAAGGAACGAATACCTAAACCTCCTTTTGGTACAAGCTCAAACTAAAAAAAAAAAAAAAAAAAACACATAAAGCAAACCTCTGTTTTAAACTGAAATCATGAAATCACCGTGTTAAAATTTAGACTTACCAAACAGTTGTATTAAGGTATAATTATTAGCATTACTAAAACATTTAGTCACTCTTCAAAAGCACTCTCCACAGGGTTCCCTCATAGAGCATATAATGTACAATTGCAATTAGTTTTGATGGATGGAAAGTCCACTGATGTGCAGCTTTCCAGGAACACAACTTCTGTAGAAAAAGGGAGACTGAAAGTCATATTGTGTCGCAGAACACCGAGATCTTATTAGACAACCAGCTGCTGTTTTCAGGGAGCATATGAAATATCAGGATGAAACACAGCGAGCCAAATAAAACCGTAGGTGACAGGAGGAGAATGTTTTTTACACGGTAGGCTGAGTTCACCCTGACAGCTTGTTTCAAGGGCAAAAGGGGCAAGCCAGTTGCATCTCTTGATGTCACTGAGCAGAGTTTTAAGACAACAAAATTCTCAAATGATGATAGCTCTGCCCTGAGCACTGGCCAGTTATTCTGTTATTCTCACACTCCTGCATTTGCAGTGCTCAGTTCTGAAGCCCTCCCTCTTTTGTCATAGATTCAGGGCAAACACACATCAGCACCCTGCTGGTTATGATGGCACACACCTGCAGAATCTCAGCACCACACAGGAGACCCGGTGCTGTCCCTTGTCATTCAGTCTTGGGAAGGGCAAGGCAAGGGAAATGACCTTTGCCAAGGTCACATGTCTGATCAGTGCCTGAGGCAAGGCTTTCTCCCGCATCACAGGCGGGACGCCCAGCAAGTGTACCTTTCATGTGCTTCTCAAGTTGGACAGAACGAGCTCCCCTGCACGTGGGGTCTTTCTCCGTCTCAGTTCCCTCCTGGAACCCCCGACTGAGCAGTGCCCATAAAATGACAAGAAAAAAATGACATTGAGCCAAAACACTTCAGTGTCACCAGCGGCTGCTGACTCAGATGCTTGATCAGTGCTCTTGTCCCTCGATGCCTCTCCTGAGTTTGGATGGCACTGCCACCCACTCTGCTAGCGCTTCCTGCCAGCCTCTGTACACTAGAGTCCCCTGGTGAGCTTTAAGACAACCCCACTGCCTCGCTCCAGGGATTGTGACTCAGTTGGCTGCGCCAGGACCCAGGCACAGGTTTATTGCCGTGTCCCCAGGTAGGTGTACTGTGTACTGGGTTGGGAGCCACTGTCATGCAATACTAGTTTTAATTATCTTGTGTACCTGCTAAACTTAGTTTGCTAGGTGATGTGGGCGAAGCTGAGAGGAGGTTGGATTCTCAGCAGTGAATGGATTCACAGAAGCTTTCGAAGTCACGGAGGCTGTGCCGCCTCTTCCCAGCAATCTTACCTAGTACCTTTGTTTCTTAGGTTGAAAAAAGATGAATTTAAATGCCATTCCCCTAGCTTGCTTGGTTTCTGGAACAAAACGAATGTCCTTGCTGTAAAACGGATTCTTCTTCCCAGGTGAAGGGCAGGATGGTGAAGAAGAACAGCATAAGCTTCTTGGGGTCCAAGAAGCACAGACCTGGTTCTCAGTGTTGTTTTTGTGTTTAAATCATCTAGGAAGCTTTTAAAAACCCCTGTGTGAGTCCCAAGGCTATTCCCAGGCCATTGAGATAGAAGTCTCTGAAGCATAGATCTGTTTCTTCGGGAGCAAGTCTCCCTGTAAGGGCCCAGTAAGAGTCTCACAGGGAGGACACCAGAAGAAGCTAATCATAAAGGCTTCTCCATTTAAGGGAGGGGGCACAGACGGCCATGGCAGAGATGAGGTGCTGGGGGCAAGGTACCCAGGCCTTCAGCCCCTTTTCCCTGGGGTTCCGCACCCCCCTCCCTTTAGCACTCTTGGGGCTCTGCTGCCTTCTGGGTACGCAGCAGGTGCGCTGTGCGGGGTGGGAGTAGAAGCTGGGTGGTTTCCTGTTCAGCGGCACTGTTTCCCCTTTTGTGCTTCTGTGCTTTACTCGGCCCCTTGCTATGTTCCTGAGGGCGTGTCCCCTTCCTACCCCCAGCTCCGCTGCACAGCAGCATACAGGAAGCTGGGCATTTTACTGACCTCAGGGCCGGCTTGGATGCTGAAGGATAACCTGGGGCTATTTCCCACCTCAGCATAGAGATCGCCAATAATTCTGATGACCCAGAGAAGGGCAGACAACCTAGGCATGGGTTCCAGCCCTGGTGGCCTCCCCAAGGAGCTGTTAGACCTGCTGAATAGAAACTCTGAGGGGTACCCGGAAGTCTACTGTCACAAGTGAGAGGAGTTGGCTGTGCCCCTGAGAACCAGGGGCCTAGAGCTTGCTGCTGTGGTCTCATCTGCAAGCTTCTTTTGCCTAGCTGGATGTACCTCAGCCCACACATTTAGGATATACATAGAAAGGACTGGACTTGATGAAGCTGTCAGTGTGGGCAACGATCTCAAACTTCCAAGTCTTTTCAGTACTAGTCTCTCCTCCTGAAGGGAGCTTGGCGGATCCCACGGTTCTGAACAGCAAAGAAAACAGTTCTCAAACTCTTTCAACCACACGCCTGGCTCCATGATATTATGGAAGGGATGGGTATATCCAAACCAGAGGAGGACTGATAATGTCCTTATCACTGAAAACTCAATGCTGAGGCAAATGACAGTACCTGCCAGTTAGAACATTTTTCTGAAGAAAAGATAAATTCCTGAAACCGGATAATTTCTTATTAATCTTGCATTGTCCATCTGTCTTTTACTGTTACAATAACCAAAGAACATCTAATGAAATGTAACATGGGACTCCAAGTATAATGGCATTAACCCAGCATGATACTCTCCTTGCATCTCTGTTCTGCAGGATTAAAAGACTAATTAGATTGGCCTATCTAATTTAAACATAAGATACATGAAAATGGGAAGCATTTGGAGAGGATGCATTTTAACTCAAGACCCTTGGCCACAGACTTCTAGAAAAGAAAGAGATATATAGAATTAGATTAGTATTTTTTAAAAAGGAGGGAGTAGGAACCCTCATTTCACTGTGCTATAATATGAAAGAAATTTTATAAATAGAAACAATTACATGTCAAGAAGTATAGTTATTTACTGTGCTATTGTGAGTCCTTTATGAACTGTTAAATTGTTTAGAGCTAAGGATGGCTTTCATTTTGTGAAAAGAGATTTTAGTCACACTGTAGGCAAGGACAAAACTACACGGCAATTTTGAGCTGTAAGTGGATGTATTATAATGTGTTTGGTGCCCCGCCGCTTCTCTTACCTATTATTGTCAATACTTTGGTATTTCATTCAATTAACAACGATTGGAACTAGCGGGGAGGGCGTTGGGGAGAAAAGGGGGAGAAGGATGCAAAATCATCTTAAAGACTTCTTTCCCCAAAGTAACTGGCAATCTTGCAGAGAAAACATTGGGAACACCATGTCAAGCACGCTGAAAGTATGTAATTAAATGTTTAATGGGTGAATATCAAATTGAATAGTAAAGACTCCAAGTACCCTGGTGGTGCAAAGAGGAGATCCCTGTGGACTGCTCCGGTAAGGGGAATTTTCATGGCAGAATGACATCGAAAGGATGGGGAGGATTTTGGCTAGGAGAGGGGAGAAAGACCAATGTGTAGGGAGAAGGAAGGGTGACGTGAGGAGAAGCTTGGAGGAAGGAGTTTGAGGAAGGATGGGGGCTCAGGAGACGCACCCAGCTGGGTGGCAAGAGGACAAGAGCAAGGACAAAAAGCCCGCAGATAAAGGTAGAACCAGGCAGTGGGGAGGAGCCAGTTTGTGCCATGCGCAGTAGCTTCCTCTGAGCTCACCGCACAGGCAACTGTGCTGGGCGGCAGCCTTCACACAGCCTGTTTACGTGCTCCAGGCGGATGGCTGCTCCTTCTCACCTGCTGCCCTCAGTCGTCAGCAGTTTCTTTTTTTTTTTTCACGGAAAAGAATTTAGCTTTGTGAAGTTTTCCTTTCCCTTGGCACGGGAAGACCCTATTAAAATTGCATAGCTTGGCTTCATAAGCGAATATATAAGTTGACTTTATGAAGTTTCCAGATATTAAGTTGGAGAAAGTTAACAGGTCATCAGGATTTGCACACATGATTACATGCAATATAAAAAAAACAAAGAATAAGACATTAAAATCCCCCACACATAAATTAAAATTTCCAGGGATATATTTATTCCTGTCTATATTCATTTTGATCTCTTATTTTCCATTTTTTTTTTCTGAATAAAGATTACAAGTACATTTTTTGAATTGTCTCCCAGGTCTTCATCTCAGTCACTGGTGATATACTGATTATCTACGGTAAGATATGCTTGCACCAGTTTACTCTAGTAAAGTCCTGAGTGAAAAAAAATTACAGAATTAAGAATAATGTTGATGTTATTTTACCAGTCCTCTTCTAACCTCAGGAAAACTACTTCCCTAATGCAGTAATTCTATCTAGTAAGTTTTTTCTATTTCCGAACAGAATCAGAAAGAAAAGTAAGATCACAGGAAATCTATAGTTTACTAGACATTGTGTGCTTTTCGTAGTTTGTCACAGGTATTACTTGAAAATCAAGAGTAAATTAATAGGCTAGCACTTCCAAAAGTATGCTTTAGTAAGTATAAAATATATAAAAATAAGTAAGCTTGTGGAGAAGCTGACCAAGATACATAAATTAGAAGATCCAGGTATCCATCTAAATTTTCTATATTTCTTTTTTTTGCAGAATATTTATTAAGGTTATTTAGTATACAACTTTTCAAATGTCATTTTGGAAGTCCTTCATTATAAAGATAATTCTTTTGTCTGATGACAAACAGCAGCCACAATCATTACTCTGGACCTCTATGCTGGATAAATTCCATTTCCTCTTGAGATGTGAGTTTCCTCCTATACTTCTGAGGTTATTTCTGCAGGGTCTGGTGGGCCTGGATGCATCAGCAGCTCCGGTGATTTACTCCCCTTAGAACGCTGTGTAAGTACAGAAGAGTGAGCAGGGATCCCTGCTGATCTCAAAGCTTCTGATACACTAGGTTTGGGATTGTCTCTTCTGTTAGGGAACCTTATTAATGGGGTGTGCAGCTTGACTGCCTGGACAACCCAGCTGGCAGACACCATGTTGCTGTCCATCATGACCCCAGGAGGGGGCAGCTTCTGGGGTGTAAGTGAGCCGCAGTGGTATCTGCAGGGCCTGGCAACTTGGAGTTGTCAGTAGTTTCTGACACAGGGCCCAAGATGCAACCGGTCTGCCCTTCAGTTTTTTTTTTTTTTCTTTTTTAAAAATAAGATTCAGCTTACATATAGTAAAAGGAACCCTTAGCGGTACCGCTCTACTACTTTTGACAAATACGTGCAGCCATGTAACCATGAAACATACTCATAAGTGAACTAAACCAGACCCATGTGTGTAGACATCGTGTTGTCTCCCTAGTGTAAAAACATAAAAGAGCAAGTGGAATGCAAAACATACACTAGATACTGGGAAAGGGAAAGAAATTGCTCAAAAGAAGAAACAACTGAGATTAGAGAAGGGAGAAAAAGAAAGTAAGAAGGAAGGAGAAAGAAAGAAATATATATATATATATATATATATATATATACAGAAGGATGGCTGGGATAACTGTACTGCTGATGTCTCATGGTTTTTTGAAAGGAACAGTTTACTTATTTTTTATTTATTTAGACCAATTTTACATGCTTGTATCTGGTAATCTGAGCAACCAATTTGAAGGCAACAGTATGCAACCATAACAACCATTATTGAATTCCTATCATCTTGTTTGGTGAAACTGTATCATTTATAATTGTTTTGTTTTTATTTTTTATTCCCTTTGATGACTTGATTAATCTTGCATTCTTATATCTGGTAATCTAACCAACTTTGATGAGGATAAAAATGTGTAATATAACAAGCACAAAAAACATGGACTAGTTTTAACACCCAGATTCTCCCATTATCTTTTCCCTTTCATAGCCAGACCCTTTCCCACCCTCAGCCTCTAGTGACCACAGATCTCCCCTCAATACCTATAACTGCCCTTTCCAGAATGTCATTGAAATGGAACCCTATAGTCTGAATGTAGCCTTTTGAGTTTGAGGCCTCACCCCGATTTGGCGTGATGCGCCGGGGATTCGCCTGGATCCAGAGCTCGTTGCTTTCTGTTGTGGAGCAGAACTGCACTGGGTGAACGTGTGGCAGCGTGTTTACCCATCCTCTACTAGAGGGACATTCGGTTTGTTTTCAGTTTGGGGTGATGTATAAATAAAGCTGCTATAAATATTTACGTGTAGGTTTTACATAAGCGCAAGTTTTCATTTTATTTGAGTAAATACACGGGACTAGGATTGCTAGGTTGTGTATTGTGAGTGTGCATTTGATTTTCTTAGAAACTTTTCCAAAATGGCAGCACTGTTTTATATTTTGACCAGCAAAGGAGAGGTTGAGAATCATGACCATTGGGAGGAAGGCTGGAAGGAACAAAACTCACATCCTCATCAGAGATGCCCAAGGACCAGGGAAAGTAGATTGGGCTACATAATACAAACCCATCTGCTTTCCGGATAGGTATGGGGTTCATTTCATGAATTAACACCTTGGATTTAATGATGTAACAATCATCTTCTTTTCATCCTGTTCATTTTTGTCTATCTCCTTTGCCTTCTTCCATTCCTTTCTATTTTGACTTATTTGTTTATTTAATCCTGTAACTCCTTTCAATTCTCCTTCTTTGTAGATAGTCTTAAAAGAAATATTGACCCTACCACCTTCATGGGAACCCTGCCCAGGACTCCAGGTCTCCTTGGGAGAGGTCATGAGTTTTCTATTTTAATTTAAACCAATGAGACATCAGAAGCACCTTAGCAGAAGCCCTTCTGGGGCTGGGTAGTTCACTGTGGTATCTGGGGCAGTGGTCAGATGCTTAGCTTTGAGGAGCTCTGTGAA
Source organism: Dinomys branickii (assembly GCA_004027595.1). Lineage (NCBI taxonomy): Eukaryota > Metazoa > Chordata > Mammalia > Rodentia > Dinomyidae > Dinomys > Dinomys branickii. Next base: position 125,719 of record PVLD010001156.1, read on the forward strand.
GCAGGTGGGGGTCACCAAGCATTTGAGGCTAGGAGTTTTAGCTCACTGCATTACTGCTGCCTGGATGATTAGAATAGCGGATATGAACAGTGTTGGAAGTGCGTAGGCTTCTCAATAAATAGATCTATAACCATTTGTCTGCAGTGCCTGACATTAAAGGGTTTGTTACTTATTAGGGTGGGGAGGGAGGCTCAGACCCCACTTGGCATTGACACTTACCTCTCCCTACAGCCACCAGCCAGCCCCTGAGAGAACAAAGACACCTGGCTAAGCTTTCTGGCACTGTGGCCCTAGGCAGGTGTTAGTACCAAATATAAACACTGGCAAGAGCTGACCCCATGACCACAAACTCCATAGTGCTCAGGTGCCCGAGAATTCAGCAATAGTTCCATTTCCTGTGATTCACCCTGGACATCACTGGCACCACAGGGACTCGGGCTCCTCCCTCGGCCGGTGCCCCACTTGGCTGATTTCCCAGGCTGGGAGCCTTCCCCAAGTTTTTAGGAGGTCTGCTGGAGGCTGTTTTTCTCTGGTTTCTTCCTGGGGGCGGTGACTCTTCCTCCATTGTGACTCCAACGTGTAACTGATGGGCTAGGGGAGATGGGAGTCGGGGCTCCCGCCACAGTCACATGGGTCGCCTTGGCATGCACCTAGTGCTGCCTTCTCTGCCTTATCCCTGTGCAGGGGCTTTACATGGCGTTGGGTTTTTTCCTATAAAGCATGGACTCCTCATGCTTATGCTCTGTCCAGCCACTTGATTTCTGTAGCTGGACAGAGTGTAAGCTTTGCCAAGAATATAGCAAAGGTCATTCAGAAAGGGAAGAGGCGGAAGAAAAAAGCCATTTATATTAAATTTGAGATGCTAATCTTGAAATGCCACCGGCGCTCTTCTGATTAGATTATACACAGAATAAAACAGGGGACAATCCCAGGCCTTCCCTCTCAGATGCTCTGATGTACACTGTGTGACTCGGAGAAGATATAGATAGCCTGGAGCCATCTCTCTGAAGGAATTAACTGCTGTTTCCTTTTTCCTGTTTTGAACACGAATTTTTTGTACTGCATTGTGTGAGTACAACATGTAAGGCATACTCACTGGCGACACATAAATATTTACTTAAAACCCACTGTCATGAAGCATTTATTTCACTTGAAAATATAACATATTTTTCTCATAGAGAAAAAAAACATAAAGGTACTGCCACTTTGATTTTCAGTACCTTGTTTTGTTTTTCCTATTCTTATATTGATCTTGCATTTCTTTTTTTTTTACCAAGAAGTTCATAACGTCCAACTAGAGAATTAAGAGGCAAAATTAAACTCCCCCAAAGTCTAGCTATTAGACAGCTTGGAGCTAATACCAGCTTGGGATACAGGTAAGCTGTTGCTTTCCCAAGTTTTGGTTAAAAAAAACAACCAAAAGCTCTGAGACAGATCAAATGACTTGTTCAAAGACATAATCAAGTCTGGGGCGAACGTCTCCTAACATGGTTCAACAAGAGGAGTCCAAAGAGGGAGCTCAGAAAGCAAAAGACCCTAGAGCACACCCACTATGGAGAGACCCCTATGTGGCCCGAATCCTGAGAGCAAGTGACCATCCTGTGATGAAGAGCAACCATGGTGTCCACAGGGGGACAGCCATGCCTATTAGTCCAGGCATGGACCTGGTAGAGTTGTCTCTTGAACTTGGCACATGTAGCCAGGAGGAAAGCGCAAGTGTCCAGGGATGCAGGCACCTGAGACTATTAGAAATTCCCCGCTAGGTTTTCATAGCTTAAAGGCATGCCGAGAAGGCCTAGGTTGAGGGTGCCTTTGACCTCTTGCGGGGGCAGTGTTCAGTTCCTTCAGCTCACCTTTTGCAGGAAGATATGTCACTGGTAAGGAGAGGACAGTGAAGCCCTGAGACCTTAGATAACCAGACTGGCCTGAAAAGGATGTAGAATCTGGTGCCAGGGGCAGCCTCTGCTGGCATTTTTGAGTGTTCTTCTGGTCTAAGCTGAGAAGTCTCACCCCTGAACAAAAGGGCCTAAGTGAGGTTAGATAAACAGAATAATAACTATGTGGCCCATGCTCCTTTTTGCTGTTCCCACCACTTGACTGCAACCTGTCAGGTTCCTCTATGTGTCGGGACTGTGAAACACCCATTGATGTAAAAGCTCCTAGGAGTTTGACATTTACAGACTAATGGGAGGAAGTAGGAACCATGTCTGGAATGCTGTGGGAGGTTGGGCTTACTGCAGACCCAGTAGCGGTAGCTGCATCAGAGGACATTTCTCCTCAGCCTTAGGCCTTTTGTGAATTCTTATCATCTTACCCAGCCAAGCAGAATTTACACAGAAAGTTCATAAAAGAGATAGATTGGTGGTAGCTTTTTTTGCTATGTGCCAGATGCTGCCATAAAATAAGGGCTCTGCAAGCAGCCTGTAGGTCTCATGAAAGGGCATCTAACTTTGGTTCGCTTCAAAGGCCAAGGCACATGAACAGTCTCACTAGCTGGGCATAGCTGAGTGCATCCAGTGACAACCAGGAACAGCCTTCAGAGCAAGTCCAAGGTGCAAGAGACTCTGGCTGCCCAGAGAACCCAGGGACTAACTTGGCTCCAATCCACAGGCAGTTAGGAAGCTGATGAGATTTGCACTCTGTCCCATTCCACAGAACAATCTCTGGTGCTTCTTCTCTGCAAGTCAGGGAGACCCTCACTCCCACAGCATAAGGGAGCCTCCTGCTACCTAACATTTTAAGTAGAGAACAAGCTTCAAGAAGTTACTAAAGAACATGAAAGAATGTATTTAGAATATTAAAAAACGTAATCACTTCATTCTCACATAGCGTATGTTTCAGTCACTTTTCTAAAAAAAAATACCCAATGCCCAAAGTTAAAGGAGGAAAGGTTTATTTTGGCTCAGAGGTTGTAGATGTTTCAGTCCAGGCTGTCTCCAAGACAGTGTGGCAAGGCACAGGAGCATCACAGAGGAAAAACAGTTCCTGACAGGCAGAAGGCAGCAAACAGCAAGTAGCAAGCAACACACAACCAGCAACCCTCTTTCTATCCCTCATATCTTATCCAGCCTACCTGCCCTTAGAGTGGGTAGCACTCATGCCCAGGGTGGGGCACCCTTAATCCTACCCACAACTATGCCAAGCCAATCAACGGACTAATGTAGTAATCACACACCCTTGATCCCAACATCACACGCTTCAGATCCAGCCACCTCTGAAAAGCTGCACCTATGACCACATGAGACTTTGCGGGGACATCTAGACACGAACCACAGCAGCATAATTCTTACTTTTATGTTACCTTTAATCTTCAGATGTGTTTTGTGTAAGGTTGTGTTACTGTACAGTCTGTCTTCACAGTATTATACTGCATCTCCCCTGTTGCTCTTTTCTCACAAATTTAAAAGTTGTTACAGATATACCATCAGACTAGACTCCTTAATGTTAGAGGAGTTATTTCTCTTTGTTGGCTAGTATAGGTATGCATTGGAGGATAGCTTTAAGTTATGAATATATAGCTTTTAGTCTCTGTAATTATTAATTTAGGTTTAATTCCTAAGGAGTTGCCAGATCAAAGAGTGGGAATCTCATGGCAGTGTTTGCTCTGTGTTGTAATATGCCAACTCCAAATCAAAGGCTATGAATCTGTTTGTGATGTTTGCTATGTTTTGTAATATTGCTATCTGAAAATGTACATCAACTGGTATTGTCTCTAGCAGTGAAGGGATAAGTCAGTTTCCTAATAACTTGCCAACATTTGATAATGCCATCTTAAAGAAAAATGGGTTACCTTGCTAGGTATTAAATGGTATGTCAGGACTTCTCTACTTTGCATTCTAAAGATTCCTAATGAGTAAATATTTTGTGTTTCTCTTTCTGTCAATGTTATGTTCAGACCATTTTCAGTTATCCACACTGCCTTGATGGGTGTATTTGAATAGGTTGGTGCACAGAACTCAGTGGTTTTCTTCCCATTTGATCTGAAACTAATTGGGAGAAAACAAGCAAACTCAAGTTGTGGGATATTCTATAAGACAACCCCCTGGGTTCTTCACAAATGTATCACTGAAAGTGAAAAACAAAAAACAAAGAAACCTTTTCTAAAGAAATGTGGATATAACAACCAAATTTATGACCTCTATTTAGCTCCTGAATTAAAATCTTAAGGAAACTATATAAAGGATATTTGGTGGACAATTGGAGAACTGTATTTGATTCATATAATGTCCTATCAGTGTTAAATATCTTAATTCTGTTATTGTGCTTAGGTAGAGAATATCTTTGTTCTTAGGTAATAAAAATTGAAGTAATTGGGGTGAAATGATTCAACAAAGTATGTACAATATATATTATATCAGATAATGTATGTTGTATGATGGATCAGCATATACTATTATATAAATTATATATTTGATGTGTAGTGGAATGCATATGTGCATGTGTATATACACACATCCGTGTTCCTGTTTTCTTGTGCTTACATTATATACATACAATATTATCACTGCCATGAGAGCTGCCCTTTATTTTCATCTAATTCATTTTATTTTTATGGTAACACTTAATATCCACTCTTTTAGCACATTTTCCAGTACACAATAGAGTACTGTGAATTATAGGGACTGTGCTGTATAGTAGATCTCTAGGGCTGATTAATTCACTTGCACAACTGGAACTTGGTATCCTTTGACAAACACCGCCCTGACTTGCATTACCCTTAAGCTCTGGCACCCACCATCCTATTCTCTGTTTTTCTGAGTTCAACTCTCTTAGAACTCTCATGGAAGTAGTATTGTGCAGTATCCGTCCTGTGCCTGACTCTTTAGCACAGGGTCCTCTGGGTTCATGTTTGTCATGCCAAGTGGCAGCATTTCCTTCTTTTGTGGCTAAACAGCACTCTACTTACGTGTCTAGGCTTCCCTTTATCCGCTCATCCATCAATGCACATTTAGGTTGCTTCTATGTCTTGCTTGTTGTGCATAATGCTGCAAAGAACAGGAGAATGCAGATGTCTCCTCAGTAGTGTGAGTTTAATTCCTTTAGACATGTATCCAGAAGTTGGGGTGTTGGATCTTATAACAGTTCTATTTTTAATTTTTTTGAGGGCCCTCCACACTTTCTGTAGTAGCAGGTTCAGTTTCCAGGGACCACCAACAGCACTGTGTTCCCCTTTGTCCTCCTTGCTGACCCTGAACTTCTGTTGCTTTGTGTGGGAACCAACCTGGCAGGTCTGAAGTGAGATCTCATTGTAGTTTTCTGTGTATTTCTCTGATAATGAGTGAGGCTGGACATCTTTTCATGTACCACTTGCCCACTGTACGTCTTGTTTGGGGAAATGTCTTTTCAGTTCTTCTGTATGTTTGCGAATTGGGTAATTTCTTTGTTATTTTCTAAAAGCTCTTTATACACTTTGGGTATTAACCCTTTGTCAGATACACAGTTTGCAAATGTTTTCTCCTATTCCATATATTGCTTTACATCCTGTTGATGCTTTCCTTTGCCAAGCCAAAGGTTTTTCATTTGATATAGCTCCTGTTGTCTGTTTTTGCTTTTGTTAATTTTTAGGCATCAGATCCAAGAAATCATTGTCAAGGCCAATGTCAAGAAGCTTTTCCCCAGAAGTTTGTTTTCCCTAGACGCTTATTTTCTAGAAGCTTTATGACTTTAGATATTACTTTGTCTTTAGTCCATTTTGAGTTGACATTTGTGCATAGCATAAGATAGATGTCCAATTTTACTTTTTTGCCTGTATTTGCTTTCCCCAATACTGTTTATTAAAGAGACCATCATTTCCCCAGTCAGTTTGTATCAGATTTTTTGTTGGCTTGGCTTGGCTTGACTTGGTTTTGTTTTGTTTTGTTTTGTTTATTACAGCTAGTTTTGAGCTCACTATGTCATCCACACTGGCCTGGAACTCACAGTCTTCCTGCCTCAGCCTCCTAAGTACTAGGACTACAGACATGTGCCACCATGCCTGGCATCAGTTGACTTTTCATGATTCAGAAGAATCATGAAAGAATGTTGTTAAAATGCCCATATTTCCCAAAGTGATCTTCAGAGTTAGTGTGACTCCTATCAAAATGCCAATAGAAATTTTCCCCCAGAGAAACAGAAAAAAAATCCTAAAATTCACATAGAGCCACAGAAGTCTGAGTATCAAAGTAACTTTGACTAAGAAGAAGTGGAGACATCATACTTTCTGATTTTAAGATATATTACAAACCTCCAGTGATTAAAACTGTACAGTTCTGGCATCAGAACACATGTACAGACTTATGGGTCAAAGTAGAGAGCCCAGAAATAGACCTACACATATGTGGGGAGCTGCATTTTGAAAGCCACCCTCCACAGCAATGGGAAGTGCTGCAGAGACCCATTTCTGGTGGATTTCAGAGTCTAACAGGGAGGTCCCGGGGAGGGGACAGCAGAGCAGCCTTGTGGCTTCTCTCTTTGTGTGTGTGTTATGTAGGCTGCTTCTTTCCCTGCCTGGGGGACACAGGGCAGAGGGGGCTCCAGCCTGACCCCTGGTCCCTGGTCCAGAGGAACGTGGAATTGGGGTGTTTCCACCAGCTCTTTCTCCTGTTTCCTGCATGTAGCTTCCTATTATGGATTCACTTGAAGCATAAAGTTGACCTGTGTCTTTCTGCTTCTGTTGCCATCTGTCTCCTTCCCTTTGGCTTAGACGGAATATGGACGTGCTGTGTGGCAGGAGGAAGTGCACTTGGGGAGTCCTCCTCTTAGGGGATTGGGCCACAGGAGGTGCTCCCACAGCTTCCCTCCAGGTGTCAGCTCCCACCAAGGGCTCCAGACAAGAATGCAGTTCAATTCCTTGTTTACCATATTGCCCTCTTCAATCAGTATATACGTGGCTTGGAGCATTTGACTTCATTGCTGATTTCTGTACAGCTTGAGAAATAAGCTGCGTGGTGGTGCAAGCCTGTAAACCCAGCATTCTTAGAGGCTGAGGCAGGAGGATTGCAAGTGTAAGCCCAGTCTGGGCAAATCAGTGACTTAGTAAGACCCTGTCTCAAAACCTTAAAAAAAGGTGGTGGGGGGGGGTGTGCTGGGATATAGCTCCATGGGACAACCCTGGATTCAGTTCTCAGTGTTGAAAAGAAATGCTGTCAGAGAAGACCGTTCACAATTATGTCAGCTTTCCTTAGAATTAGACGGGACTTACCACCACTATTTTAACTGAAAATAGAGTGTTCCAGGATCCAAATGACTAGTAAATTTCTAAATCAGATTGCATCTTAAATGCATTAGGAGCTGACTTACTGTGTAAATGTATTCTGTGGTAAGCTCTGTAAAGAAGGGAAGGATGCTTTTTACAAAACACATCCCCATTCTCTAATGTACAATGTGCTTTTGGGGATTAACTTTTGTAGTTGATGTTTGTAGCAAGTAAAGGTTATTGAATAGATCTGATTTTTAGTCACATCTTTTTCTTGATAAAAATAGAACATTCTAAATATGGTGAAAACATGATAGAGAAATAAAAATTACCTATAATTGCAGAATCAAGTGGTGATTGCCATGCTTCTGCAGTGTGTGTGTGTGTGTGTGTGTGTGTGTGTGTGTGTGCGCGTAGAAGTCTCTGTTAAATCACCTGCGGTTTTCCTGTGAGCATTAGGTCAGTGAGTCAAGGCCCCTAGGTTGTGGTAAGGCAGGTAGTAGGAAGTTTTCTCCATCCAACGATAGTTGGTATCTGAGACTTTTGAAATAATAAGCACCAGTTAAAAAAGAAAACTCAAGCAGGCTATAACCCCATCTACTAGGGAGGCTAGAGTGGGAGGAACACAAGGCAGCCTGACCAACTCAGACTATCTCAAAAGTAAACAAGGTTGAGGATGTAGCTCAGTGGCAGAGTGCTTGCCTGATATGCAGGAGCCTATATTCAATCCTTAGTTCCTGAAAGAGAAAAGAGTGGGAAGGAGGGAAGGAGAGAGAGGGAAGGAGAGGGAGAGTGAGAGGGAGAAGAAGGAAGGAAGGGAGGGAGGGAGGAAGGAAGGAAGGAAGGTAGGAAGGAGAGGGTGAGGAGGGAGGGAGGAATGAGAGAAGGGGAAGGAGGGAAGCCACATAGCAGAGTAGGGGCCGGGACAGGGAGCCACAGGGCTGGCCACTGTCTACCTAGAGCTTGCTGCTGTCCAGGAGCACACCTGGACATTTGGTCCCCATTCCCTCCCTTTTCCTCCTTCAGCTTTCCTCTCCCCTTGCAAAATGCTCTTAGATGAAAGAGCTATTTGGCTCACACATGTGACCTCAGTAGGGAATCTTGTACTCAAGAAGTCTGGGAGGGAGCAAGGCTTCTCCTACTGCTGCCACCACTTTGATGCGGTGTCAGTCACTGACCCATACATCAGGTGCTGGGGGTTACTGAGGCTTCTCAGAAGCTGTGTAGTGTAAGGACCCTTTCAGGGTCTGCGTGAAGATGCCTAGAGCTGGGTAGGGCCCTAAAGCTTGTCCCCACCTATCCTCGGTAAAGCCACAGGCAGTTCCACTTCCCATAAAGACACCATTCAGCTTAGAGCCTGGGAGACTTGCTGGGGTGGGGTTTGGTGTCCCTTGAGCATTGCATGGACAGTGGGGTGCTGGCTGCTCCCCTATACTCTGGGCCAGACTCTGCGTGCATCTCTGAATCTCCACATTGTCAGGAAGACTGGTTACGCTCCCATTCCATGAAGTAGAGGTACCAGGACTCTGTGCTGTTGTGAGGAGTCAGTGAATCACTACACCTGATGCTACAGCATAGCACCTGCTGCAGGAAACTTGTGCTGTGCTCCTCACTGCACTTTCTTGACTCTAGCTGTCAGAGCAAAATCCTGTAGCCCAGGCAGCTGCAAACACAGATGTGTATCCCCAGAGTTCTACAGGCCAGAGGGGGCCTGATACCAGGGGGCCAGCATGGTCCTGAGGCCCTCCTTCTGCCCTGGAAAAGGTCACCTTCTCACTGTGTGCTCCTGTGACTGAGGGCTACTCACTTGGGTCTCTTCCTCTGCATATAAGCATGCTTTTTCCACCATGGGAGGCCTGCCATCAGGACCTCACCCTGTCTAACTACTTCCCATATCCAGATAACCATCACCATGGGGCTAAGGTGCTGATATATGAATCCGGGGTGCACACAAACCCGCAGCCCCTAACAGTGATCACTAATATTTTGTTGCCATCTCCCAGTCCCCTTGCAAGGCGATCTTAGGTTTAGGGCAATCTCAGAGGAGGAGGGGAGGAAAAAGTAAGGCTCTTCCATTTCCGAGGGGTGGTGGGTCTGGTGTTGGGAAGCTGTCTGCTTTCACAGTGCTACACTGCCTTCTTCTTTTGACCTTTGGTAAAATGTTCTTGGTTGTCTCGGTCTGGGCCTGAGAAAGAGGAAGAAGCCGGGTACGTTAGACAGCTAACTGCTCTGTGCAAGGCAACTGGGCAAGCGGGGGTGGGGTCACCCCGTCTGTCCTGTAGGGGACTGGGAAGCAGTGTGGTCCCTGTCTATTGAGGGCAATGCCTACAGAGGCTGAGGGTGAGGAACATCATGTCCCCAGGGTCACACTACACAGACTTCCTTCCCTCCCTCCCTCCCTTTTTCCCTGCTTCCTTCCTTCCTTCCTTGAACCTCGAGCCATTTGACTCCTATCCTCTTGAACATGAAGCTGGTGTGGAGAGGGATGGACTGCTTTGCGGGCAGCAGAACGCAGACTGGGATGGACTCTACAGATGTGAAAGCTGCCTCCCACCCCCACTCACCCCAGGGTACGGTGGTCGGCAGCAGGAAGCCATTGTTCAGGTGCACTAACCCACTGTTTTTTCCTTTGCTCTGTCTTTCCCTAGCTCCTAAAGACAATGAAGAGCGTGTGTTCAGGGAGCGCATGCGACCGAGGAAGAGGCAAGGGGCCGTCAGGCGCAGGGTCCACCAGGTCAATGGCCACAAGTTCATGGCCACTTACCTTCGGCAGCCCACCTACTGCTCGCACTGCAGAGATTTCATCTGGTAAGCCCCTCCCCCCTGGGAACCGCTGGTTATGACTTCTGTGCGGCACAAAGTTCGAGATGGGGGAGGGGGCCATGATGACTCACCTAACGTGTTCCTGCTGGCTGGAATCTCAGTGGCACACACGACTGTCCCGTTGGGCAGCTTGGACCACTGGTGGTACAAACAGGTCTAGTAGCTTTTATTGGTCTTTGTACTAAGAAAATTAATAAAAAGCCACCTGATGGGACAGTCACACATGTACTACCGGTGGTTCAAGTTGCCTGGCAGTGAGACATTGAAATTATGGCCCCATGTGAATATGTTAAAAGGGGCTGGAGTAAATAAAGGAAGGTATTTTATTGTGAGTGTCAGTAATGGGTGAGGTATGAGTTTCTTCCAGACAAAATCATCACATTTCAATTTGAAATGAAGATGAGATTTCTCTAATTAAATTATAAGTATGATGTATATTAAGTATGAGCTTTGGAGCATGGTTCTGAGGGTAATTTTGATATATTCTTAGTATTCTGATTCTAAGGTTTGGAGGACATATTTTAATAAGGAAAGAGCATTACCTGCCTTGAATTTTATGACAATACAGAGCTGGCATAAGCCTTGAAGAATTTGATACTGACGGCCAGCGTTTTCTTTAATAAAACAGATGGAAGAGCGGTTTCTCAGATTTTAAAACTTTCCCTGGAATTGAAAAATAATAAATTTCAGATGTAAATAAATTTCACTGTGTATGTTGAAAGAAGTAAATACAGAAAATCAGCAACACTAATGTGCTTTGTTCCCTCTCTGATTGCAGAAGACTTTTCCAGCGGGGTTAAGTGTGTGTGTGAGGTGCCTGAGGGATAAAGACAAAGGAACAGGGTCGCTGTAAGGAATACAGAATCTATCACCAATGGCGGTAGCATAATTGTGTTTGGGGAAAGAACTCTTTCCTTTTAGAAAGATGAGTTGAAATATTTACAAATGAGCTATGATACTTAGAGTTGGAGAAAACTAATTCTGGAAGGAGGGGGAGGGGTTAAGGGGAGGGATGATATGGGCTGGCCCTTCACTGGCAGGCGGAGCCGGATGATGGGCTCCTCAGGGTCTGTTCTGCCTGTTACTCCAATAGATATGTGAACTTTTCTTAGCAAAGTGAAAAATCCTGGGCTGCAGGTATCTGGGGTACAAAGGAATTCTCAGGAAGCATTCTAACTGTGCTCTGCCTGGATGCTGGGTTCTCAGGTTCTAGAATGGTCTGAGAGGCTCCTTGGAGAAAGTGACATTTCTCTTGATGGGGATTTTGATAGAGTGAGATGCGCTAGGCCTGTGAGTAGCAGAGAAGAGACAGAACCCTGGTCTTATACTCGGAGGAGGAATTTTAATGGATATCACCATATGCCAGGTCCTATCTTGAATATCAAAAATACCTAATTCAGTCCTCCCATTGTCCTGTGAACTATGTAGTATGAGCTCCATCCCACTAACAAGGCCAATGTTCAGAAATAGAAAGAGACCAGCCTGCTGTCCTCTAGCTAGGAGGTGTTAGAGGTGTGATTCCACCTCAGCTTAGCTGGACCTTAAACCTCATGCTTTGCCTGGCATCAGCCTTTCTGGCCAGCACTCTTGAGCTCTTTGATGCCAGTGCAGAAGTGATCCACATACTTGGGTCCAGCGGGGGAGAGCAAGTGAGGTCAGGTTTCACTGTGGACCCAGCCAGGGGACTTGTGAATGGGGCTCCGAGGCCCCCCAGATTCCTGAGTCATTTGCCTTACACTGTGGTGTAACAAAGCAAGTCACTGCGGTTGGCACAGACATCTGTGATGACTCAGCTCTGGGAGAACCTGGCTGCAGCAGAAACAGCCCCTGCTCCCAGTCCACTCAGAAGTGCATCATTCCCAGTGCTTTCCCATGGCCTGACCCCCATTGTCCACATTTTGGCTGTGAGTTGAGTGGTTGCTCCTACAGGGTGAGGGTTCCTCTAAGCCTGTATCACTGAGCCCTAGGTTTCCTGGGATGTGGCCCCATCACTCCCAGCTCATCCCACTGGACTGGGAACTGTACGGAGTTCCTTGACCTGCTTTCACTGGGACACTGAGGTTAGGCACAAGGGTAGGTAGGCCTGATCCATTTTGTGCCAACTTTGCGCCTTGCCCCAGGCACTCTGCTCTGGCAGTGGAAGGAATCTATAATGTTTCGCTTCACCCAAACAGTCTTCCCCTTCCCCCTGCCCAGTCCTGACCACAGACTTCTTAGCAGTCTTTAGGATGCCCAGGGAATATGTCTGCCAGCCACAGCCCTTCCCCGTGGTCAGAGAGCTCTCAGAGTGCATCCTGGTGCTGGGGACAAGTGGTAGCTGTTTCATCCATGAGGACAGGAATGCTGAGCTGCCCAGGGCCTGTTCAGAGCAGGCAGGCTCCTGTGTAGCTTTCCAGTACACTAACCCCTGCCGGCATGGCTGCCCTCCGTGGCCTTCTTGGAGGAGGCATCCTGAGGCGTCTTGTAAAGGAAGGCAGCTGTCCTCCTCGACAGGCTCTCAGGCTCAGCTCAGCACGGGGTGGGGGAAAGTGGAGTGGCATGGTGTTTCCTTTTCTTAAGGATTGTGTTCTTCTTTTCAGGGGGGTCATAGGAAAGCAGGGATACCAATGTCAAGGTAAGAGGGGCATTATGAACCGAGACTTTGGAAACCCCCGGTTAGATTTGGGTCACTCATGCTTGGGGAAGGAGTGCGGGTCTGAGGCCACGTAGAGGCTCTACACCACGGGTCCCCAACCCTCAGGCCCTAGCCCAGTACCAGTCCGGGGCCTGTTAGGAACCAGCCGCACAGCAGGAGGAAAGCCATGGGCAGCGAGCGAAGCTCCCTCTGTGTGTAAGGCTGCTCCCCACGGTTCCATCGTTGTCACCTGAGTTCCACCTCCTGTCAGACCTGGAGAGGACTGGGTTCTTTGGGAGCGTGAGCTCTCCTGTATACTCCAGCTGGGAGGGTTCTAGGTTGCGTGCTCCTTAGGAGACTCTAGTCCCCAAACCCCACCACCATCCCACGCCACCCCACCCGTAGAAGGATTGTCATACTCTGGTTTCTCTTCAGATCGGAGAAATCTTTTGCCTTTTACCATAGAAGAATTGTCTTTCACGGGACTCATGCCTGGTGCCAAAAGCTCTCCAAGGCTGGCATGTTGACCCTCCCTCTCCAAGAAGGGGAGCCCTGCTTGCTTTGCCCTGACCATGTTACTCCATGTGTGTGCTTTGGAGGTGCCTTGCAGACAGGAAGCCCCAGTCCCTGCAGCATTCCAGGGGTTTTGCACAGCAGTCGCAGGTAGCTCTTTGCTCTCTCTTAGGGAGGCCAAACGCTGCTTCTTTGGGAGTTTGTTTTCCACCGTGCAGGTCTGGGCCCTGTCAGCTGCCTCAGGTTCTCTCACCTGCTTTTTTTACTCAAGATCACCAAACAGCTCTTGTTGGCTCTGTGTTTTTTTTCAAATCTCTACCGGGGAATAGTTAACTCTGAAAAAATTTCAAGCTCAGCCCGGTGTGGTGACACACACTATTAATCGCAGCACTTAGGGAGGCTGAAGCAGGAGGATCGCAAATTCAATCCCTGCCTGGCCCACTTAGTGAGACCGTCTCAATTAAAAGAATAAATAAATAAAAGGTCTGGGAATGTAGCTCAGTGTTAAAATACCCCTAGGTTCAAACTTCAGTACTACAAAGTGATAATCATAATCAAGGCTCACTTGAAGGTATCAAACACTATTTTTTTTCCAGTTAATTGACTACCAATTCAAGGGGAGGTTGTTCAGAACTGAAGGATAGAAACGTGAGGTGGGCACACTGAGGCTCTGTCCGGGACAGCAGGGTGGCTGGCCTGTGCCCTGGGCCAGCACTGTCTCACCTTGGGAGAGCCAGGTGGCTCTGTGGGCGGTTGCTGTGACTTGGCGCAGCATGTGGCCATGCAGAGCACTCACCTCTTTGGCCTCCGGCCCATCCTGTCCCATGACCCTACAGGCCACTTTTTGTGGACCCTACAGGCCACTTTTTGTGGACCCTAATTAAAATGGAAAGTTACCATGTGAGGTTACAGCCAGATTTTTTTTTTAAAACCTTAAGAACTTCAGTATCACCTAGGTCGTTTCTCCCTCACCCATCAGTCACTCTGTGATGACTCAGGACAGCAGGGGACAGCAGGACATCTTAGAGAGGGCTTCCGGGCAGGGAAGCGGGTGACAGCCAGCCGGGTGATGGGTGCACTTAGAACTAGAGAGACCTACCAGACCATCTGCGCATAGCTGCTTCATTCTTCTGCAGCTTATGCAGGGAACCCTCAGGGGTCTGGGGGCAGACTTGGAAACACCTGCCTAGAAGACTCTAAGGAGGGTCTGAAGTTCCATCTCAGTAGCGGAAGGGACGTGGATTCCCTTCCCTCCTGCACTGATCCCGACCAGGCCTCGGGGTGAAAGCTTTCTTCCCGCACTTGTCACTCACCGCCAGGTTTCTTGCTGCTTGCAGTTTGCACTTGTGTGGTCCACAAGAGGTGCCATGAGCTCATCATCACGAAGTGTGCCGGGCTGAAGAAACAGGAGACCCCTGACGAGGTACGTGTGTGCAGCACTGGGGTTCTGTGCTTCCTTTCCCTGCCTCGTCCCCTCACTGCCTCTGACGTGGCCCCCAAGGGAACTTCTCTCTCGGAGATCCCAACATTATCTTCATTGTGCTGATCAAAAGTGAAGGTAATTGTGCATGGTCTTCTGGCACAGGCCATGTTTTGCCCCTGTGAATATTGTTACCAGAGCACTTGGGTTCCAGAGGCAAAGCCCACAAGAAAAGTGTGAGTTGTTTTTCTTCATCGGTTCTTATCAGACCCGGAAACAGCTTTGGGACGTGGCAATGATTCATGCAGGTAACAGACAGAGACCAAGACCACACACAGGTGGGAACTTTGTCCTTACAGTGATGAGGAAGTGGAGTGGAATGGACAACCCAAGGAAAACTCCAGGGGGAGCAGTGACCCCGCTGGTAATAGGCAGCTTTCACTGGGCGCTTGCCCTGTGCTGAATACTTTAATGTACCTTATTTAATCCCACAACCATTTTAATAAGATATGTGTTATTATCACCTTCATCTTAGAACAGAGAGATTGGAAGCACAGGAAAGTCAAATTAATTCATACAAGCCCACTCAGCTATTATATGGAAGAACCACATTCAAACCCAAGTGGTCTGCACCTCTGTAATGCCAGAATTCAGGAGGATGAGACAGTATGGCCAAGTTGAGGGCCAGCCTGGGTGACATAGTGGATTCAGGGTTGGCTGGGACTATTGTAGTAAGACTCTGTCTCAAAAAGCCAAAAAAAATACCGACAAACCCAGGTGGTCTGCCCTAGAGTTTGGCCCCCGACCACTGTACTATGTTGTCTCTCTTAGAAACTAATATTAAGATGGCTTCAGGGAAGTTGCTGGGGAGAAGAAAGTATGAAAATTCAACCAGGGAAACAGGTTTTTCCTAACTGAGGCATTGGAAGAATGATGGTACCACTGATAGACTGGAAAAACTTTTTCCAGCGAGATGGCAGGTGTAATTGCAGTGTTATCTATGGAAGAACAGATGCTTTCAAAGGCTTACTTTAAATTTGATATTTGAAGGCTGCCGTATAAACATAGGCCACTAGAATGGGGGGTGCTGGGTAGATTTATAACCGGCTGGGTTTAGAAACAGGTGGGTTTATAATGTGGCTTCCAAAAGAGGTGACCTCCTACCCACTTCTTCAAAGTAAGTGAACCACATAGCATCTTGGCATCTAAAACATTTCTCATCTTTTATCTCTTTTTGCTTCCATACCATCTCTGGGAAGCAGAGAACATTTAAGCTTAGACCGAGCCTTTGGTGCTCTTGGAGGGTCAGCTGAACTCCACACACAGCAGTTGTTTGCAGGAGGTCTGCCCTCTTGGTTAAAAGCGCAGGTGAACATCTGATCCCCCCACTCATTACTTTCGTAAGAGAATAAAAGGAAGATCCAGTCTGCTTGCTGTCTGACTTCCTGCCTGTGGACACTGTTGCCTGGGCATCTCCTAGACAGCAAGCATTGTGCCGTGACTCGCAGACGCAAAGAACACCTGAGTCTCTCCTGCAAGGATCTCCCAACTCTGGTCACCTGCAAGCCTCTGAAGGTTTCTAAAGCTTATCCTAACTTTCTTGGAGTGGAAAGTCCCACCAGAGTCAGTGTCATGCCCACTTACAGGGCTGAGACGTGAACTGCATAGCACCCACTTAATCTATGACCTACTTCGTCTTCCTGTCTTTCCTGGAAGATTGAAGAGTGAAGAATCTCCAGTAAAGTGTGTTTTCAAACTTGGCATGTGTCCCAAGGGACAAAAAGCCCTACATCGAGGAAGAGGGCTTGGGTTTCTTGGCTTGGTGTTGTGGATTCCCTGTTCTCCTGTGCCTGCGTGCCACTCTCTTATGCTGCCCGAGGCCCATCATGGTGATGGATGTGCCTTCTGCCAGGAGCTGCCCTGTTGGCTTCCAAAAGCCAGTTCACTCCTTTGTGCAGTCGCCTTCAGCATGACACACATGCTCACATGCATCTACATGCATACCACAAACACCTCTAGCTCCGGACACCATGCTCTGATGCCCTCTGTCCTGTCAAGGGTATTCCACCGCTGTGCTCCCTGGACCCTTCCCACCTCTAGTGCTTGACTGCTTGCCAGCTCTGTCAGGTCTGTGTGTGCCTCGCATCCCTACCTACACTTCTAGGTGTGGTAGCCAAGGGACATTCCACCTCTGCATCACCTTCTTTTCATTCTTGTTTTTGACTCTTACAATTCTCTTTCTCCCTTCTGTCCTTTCTGTGTTTTCTCCGAGAGCCCCACTCATTCTGTGTCTTCCTCCCCTGGGCGCGCACACGTGTCTTTCCTGCATGTGTGTGGTCTTCTCCATCTACCTGGCTCTGGCACAGGCTCTGGCTGCTCTGATACCTCGGGGTCCTTAGTAGTTCCACCAAGGGTTATATGACACTCCCCAGCTCCACATTGAACTTCTGGTGACCTGGGACAACTTTGCCTCAGGCTGGCGTTCACGTCGCTCTGGGGCTGTTCCTGGGAGATCTGCTTCTGTTCACATCTTCTGGACTGTAGGACTGGAGTGGGGGCATTGACCTCACTGGCCCTGAGGGTTCAGAAAGGCAGAGGTACCTAAGCTGCCAAGCTAACATGAGGTGGCTAGAGTTGTTCTCAGGAAACCTACACACTTGGTACCCAGGCAGGGCAGTACTGAGCAGGGTTGGAGGAGGGGCAGTCACTCCTGGGGTGGGTGACAGGAGCACATTATGCAGACCGGAGCCCCGGAGTCCGCACCCTGTTCATACTTGTGTCCCTGTCCAGCTCTCATCTCTCCCCTCTGAGCCCCACGAGGACTTTCCATCCCCTACCAGCCAGGAGCCAAGACACAGCTTCCGCCCCTAGTCCCAAAGTCCGAGGGCAGCCTCTTTCCTAGCCCATCCACACGCAGGCGCTGGTGCACTGCCTAGCTGTGTGGCCGCGCCACTGTCCACAGGTGGAGGGCAGGGGAGACCCAGGGAGGCAGACTCAGCCCTTACATCTCACTGACCACATCCTGTGACGTATGGGGCAGGAATGTCACTGTTGTCTGCCAGAGGAGAAAGGAAGCCTGCCTGCGAACTCAGGGTGGTCGGAGTCCTGGCCCCACCCCTGTCCTCCTCCATACTGCCGCCTTACCTCTGCGACCTTTATGTAACGGGCGAGTGGCAGCAGAGTGGCTCAGTGGCCTGAGCTCTGAATTCAGACCCACGTGTAGGAAGTTGTGTCTGCCTCTCGCAGCCTGCGGGCAGGGTCTGTCTCTTAATCTCACTGTGCCTTCCTTTCCTCAGCAGTGACCAGGGTCACAGTAGTCCTGTCCCACAGTGCGGGTGAGGGGTTTGAGTGGAAGGTGCTTATCGTGTGAGGAGCACCCATGCCTCAGCGTCCCTCAGGTTCCACCCTCTCAGCCATCTCCTGTCTGACAGCCACAGTCTCTACAACAGTTCTCCTGGCCCACGCTGCTGCCCCGTCCCCTGTGTCCTCCTGATCTGCGAAGGCCCCTCTGCCTGGCTGAGGCCTCCACTCACAAAGTAGTTTTGAAGACATATGGTGACTTCCCACATGTGGCCCAAGTGCTAGCTGCACGCTCTGGGCTGGGTCTTGTGATTGTGTCGAGGCCTGGAGTCCTGGAAGGGGCGTAGCAGGGCCAGGCTTGGCCTGCTCTGTGTTCAGTGCTCTAGGCCACGAGTTAGGTGCTTCAGGAGTGAGAACTTGGCCAGGAGGGAGGTGTGTTTACTGTTTCCCAGGTGGCCTTCAGAGCCAGGCTGGGGCCTCCAGTGACACGCAGCTTCCAAGGAGCAGGCTCTGGAGCAGGCACAGGGATCAGGCATCAGGCGAGGAGGGGCTGGATGGGTCCTGATGGTACATCTTCTTTCCCTTCAGGTGGGCTCCCAGCGGTTCAGCGTCAACATGCCGCACAAATTTGGGATCCACAACTACAAGGTCCCCACCTTCTGTGACCACTGTGGTTCCTTGCTATGGGGCCTCTTGCGGCAGGGTTTGCAGTGTAAAGGTGAGTTGCCCCCCCACATACCCCTGCACACTCCTTTATTGTTTCTTTGCAGCAAATCTCAGTCTGTTTTCCCAACCTAGAAAGTGAGTTCCAGAATTGGCTAGAGCACAAGCCCTTGTTAATCTCTCGTTTCTTAATGCGCACATCTATTCTAGGCAAGGCAGACTGGTGGTGCTTGCCTGTGATCTGAGCACTGGGGAGGCTGAGGCAGGAGGCTGTGGAGTTTGAGGCCAGCCTACCTACATAGCAAGTTCAAACTGGCCTAGAGTATATACTGAGATCTGATTTCAGAAACAAAAGCAAAAACAAAACTCTGGGCGGAGGCCGTCCACGACCGCGACTGTACAGAGACGAACACAGAGAAGGAAGAAGGTAGCAGCTGTGTCTTAAGATAATTAACAATTTTTTTGTTTTTGTTTTTTGCTTCTTTTTCTTTAAAATAAAAAATTAACTGTTAACAAGCGAGAACACAAAATGAATCTACGAAATTTTAGAAATATCTAGGCTAGAACAAGACATGCTAGAGTAGAAAAGAAGAAATATTTTTGGAGTTAGGCTGTGAAGTAAGCAGTAGATGCAAACCGGGGCTTTTCCGTCATGACCCAGCATGCCGAGCTTCCTCGGGGGAAGGAGCCGCGCTAGAACGCTGTCTCGTGAGAGGCTTTCTGGTCCTTCCTGGGCTGTGGCATGGGCGGTAGTGGCCCCATATCCCCGGGGAGGAAACTGAGGCTTTAGCCTTCGCTCTGGAGTTGCAGTTCTCTGCTTCCGCTCCTCCCCTGCGTGTCACCTGTCCGCTCTGCTGCGTATGCTGTAAAATCTGTCACTCTAGCTGCGTACCTCAGGGGTGCTGTGTGGAGCCATAAAGAAAGATCTTCCTCCCTGCCTGTCTCCCTCCCGATCCCCTCCTGCCAACAGCACACCGTGTGGAAAGTGGGGACGGACTGAGCTTCAGTAAAGGTCCTGTTTGGGTTTATTTTTCCCGTACTGGCAATTGAACTCAAGACCTTGCGCTTGCCAGGCAGGTGCTGTGCCACTGAGCTACATACCCAGCCCAGGGTCCAGTTTTATAAGCTGGTCCAGCTTGACCTCAGAATAGATTCCAGATTTGGCAAGAATATTGCCTGGGTGTCATTTACAAATCAGTGTTTTATTATTGTATTGATTTGTGCGGGTCTGGCCTTTCCCCGCCCACAACCATCGAGGGGCCAGGCCTTGGGACAGGGCTTCCACAGCTGTTGGGTAACTGACCTCTGGCACTGAGAAAGCAGGAAGACTGTCTCATTCCTTCCTCTCAAGTGCGATTCCAGCGCCTGCCCTGTCTGAGCCTCAACAGCCTGCCCTGGGGTGTGTCTGAGCACCTCAGCCACAGTTAACCATCTAGAAATCAGGTTCCAGGGTTTGCATGTTTGCATCACAAGTTTCAGGGGCACCTGGGCCCTTTGTAGCCTTCCCTTATGCAGTCCTGGCCTCTGCGCCATGCTGTCACTTGCACAGTGAGTTCTCTGGGACCTGTTTCCCCCTGAGTTGTGTTTGTCAGTTGAAACTGGGAGTTGGTGCCACTGGAGGGCACCTTATGATTGTCATTTCCTTCTCTAAAGAAGATAGGAGAGAGCTTCTTGGCCCTTTGGCCAAGGTCAATTGGAGTGTCTTCCTAGGTTAATGTCTGATTTGTCTTCTCTTTGAAGACACTGTAGAAAATGGATTTGGGGAGCAAGGAAGTGGAACAGAAGCCTACTCCCTACTCTGCGCATTGACCTGGTGTTGCGGTACCTCCAGGAATGGTGCACCCCACTGAAAATACATGTAAAGCAGATACAGCGTTGTCACAGGGGCCCGGCCACCCTGCCCTCATTTGTTTTTTGCCCAGGCTCCCATACGTACATCAGCACAGACGCCTGAAACCTTCAGGCACCAGGGGATAGTTTTACAGGAAAGCCAGGTCTTCGCACACAGCTTGCTGTCTGCCCTGTGGAAGACCTGTTTTGTGTCACCCTGTCTAGTGTGGCCCTCTGTGTAGACTGCCTTTCTGCATGAGGTGGGGAGGAGCATGCGTCAGGGAGGGCCTGGAAGTTCCTTCCTGAGAAGTGTAAAGGTGCCTCTATCTGAGACCCGTCTTTGGAACTGCTCTGGTCTGCGGCTGCTTCCACAGACAAAGACTGGGACCTTGCCTGCTCTCCATGAAGTTATGAAGGATGGCAGAATCCCTGTGGAATCATACGCTAGGAGGTGGGGGAGCTGCTCCTGCCCGGTTCAGTTGCTGCCTGACCAGGGGACCCTATGCACTTCATCCCAACTGACCCCCTGCTTCTGAATACAGAGGTGAAAGGAATAAGAACAAAAATACTGTAACCTTAGCTGCATACCTCAGGGGTGGCTCTGTGGCACCAGAAAGAAAGATCTTCCTTCGTTCGTTCGTTCGTTCGTTCCTTCCTTCTTTCCTTCTTCCCTTTCTTCCTCTAAAAAAAGTATTTTGAACCAGCATGGTGGTACACTCCTGTAATCCCAGCACTACACAAGGCTGAGGCAAGAGGATCACAAGTTGGGGTGGGCGTGCAGGCAACACCGCAACCTTTGTCCATGGAAGCAGCCCCCAGACCAGAGCAGTTCCGAAGATGGATCTCAGAGGCAAGAGTCATCAGAAGGTAGGAACATGGACTGTCTCTCCAAAGGGTGATAGAACATTCAGTAGAGAGGATGAAGGTCACTGCACACCCCCCCAAGCTGACCTGAGACTGCCCAGCACACAGTGGAATAGGGATGTTCCTTTTCTAAAGGCTCTGTCCAGACGAAGTGGCTTGTTTCATCTTGATATAGCTTCATCCGGGTAAAACCCATGTGCATGCGCACTACCAGGCCCCGGAAAGAAGCCTTCCAGGTCGGCCCTAGGCTCCTGGCCTTTGGCTTTGGTCTCCTCCAGCAGAATAGAGGAGGGCGGCAGAGGCAACCAGTTTCACCACATTCATGTGAATGCAGTGGTGTTCTCTAGCCAAAGGGCAGCTGTTGGTAAGAATGGATAGAGAATTCCACCCAGGTTTGTGTTGGCTCCAGCTGACAGGCCCAGGCCCTTCTTCTCTTCGGGTCACTTACCCCACCTCCTGGTGTCGCCCTGCTCCCTCTGCTGTCTGGATCATTTTGAGCCCCTTGTCCTCAGCCATGTTTGCCCCCAGCAGTCCAGGCTTTTCAAAGCACTGTCTCTGTCTCGTGTTGTCCATTCTAATTGACATGTGATTGAGGATTTTAAAAACATATGAAGACAAGCTTGTAGCCCCTTTAGGGAAAGAACAGAACTTTTACAAATAAAAAGCAAAGTCCTCTAAAAACAGTTTTGACTTTGCAAACCCCAAAGTTGTCAAGACGGACTGGTGTGGCATTTTGACACCAGAGGGCGCCAGCGGTTAAATTATGTGGACAAGTTGCCCTGGCCAAGAAATTCTCAATGTGGCCCCTTTATTCTTCTCTTGTTGGTGCTGTGCTAGGCAAGCAGTCTACCACTGAGCTACACTCCAGTCCTTGTTTGAGACAGGGGCTTACTAAATTGTCCAGGCCAAACTTCAACTTCTGATCATCCTGCCTCAGTCTCCTTGGTAGTTGGTATCTTTTGATGTTTGTTTGTTTGTTTTGAGACAGGGTCTCATTATATAATTCAGGCTAGTCTTGAACTCACTGTGTAGCCCAGGTTGGCCTCCAACTCTTGGCAATCTTCCTGCCTCAGCTTCCTGAGTGGTGGGATTACTGGTGTGTACCACCATGCCCACCCCAAGTAAACTTGTATTATTACAGGAGTGTGTGAGGTAGATAAAGGGTTTCATGGGCTGGAGGGAAGAGCAGGTGAGGTGTCAAAGGGCAGCTGTTGGTAAGAATGGATAGAGAATTCCACCAGGGTGCTGTAGCCTGGAGTGTATGATCAGTGCAAGGATGTTCACGAGGTCCTCAGTCTCTGCCCTGGCTGGGCTGCCCCTCCCCGCCCCCACACCCTTGCTCATCTTCCATTCAGCAGCTTAGCTGAGCCCGCCAAAGCAGGGCAGGGGCCCTGTGTGTTCTCTCCTTCCAGACCAGTGACTCCGTTATGTAGGGCAAACAGCCTGTCTACTTTCACTGTGGAGGCAGTTTTATTTATTTGTTTGAGTTCAACTTTTTCCACTAGAGTTTATTTTGTAGAGTAGTTTTAGGTACATAGCACACTTGAGCAGAGTCCAGAGCTGTGCCAAGTACCCTGCCCCAAGTGTGCATAAGCTCGCCTTGCTTGCGTCCGTGTTCTCCCGCAGGCCTGGGTGTGTTAGCAGCGGATGAACTTAGTCAGAGTGTCCACACTTAGCATCCAAAGTCCTTAGCTACATGAGGGCTTTCTCTTGGTGTTTATAATCCACGAGTTTGGACAAAAGTATGATGACATACCTGCCATTATAGGGTCATACAGAATAGTGTCACTGGCCTAAAAATCCTCTGTGTTCTGCCTCTTCAGTTCGCTCTCCTAACCTGTGCTAACCATTAATCCTTTTCTTCTTTTTTACACTTTTATTTTAAAAGTAAAAGAACAAAAACATATTAAGAAACAGACACAAAGTAGCATAAGAATAGCACAATCAAAACTGAGTTACAGACAAGGTGACAGGGAATCAACCATGGTTGTGGCATTACATATTGATAACTTCGAAGTGTATACTCAGGAAAAGAGATATAGACATGCAAAATTGATCAAACAAATAATCATCAACTATTCCTTACAATAAAGTGACCTAAGTCAGTAGTACAACTATGTTAGATATGCTGCATATACATACATACTTACATACATACATAGATAATTATCCCTTCCTTCCTTTTTCTTTTTTTTATATAATTTTTTTTAAAGTGTGAAAGAAAAAGAACTACATCAACAAAAAAAGAGGAAAGCATTAACAAAGAGACACAAAGTAGCACAAAGCAGTATAATCAAAATTGAATTATAGACAAAGCAACAGGAAACCAACAATAGTTGTTGCATTGCATATTGATAACTTCAAAGTATGTGCTCAGGAAAACACATATAGACATACAAGATCGATCAAACAACCAGTCATCAACTATTCCTTACCATTAAGTGACATAAGACAATAGTAGACTTCATTCTTTTTTTTTTTTTTTTTTTTTTTTTGCAGTACTGGGGATTGAACTCAGGACCTTGTGCTTGCCAGGCAGGTACTTATTCCACTGAGCTATACCCCCAGCCCTACTGAGCTCTATCCCCGGCCCTTGATCCTTTACTGTTCCCATAGCTTTGTCTTTTGCAGATTTCCATGTAGTTGGAGCAGTACAGTGTGCAGCCCTGGTGCAGACCAGCCCAGCAGCCCCTGGAGCTGGCACTTAGGGGAATGTGTGGCTCTGGGGTCACTCCTGCTCTGGGGAGAGCTGTCCCCCAAGCTGCATTGCTTGGGTCCAGTTGTCACCTGGGTTGCCATGTCTCCGGATGTAGCACAGGCCAGGCCACAATCTCATATCTTCCTACTCTTTTAAATTGCAGATGCACTTTAGGGTTCCAAATGTGGTGTCTCTGGTAGATATTCCCTATGAGCTTGAAGAGGCTGTGCGTTCTGCTGTTGTTGGATGAAGCAGTCAGTAGATATAATTATATCCCGCTGATGAGTGTTGCTGTGGAGTTCACGTTCTGCCTGCTGACTGTTTATCTCACTTGGAAGGAGGTTGATGTCTCCAACTTTAAGAGGAATCATCTGTTTTTCAATTTTTACTTAATGTAGCTTAAGCTTCTTCTCCCGTTAGGTGCAGACACACTAAGGATAACGTCACCTTGGAGAGCCTGCCCATCTATCATTATGCAGTGCCCTCCTCAAAGCGGATGAGCTCCCTTGCTCTGAAATTTTCTTTGTCTCAAATTCATGTACAGAAGAACGCCCCTGCTCCCCACAGCATTTATGTTCAAGATCCCCAACAGATGGCAGATGGTACCAAACTCTATATATGCAGTGCTTTCTCCCATACATACATATACCTGTGATAAAGTCTCATTTATAAATTAAGCACAGTAGGAGAATAATAAAATAGAACAGCCATAACAATATAATCCAATAAAATTGCCAGCACCACAACTTTTACACTTTAGGGCCATTATTCAGTAAGATAAGGGTACTTGAATATAAGCACTGGAATACCATGTGTTGCGGTTTTGCTCTTCAATCCTTTCCCCCCTCGGCCCGAGTGTTAAAAGGTCTTCAGTTTAGTGCTATTAGGAGGCCGTGGAAATCTTGAAAAGGCGGGGCCTCTTCAAGCATAGTCATCGCAGCCGTTTTAAATCCCCAGCTGGCCAAGTGAAATATCCCTGCCACGCCCGGGCCTAGCTCTAGCACTGTATCTCCTCAAACTACGGTTTTCCTTTGCCAGTGCCTTGTGGCTTTATCGTAATAGCTAGACGCGATGCTCGGGGCAGAGGAACGGGCTCACGTCGGGTGGGGGTGCAGCGACGCGTTCTGCAGTCCCGCGGGAGGTGAGCCTTGTCTCAGACTGTGAACTTCGCAGGGCCGCGTGGTCGTCCCCTGGCCTCGGGCGGAGCAGGACGGCTGGACTGGGCTGCCGCTGGACGTTTCCTTTCCCCTGGGTCACTGAGGAGCTGATAAGACCCAGCAGTTCAGGCTCTGCTGAGATGCCTTCTCCTTGGGGCGGGCCGTAATAAGAAGCACAGAATGCTCGAGCCTGTTTCAAAATGGTTAGCTTCCCCGGCCCTCTGGGTAGAATGCGGAGATGCTCCTTGTATGATTACCCAAAAGCCACTGTGTGCGCGGGACTTGCAGTGAGGGGGAACAGCCTGTCCCCCCCGGGACCTGTTTGGATCCAGAGTCTAAATGAAACTTTTTTCCAGAGAAATCAATTAAATTCTTCCTGAGTCAGTATCGGTTCCCCAGAAGGAATCTTAAATGTGATGTTTATTGGGTTATCCTTATTTTCTATACTCAAAGTGCCTGGAAAGAGATAACCAGAAACTGAGAAATCTCTGTTTCAGATAACCAGAAACTGGTTATCTCTGCCAGGTGGTCTGGGTGGGCGATTACAGCTCTGTGGGATGGAATGAACGGCGATTTTTACTTTTTACACTTCTTTATTATTTTGCATTTTCCGAAATCAATCATGTATTTTACAGTGTAAACAGAAAAGTGACGTGTCAGGCCGTGAACATTTGAACGTGTCTCTTTACAGTCTGCAAAATGAACGTTCACCGTCGTTGTGAGACCAATGTGGCTCCCAACTGTGGGGTGGACGCCAGAGGGATCGCCAAAGTGCTGGCTGACCTCGGAGTCACTCCGGACAAAATTACCAACAGCGGCCAGAGGAGGAAAAAGGTAGTTGGCTGTTTGGTGGCATTTCTGGACCTGTCACTGGGCTGGATCTCTGTGCTGGCTTACTGAGAGTGCTCTGGGTCTGAGACATTTTACTCAAAGCAGTGTGTGCCTGAAGAGAAAAAAAATCCAGGCACGCTGCTGTATACCTGTAATCAGAAGACTGAAGCAGGAGGATCCAAGTTTAATAACCTGTGTCAAAATAAAATAATACAGAAACGTTGGGGCTGTAGCTCAGTGCTTCCTGGATTCAGTCTCCAGAAAGAAAGAAACACAAGAGGTGGAAAGGAGGGAAGGAAAGGAAAGAGGAGAGGAAGGCCAAGCAAATAAGATGAGAGTCTTCCACAGCTGCCGACCAGGGAGTGACTGTGAAGAAAGGCTTCGTACTTAACATCTGTCAGAGAATGAGAAGGTTTGAGACAAGGCCTGTGGGAGTCCAGCTAGACACAGTGTAACCTTGTAGACAGAGCAGCAGACTTGCCTGCCTTGGGCTGTGTCAACTGAAACGAGGCCAAAGGTCTGAGCTTCCCTTTGGTGGTGGTGTCACGAGGGTAGAAGGACACCAGGCTGGAGCCACCTTCTGTTCTGGGAGAAGCCAAGATCAGCACTGGCGCCAGCACTCTGCTACCTGGGGAATACTGTGAGGCCCCCTGCTTGGAACATCAGGGCCTTTCTTTGGAGACCAAATCCCTGTATCTATCCATGTGACGTTCTGACTGTCAGCAGTAGACCTGTTTGCGCAAATGTTATTTTAGTAAATCCAGGCCCACAGGTATAAGTAGAATTAAAGATTTTGTATCAGGCTGTTCTTTAACCTGACTCCTAGGATCGAAGGAGCAAGTTGACATGGTGGGGCACACCTGTAATCTCAGCTATGTAGGAGGCTGAGGCAGGAAGAGCCCAAGTTTGAGTCAGCTTGGACAATTCAGTTAGATCCTGTCTCAAAATAAAATCAATCAAATAAAATAATAAAGTCAGGAACCTGGGGATGTAGCTTAGTGGTAGAGCACTCTTGGGCTCAATTCTGGTCACACACACACACACACACACACACACACTGTGTGGGTGGGCTAGGTGCGGCCCTCACTGCCCAGCATCAGGCATTTCCAAGTGTTTTAGTACAAAAGCACATCTGACACTAGGGACCTCTGTGGTCTTGGCTCCCTAAATTCTGCCCTGAAATGCCTCTGAGGAGCCCTACATTTCCTAGGCTTCTTCTTTTAGAACCTGCTGTGTCTTCTCCCTGCTGTCACCAGAAGAGGTCTTTTTCTCCTGATGGGAGGGTTGGGCTGTGTCTAGCTTTCCTGTTTATCCTGGTCATCTTGTGTTTGGGGTGTCTCTTCTCCGTTCTGAAATCCTACTGGCAGAAGTCCGGCATCACAAGTGGACACCACTACCCAAATCCCCAGGGCCCCCTGAAGGGGAGGATTAGGTGCTCTGTGGATGTTAGAAGGACACAATTAGGAGGTCTAGAGAGAATCGTTCTCAAGGACAGGAAGTTTTCTCCTTGCCGGAGTAAAGTAAGATGGAGTCTTTCATCGTCATGAAACATTTAAGAACACTTAGAGCCTGCGCTCTTTCCTACATTTACATGGGCTATGATGCTGGTAACAGGCAGCACTGGCTGATGTGCATTTGGGGAACCTGGTAGGAAGAAGCCAATGTAGAGAAATTCAGGAAGGGACAAGAGGAAACGCTGAGCATCACAGTTGTGATATTTGTATTGCTTTGATGCTTCTGATGCAAAAGCTGGGAAAAAAGCCAAACAGTAGCTTAAGTTAGTGTGAAGGACAGGAGTAACATCCCCTTTGTCAAAAGCTAGGTCTTCTGGCAAGAGTGTCAGACCTGCTGGAGCTTTGCTTCCCCCCTTGTCTCAGAAAGGACAAATGTACACTGCGGGTCGGGCGCACGCACAGGAGCAGGTATACCTGGGATCTCTCCATCCAGATTGCTCCCTGCAGGGTGACTTGTTGATATGACCACACTCATCCAGGAAACTCATTCCAACTGGGGATATTTTGTCCAAAGTTGCCCATGCACATCAATACATCCGAAAATATTTATTGAGTGCCTGTTACGAGTATTACTTTGTGCACATCTCTAGGAACAGCAGAAGTGCCAGATAGTCTCACCTTCGAAGACTGTGGGCTGCTTGAGTAGAGAACCCCACATAATGTAGATGCGCAGATGAGGTTAAGGATAGGCAGCTGGATAAGATTGTAAGTGTCAAACAAGAAGAGAGACACCAGCCTCAGGTTCCTTTGGGTGAGAGGCCTGCCTTGCCTGGGTAAGCAGGGGCAGGCTTGCACTGAAGAGGCTGGACAAGCTTTGCATGGAAAGGTCAGTTATATTTGGAAAGAATAAAAATTGAACAAGCCGGTCTCTTATTCGCTTCCCTGTCGTTGGTGAGTGGAACCCTGAGTCTGCTGTCGGGGTCTCCAGCCAGCAGATGGTGCGACACCCAGCATCCCTAACAGCTCTCAGTGCAGAGAGCCTCCTGCCCTTGACCGGAGGGAAACTCACAACGCTCCTTTCTGACACCTTTCTCCATTTCCTGCTTTCTCTCTAGCTCGTTGCTGGTGCCGAGTCCCCCCAGCCTGCTTCTGGAAGCTCCCCATCTGAAGAAGATCGATCCAAGTCAGCACCCACCTCCCCTTGTGACCAGGGTGAGACCCTCAGACCTCTCCTTCCCCCAGAGCCTTTCAATGGAAGGACCAAGGAGCATGCCCCCCGATCCCCCGGGGGTGTGGCCTTGGCAGTGGTCCTTGTACGTTCTCTCCCTGTGGATTCAACTCTTCCACTCGACAGCGCTCTCTAGAGGGCTGGGCACTAGATGGCAATGCTTTCCTTAAATTCCTTCCGGGCCAGGGTGAGAGCCAGTGCACATGCTGTCATGGCCCTTTCCTTTCCCTGCTGCTCTCCCTGGGGCCAAGGTCAGGCAGGAAGGGGAGTGCAGCTCCTCCCCTCACTGTTGGCCCGGGCGTCCGGCTCCGGACATTTTAGCCCAGACCCCCACCGCAGTCATCACACCTGAAACCGGACGTCAGGTCGAGCTGGAAGATGGATGGGAGGGGACCTTTCCTGTCCGAGTCTGTGGGTAGGAATGGAAAGCTGGAATTGTAAAAGCAAAGGAGAGCGGTGAGGAGTACCGAGCTTTAGGCCCAGCCCTCTGCTTCAGCTCAGCTCTGGACGTCGCTTTCCATCTGAATATGCTCAAAGTAGGAAGTTCTGTGGGCAACATATGCATAAAAATAATAATTTTGCAAAATTATTGCACAAGAATGCTGGGGCTGACCAGGGACTCTCACATGTTGTCTTCTGCTCTGAGGCCCACACCAAACCTTCGTGGAGACGGGACAAGCCTCCTAATGGTGTAGTTCCCGGATGTTCTGTAACTCCCGGATGTTCTGTGACTAACTCCTTTCATGTTGCTATTCCTAACTCCCTGGCAGATGCTTGGTTACCGCCCCCCAGGTTACAGTGTAAGCAGGGAGCGGTCAGGAGTTGAAAGCTTTATCCCAAGATCAAGTACCAAGGTGGTGATAAGGGTGGGCCGGTGCCCTCAAGTCCTACCTAGAGATCATCACTTGTGAAAGAGAAAAACAGCTTCAGGGCGCATGTCCCGATCCCAAGGCTACAAAATAATTAATATCAATTGTTTATGTTGCTTTAATTCACTTTCTGTGTCTTTACTTCATGCCCAAGAGATTCGACCCAGTCATGAACTGTAGCTCTTACATGCATGCTCCCCTTGTCAATGCTGAGCCGTCCTCTGGGAGCTTTAAGGAGACAGGGTCAAACAGAGAGAGACCCATGGGAGAAGAAAGGGCCCTGGTGTTCAGGCCTTGCTCCTGCCTAGGCTGCCTGCCAACTGGCCTCAGCAAAATACAGTCTTTCAGGGTCTCTGAGCATGCGAGGGGCCAGGATGTCCCAGCAGGGACGTGAGCGCTAGTGAATGGGAGAGCCTTTTCCACAGGTGTGGCATTGTCACCAAATAGAAGTGAGCCACTTTTCCTCTTTTCTCCCCTATGAGAACACAGTTTCTTTAAGCTTTGGTGTCCCGAAAGTCCAGATTCTGCCTTCCAAAAGCAATTTAATAACAGATTTTTAGCTCTGTGGTAAGACTACTGCCAGGCTTAGTGAAGCCCATGTGGGAAGCGATTCTTACATTAATGAAAAGCCCATTGCCATTTTGTCCCATAGCTTGTTTGAGATAAGTACCAATATTTAGAGTAAACCTAGCATCAGACCAGATAAAGACCATTTGAACCTGTTGATGAGATAATTACATCAATTTGACTGTGACAGTTGTTCTTGCCTAGCTGCTGTTCTACTCTTCAAAGGGGACTTGGGTTCTGGTGCAGTCTGAAGGAGAGCGTTAGCAAGGAGCAGCAAAGGGCAGGGACTCTTTCTTCCCTCTGTGCTAAGGCCCCTGTTGTGCATGAGGGGCTGGAGCACGCACGTTTTCACAAAGTTCCTGGATTGCTGAATGCCACCTCAGTTGGTTGCTGTGCAGAGCTGCAAGAGGGTTCCAAGAGGGTCCCCAGGAGGAGGGCTCACGGGATGTGCGCTAACACAGTACTATGTCTCATTGCCCTTTGGCCCTAGAATTAAAAGAGCTTGAAAACAACATCCGGAAGGCCTTGTCGTTTGACAACCGAGGAGAAGAGCACCGGACATCGTCCACTGACGGCCACCTGGCCAGCCCTGGCGAGAATGGTGAAGTCCGGCAAGGCCAGGCCAAGCGCTTGGGCTTAGATGAGTTCAACTTTATCAAGGTGTTGGGCAAAGGCAGCTTTGGCAAGGTCTGTGGCAGTCGTGGAAAGCCCTGCTTATGTTCTGTACCCTGTGGCATTGCATCTTCTGTTTGATCAGTGAGGAACATCTCAGCCTGGTCTTTTTCTTCCTTGTTTTAAAAATTAATTTTATTGGTATACTTTTGATGTATGTAATGACCATATTCACTGAAGGGAATTTGTACCTGTATATGATGTATCTTGAGTCATCATTTTTCCTCATTCCCCTCCCTTCTCCAACCCTTCTTCCTTTCCTTATTTACAGAGGGTTTGTTTCCATGTTTTTCCTTCCATTTATTTTTTCTCCCCACCCCTCCTCGCTCCCCTTTCCATTTGAACATTTTCTTCTCGTTTCCCAATGTCTGTCATTGATTTTGAACCTTATCTACCCTTTAATTTCTTACACAAGAGAAAGAATGTGATATTTAAACATGTGTGTCTGACTTATTTCACTTAAAAGTATGGTCTCAAGGAGCATCCATTTACCTATAAATGTCTCAAGTTTATCCTTCTTTATGGCAAAGTACAATTCCACTGTACATAAAAACCACAGTTTCTTTATCCACTCATTCGCTGATGGGCATCCAGACTGTCTCCAAGATTTAGCTATTACAAATTATGGTGCTATAAACCTGGGTGTGCATATACTGCTGTAGTATAATGCTTTTAACTCTTTGGGGAAGATACCAAGAAGGGGAACCACTGGGTCAAGTGAAACCTCTACTTTTAGTTTTTTGAAGAATCTCCATACTGGTTTTCATATTGGTTATACCAATTTACATTCCCACCAACAGTGGTGAAGAGTTTTCCCCACAGTCCTGCCAGAATTTGTTATTGCTTAATTTCTTAACAATAGCTGTTCCTTTTGGAGATAGAATGTCATTGTTGTGTTATTTTGCATTTCTCAAACGACAGGTGATGTTGAACATTTGAAAAAACATTTATTTGCTATTTGTACTTCATCTGAGAAGTGTCTATTCATTTCAGATGCCCATTTTTGGATTGGGTCTTTAAATTTGGGGGGGTCTGATTTTTTTTTTGAGTTCTTTATATTCTAGATAGTAAGTAGTCTTTTGTATGAGGAATAGCAAGTAAAGACTTTTTCCCATTCTGTGGATTGTCTCTTCTCTTTATTGGTGGTTTCCTTTGCTGTGCAAAAGCTTTTCAGTATGATGAAATCCCAGTTGTTGATTCTTTGTAATATATCCTGTGGGATCAGCATTTTCTTCATAAAATCTTTTCCTGCACCTATGTCTTCAAGCATTTTACCTATTCTATCTCCCAGCAGATTTAATGTTTCTGTTTTAATATTTAGATCTTTGATCCATTTAGATTTTAGTTTAGTGCATGGTGAGAGATATATGGCCCTAGGTTTATCCTTCCTTGTTGATTGTTAATGGTGTCTTAGTTACTTTTCTCTCATTGCTGAGACAAAATACTCAACACCCAAAGTTAAAGGAGGGAGAGTTTATTCAGCTCACAGTTTGTGGAGGTTTCGGTCCATAATCAGTGGGTTCCAAGGCAAGGTAGCATATGGCGGAGGGGCAGCCTTTCATAGTGGCACAAGACAGCAAAGCAACAATGGAGAACAGACAAACCTCTGCGACAAACCATCCCTTAGGTTGTATCGTCTACCGGAATTAGAGCAGTGCCAATCCAATCAGTGCACTGATTCAGCAATCACACACCCTTAATCCCAGCACCCTTAATCCCAGCATTGCACTAGGAATCAGTCACACGTTCTAGATTTAGCTACCTCCAGAAAAAATAAAAAAGCCAATGACCACAGGAGGCTTTGGGGAGACATCTAGACACAAGCCATAAGAAATGGGCTGAGCCCAAGCAGATAGGAGCCGTTTGTATTGCTAATTGGGTGTGAGCCTTCACACTGAGATACATCCCAGTGCTTTTGTTTTTTCTCCCGTGGCGGGGGGGTCATGCTAAATTGCTCAGTTGCCCAGGCTGGGCTTGCTTCCAAACTTTGCCTCAGCTACCGAGAGAGCCGGGATTACCATACCCAACTATGTCGCCTCTTCAAAAGTCAGTTTTTCTCATTCATCCTATGGGCTGAGATCGAGTGAGATACCTTGCAGGTGAGAGAACACTCTGAAGTATTTAAAAGGCTCTGCGGCAGACCCTCTGCAGCCAGCGAGAGTTTTTCAGAGGGCTGCAGACTAGCTGGGTTGCGCGGGACATGTGCGCATGCGCGAGCACCCCAGCGAGGTCGCTCCTCACGGAGACAGAGCTGCCCTCTGCGCCGCCCACCGCGCGCAGGATATACTGCAGGCAGACACGCAGTGCGACTGCCCTGACCTGGGGTTGGATCCCACTCTGTGCCGGGCACATGTGAGCAGCACGTTCATCCCTGTGATTCATGGTAATAAAGACAAGCCACACCGTGTAGCAAAGATGAAACGTGATGATAGAGGACCCTTCAACGTGCTGCTGTACATTTCTGGCAGCAAAACGCCAGACCAGCCAAAGATGGAAGACCCACAACGTGCCATTATTCACAATAATATCTTTGGGTTTTCTAATTATTGGAAATTAGGAACGATGCAGACCAGAAGCTAAAGAAACTTCTCACGGATGAACAGGGCGTAGGGGCACATGTGTGTAATCCCGGTACTTGGGTGGCTGAAGCAGAAAGTTTGCAACAAGTTGGGAGGCCAGCCTGGGCTACATAGCGAGTTCAGAACCAACCTAAACTACACGACAAGACTCTGGAAAATGCCTGTGAAGAACCTGACAGTCAAAAAGAGGTGGATTCAAATTGTTCAAAATACACAGCTAAAGATAGGCAAAGATATTGCTCCATATATCTAAGACTTAACGTGGAGAGAAGCAAAACGTAGGGACTCTGCTCACTGAATATTCATTTTCTTCAATGCAAAATAGGGTGAAAGTTTAGAATTCAGGTAGACTCATTTCATAAAAGAACAGTCTTTTCTTTGGGACCCACTTGCTTTGTAAATCTGTTGGATATATGAAAAAGATTCTCTTACATATTTTTACTCCTTTTTAACACCTATTCCACTAGGTATTTTTTCCTCTATGATTCCGATTTCCTAAATGTAATAGGACATTTATATCTCCTTGAGATTACATTTGTTCTACAGACATGGTGGGAACAAGGACAAAATATATTTAGTATGAGAGAAAGCATGCACTGAGCGTTCCACTGTCAGTAAACGATACCAATATCTTTCTTCCTTTAGAGGTTAGTCTGAAATTCTGTTATTTCATTATGAAAACTTTGAGCATGAACTTTACAGTCTGTCCTTACTGAAGTTAGGATCCAGAGAAGATCTTACCATGTGGTACTTTTAAAGTTCAATGTTATTCAACCGATGTTTCTGGCACTTAGTAAATGTTCTCTTTATCCTCTGCATGTAGCAAGAGAGTCAATTAACTATCTCTCCTCTTACATGAGGGTCCCTGGCCTGGGGGCATTCTCCACATCCTGCTTCCTGCTGCAGGTATGGGTTTTGCCTTTCTGTCTGCTTGCAGGTCAGCCCCCATGCTGATAGCTGGCTGCGATGCAGAGGTACGAAGATGGAGATCCAGTTAGAACAGGAAGCTGGTTAGACTGCACCTCAAACTCTTTGATTCCCTTTGCTCTTAAAGCCTTGCCTGGGGGATCCGTGAGAGTCAGCTCTCTGGGATCCCACAGGTCAGAGAGGCCCTGCTCTGAGGATTAGGGCTGCTGTGGGGGGTCACATGGCCTCACATATCCTGTGGGTCAGTGTGCTGGCTGGCTGCAGGTCCAGTCTTCTGTTCTCCAGAGGGACAGGCTCTGGGAAATCCCCAGGGCCCTGGGCCTGCTTTGCCCGCATCTCCCCTGCCCTATCTCATCCGGATATCACCTGGCAGGATAGTGACTGGGGTTTACTCAGGAGGCAACAGGTGAAGCAATCACATTCTTTAGAGCCTGTCTAAATAACAAACAGACCCCAGGCCCCTTTCTTATGTGCGTGAGTCAGGCTTGTGCTGGAATTGGTTGAACTTTGAGCAAGATTAGGAAAATGAATCAAATGAGCACACTTAGTATTTCCAGGGTACCATATGCCATAGGCCAGGTGACTCCGGATGGTTTAGGTTGTTTCTTAGGAAAATTTGTACCCGGAGTTTGAACCAGTTTAGAACCTGTTTTTTATGTCAGTGGTGAAAACCTTTAGGTAATCATCATGAATTCCCTTACTAAGTTTCTGAGTTGCTGCCCTTTACCTTTAACAACAGATACTGGAATATTGTACAAGTTAATTACTTAAAAAGAACGGCTTATGACATTTGTAGATAAATGAGAACAAAAATATCAAATGATGGGAAAATGATAAAATAATGTCAAAAGATAGACCTGTTATTTAGCCCTCCGGAGAAGGACTCAGCTTTCTAGTTGTAGAGCTGTAGAAGAAACCATGAAAAACAGGTCAGATTTCAGGACGTAAAGATAGGTGATTCTGTTCAATAGGAAAAAATAATAAAAAGTATAAAACAAGTTAATACTAATTAAAAAAAAAACTCTCACAGAGAGCAGCCGGTCAGTTTCTTTATAGGATCATATATACAGATTTCTAAGAAATAATATAAGACAGCAAAAAAGTAGAAAAGAGATAAGTAACTTACTCCAAAAGAAATGGAATTAGAAAATAAGTTCATACCTGTATTCATCATACTCTAGTTGCAAGTTTAATAAATACGTATGAACGTATAAATAATCATTGAACAGGATACACTGAACTTTTTTCTTTGCCAGAGTACTAGGCCAAAGATTAGAAATACATAAATAGCTTCCAATAATTATATCAGGATGGGTAGCTTGCCTAAACATTTTAATGCTGTTATCATATTTAAAGTTAAAGGAAAAAGGCAGCAAGAAATTAGGTTGATTTATTTGGAGTTAACTTTTCAAAGTTCTTGGTATTGTGCTTCCTCCTTTGAATCCACATGCACACAGGTGATGGGAACAATTTTGGTTAATTACAGGTCATGTTGGCGGAACTCAAGGGCAAAGATGAAGTGTATGCTGTCAAAGTCTTAAAGAAGGATGTCATCCTTCAGGATGATGACGTGGACTGCACAATGACAGAAAAGAGGATTTTGGCTCTGGCACGGAAACACCCATACCTAACTCAACTCTACTGCTGCTTCCAGACCAAGGTATGTTTACAGAGAAGCTGGCTGACCGCTGTCTCGGAAAGCATGGCAGGACATCATGGTACTCAGCTGTCACATAAAATATCAGTTTCAGACCCTCTGCGTTGGTCTCGCATAGACTTTGGAAAGTGAAGTGGATTTTACCCTTGAAAAGATCAGGGTATGTTTGAACACCTTCTTCTTTGTGAAGGTCTTGGGATTTTCCACTCAAGGCTATGCTTGTGAAGGGCTGAGGGAGTAAATGTAGCTGGGCAAAGCCAGATGGCTAAAGTCAGTATTTGTGCTTTGGAAAAACCAACAGGTGTGGCTGATCCTTACCCTGCTGCTAACTTTCTATCTCTAGGCCGATCACTTAACTCCTACGTTGTTTTCGGGTCAAATGAAAAAAAAGTAAAGGACACGCTAATCGCTTCTAATGTATGTAATGTCATATGAGGTAAAGGATGAAAACACATGCTTAAAATTCCACAGTGAAATACAAACAAGGTGGCAGTTTCAAAGCTACCATGTGGTTGCCTGGGAACCAGAAGGTGGCAGTAAAGAAATGAAGATTGTCTCACTTACATTATAGAGTCTCAGCCCTTATTCTTGGTAAAGAAAAGAAATGCACGTGCATCTCGCGGAGCTCTTATTTTATTCTTTTTTGACGTGGAGATGGGCAGTTAGAGTCTTTTAGGAATGTGCTGTGGACTTGTAGCGTTGAACTTCTTTAGGTAGCAATGACAACCTCACCCAAAACTCAAGTGTCCCTCTGGTGTGCAGACTGGGAAAGAGACAGCGTGGTCATGATTTCTGGCCCTTTGCAAATGCACGCCACCATTTTTATGCAAAAGCCACTCTTTCCATTTAGAATTTAGCAATTATTTGTTTGCACATTCAGTAAGTTTTTTCCTATCTTTTTGCCTCTCTCCCATGTGCCTGGTGCCGTGACAGGGGCTAGAGAGGCAGAGGTGAACAAGACCTGGGACCTCACAGTTTCTTAAAAACAACAACAATAAAAAAAAATATGTATATATTTTTATATGTATATAAATACATATATATATATATATATATATATATGTGTGTGTGTGTGTGTGTGTGGTCCTGGAGACACTGTGAAGATGAACACCAGGACCCATAGCTTGGGACCCTGTAATCTTGACCTCTCCTGGAGTGTTTCAACATGCCTGTGTTTATTGAAGTCCCTGGGGGAAACCTGCAGTGAAAAATGAAAAAGATTTCCTTTGTTTAATGTATTATTTCCCAATTTAATTGATCCCACACCCCACCACCACTGCCACATACACAGCACCTACTCCTAGTTGAGTAATGCAGATCGAATGGAATTTTCCAATCTCTGAGGCAAATAAGTCTCTTCTGAAATATCTCCAGGTCATTTTGCTTTTCTTTCAGGGATACTTACATCTTTCCTTATGAAACTTAGAGACCTCTATTGAATAAGAATCTATCCCTTTCTGAATTGGGCTTGCTGACCAGCCTGTGTTTGATGTATGCTGTATAATAGCAAGTATTTATAGGTTAATATGAGTTTACGCAGGTATATGGATGTAGAGTCCAATGTTGCCTTAGTTATTTTTTTCTTGTTGCTGAAATAAAATACCCGACATCCAGATTAAAGAGGGAAAGGTTTATTTAGCTCACAGTCTGTGGAGCTTTCAGTCCATACTCGGCTGGCTCCAAGGCAGAGTGGCACACGGCAGAGGGCAACAGTTCATGGCAGTGGAAAATAGCAAAAGCAGCAAGAGCAAAAGGGAGGAGAACAAGAGAAGACTTTCTGTCCCTTGTATTGTATGCAAGTGACCCACCTTAACACCCATAATCCCAGTGCTAGACCATGAATCGATCACAAACTGTTTGCGTGAGGCTCCGGGGGACATCCAGACACAAACCACAACAAGTGTGACGGTAGAGGCTCAGCAGTGGGGTCAGCTTGGTTTTTTTTGCCTCTAGAGCAATAATTTTAGATGAATGAGAAATGTATCATATCCTGTGTATCTTTATCTTCCATGGTACCTGTTATAGGACCTCATACCAGGTAAATGCTCACTATCAGAAGTAGAGGCTTAGAGGATGTGTTTTGTTTTAGTATTAGGGATTGCACTGAACTACATCCCCATTCCTTTATTTATTTTAATTTTGAGACAGGTTATTACTATGTTGTCCAGGCTGGGCTTGAATTTGTGATCCTCCTGCCTCAGCCTCCCAGAGTGCTGAGATTAAGGTCATGCTCTACAATGTTCAGCTGAAGGGGTTTTTTAAATTATCTCTTTCATTGTCCTTTATGTACCAGTGAGATAAGTGGTTTTCACAGAAGTTAAAATCTTTTGCCCACAGTGGCAGTCTGACCACTGGTATCTCATTTGGCCTCTGAGACGCCTCACTCCAGTGGAACTCTACTCTGATAACCACTGTGCTACTCTGCTGTGCCCAAGCCAGTAGAGTGTCTTCTCTCCGTGGGAATTCTGCCACTTCCCTGCCCTTGCGACACATCTGCTGCCAGGGGTGAGGGTGCCTAGACAGGGAGCCACAGTGGCATTCTTTCTCTGAGCATATTGCTAAAAGGCCCAGCATCTAGTCCAGTGGCGAGGACGGTATGGAGCCCCTGTGTGTGGTGAATGCGGGGAGACCGCAGTTAAAAGTCATCTTGGCGAATGTGTAAGGGAGGAGAATGCATCTCTTCAATGCCAGGAACACCTCCTTATGCAGTGTAGGTTCTTCATTGAGTGGTATCTTTTGAAACAAAAAATGGTATTGAATGATACCATGGATTTCATTTATGGTAGAGTGTCCTCAAACTTGTGTGCAATTGGGGGCTTCAGGAGACTAGAGCCTGAGGATGGGAGATTTGCTGGCCAGAGATTTGCTATTCAGACACTTGCTAAGCTTTTCCTCAGACCAGTGTGAGGTGACCACAGGTAGAAGAGCAAGTGTGTGCCACCTTTCCTAGGCCACCTCTACTTAGGAAAACACCTTGCTTAACATATGTGAATCCGATTTTTCTAAAATAAATCATAATGGTCTCAAGGAAGAGCCTTGACATACTGACGGAAGGAACCCTAAGAATAATCATCTTATAAACCCCCAATTTAACTTTTTAAAAAATGACTTTTCCTATGATGACCAGTAGTCATGGTTTTAAAGACTGTTATTCACCTGACCAAGGTAGGTGCTGGGCAAGGAGTTATTAGCTGTAAGAAAACTGATTCACAAGTGGGAGGGTTGCTCGGTGAGGGAGTGGGCAGCCCTACTAACTTCCCCAGCAAATGGCACTGGGTAGTCGCATTCTGTGTGGCGTCCTCAAACCACGAGGACTCAGGAATTGGTGCTCTTTGGGCACCCAGTGAAGGAAGGGTGCTCAAGCCAGGCTTTGAAAGATGGGGAGGTTTTGGAAAGGACTTGAGGTAGGAAATGGCACTTCAGTCTTGAGTTTCACTTTTTCCTCAGAAAGAAAATACAGTTCCTCAGCCACCAGGAACTTATTTTTAACTAAGACTCATGCATGAATCAGGAACACAAAGACCTGGTTTGCAATCCTATTAAGATTTCTCTCATGCTTATTTAATTACAATGTACAAAGCATTGAGAGTGTTAAGTCAGGTTTAATTATTTTGGGCTGAGCCTTAGTGTTCGATGTGTAGGGGACAATAGCTCTTCTGGAAACATCACCTTGAAAACCTCCAGATGGAACACACAGAGCTTCAGGCTGAGTGCTACAAACAGGTTGCCTGGCAAGACTTGGAAGTGTGTACAGCAAGGGTCCCCTATCCAATACGGCAACTGATCAATGTGCTTTTTGCATATCCTTGGCATGAAGCATGATACCGGCTGTGATGAATTCAAGTCTGGTCACCCAAGCCCACTGAATGAACTAGTCACTGGGATTCATTTGGGCTTTTCTGTTTTAAGCCTGCCTGCCCTTGGGTGAGGTACTCTGGTCATTCTCCATGGGCCCTGTGATGACAAAAAGCAAATGACGCAGCTCTAGCTTTCCAGGGATAATGAGATGGGGCCAACAAGCCAATGAATTGAGCCAACAACTATAATTTCAATCGAATTCGAACCATCAGCTTGACCTACATTCCTGCTCTGCTGTATGCCCTTCAGGATGCTAGAGTAACCCGAACCAAGTCAGGGAATCTATAGAACTCTGACCCCGAAGCATGGGTTGCAAATGAAAAGAGCGTAGAAGCCAAGAGACAGTGATGAAACCTAGGAATTATCGCAATGTATTTTCATCATTTTTCCAATGCTAGGTAGATCAAACTCACCGTTGGGTGTGAAGAGAGGGTATTTGGAAAATAAGGGGAGACATTCTTGCCCCTGCATGATCAGCTGCTGCTTGGAAGAGAGAGGACAGGGTAGGGCTGTGAGCCCTCTTTATTGGCTGAGCAGCGGCAAGGGCAGGGATTACTGGAGAAGGGATTTAAGGAACTTCCTGTTCTAGGTTCTCACTCACCCATTGACCGCTTGGGATAAGAGAGCCACTGAGAGGTAGATTTGTTTTTGTTTTTGTAGTTACAGGAAATCAAATTCCCAGGCATTTTTAGATTCTGTGTATTTGTGTTTTATGATCCCCATTGCGAAACCATCCCCTTCAACTGGATCCCACAAAACCTGTCTTGAATAATTTCACCCCTGCTTTTTCCTCTGTAAAATGTCTATGCTCCTACCCATCCCCCACCCTTTGGCATTTCCTGCCAGGCCTGGGAAGCCAAATCCTGGAGGGCTTTACTGTGAAGGAAATGGGCTAAACTCTTACAGGATCTCCTTTGGCCAGCCTCCCGCCTGCCCTGGGGAAAACACCACATGGAAAATCCTTAAAAAGCAACTGGAGACATTTTTCAAACTCAATTTAATAATGTCGCTGAGCTGGGGAGGGCTCCTAAAAGTGAGTGTTGACAATGTAGGAGAAAACTTGTAGTTTCAAGGAACTCCAATATTTATCGTGTGTGTGTGTGTGTGTGTGTGTGTGTGTGTGTGTGTGGTACTAGGGACTGAACTGAGGGCCTTCACACTGAGCTACATCCTCAGTTCCTTTTTCACTTTTTGAGACAGGGCCTCTTAAATCGCTAAATTGCCCAGTCTGGGTTCAAATTTGCAATTCCTGAGCTGAGCTTCCCAGAGTGCTGGGATTACAGGCATGTGCCACACTAAACCGGGTTTATGTTGACTCTTAAGGCTGAAGAGCAGCAAACCCTAAAGCAAAAACACAGTGAGAAATTAGGCCATTGGTAGATTCTTTCTTAAACAGATGACGATGTCAGATCTAAAAGAGCTGAGAAAGCAACTGAATGAAGTATGGGTCTCCTTCCGGCTACAGCACAGAGCCTGAAGCAGCAGCTTCTTCAGAGGAGTTGGAGGGGCTCTGACCGGGTCTGGTGAGTGTCTCACGAGAGTGGAGGAGTTGCTGAGAACCCTGAGGGGGAGTGGGCAGCCACCGGGGAATTGATGGGGTTGCCAAAGACTTGAAGTAGAGAAAGCCTGGGTAGTAAAGGCCCTCAGTGATGTGAGCCCCTGGGGGTTCCAGGCTTTTTGTTGTTTGAATTGTTTAGCTGAGGTACCAGGCCCTGAGAAACTATCTCCTTGCTGCTATGGACTGTTCATGCCAGCAGCAGTGGCTTCTAAGCAGCCACCCAGCGCCTCTCAGTGAGGCCTTGGTGCCTGGGGCCCCTGGATCCCTGCAAAACATAGCAGAACTTTCCACTGAGAGATGCAATGGAAGTCATTGAAAAGGACATGTCTGAGGGATGAGCGTGGGCTTGAGAGAGCGCGTGCGTTCGTGCGTGCATGTGTGCGTGCATGCATGCATAGAAGAGGACCCACATGTTGATAGGCCCCAAGGGTCTAGCTGGTCAGAGAGAGATCACAGGTTTTCGTAGGCAAGCAGGAGAGCAGGTGGCCTTCGCCAAAGTCTGGAAGGTAATGTGTTCCTTCCAGGGGACAGACCAGCATGAGTTCCAAGCCTACCTGCGGGCTGTATCGTCACGCCCCCATCTTGCCTCCTGTAACTTCCTACCCATGAGGGCATCTGGCATGTGAATAGCACGTTTGCTTTTAAAATTGCCTTCACTTAGCTCATTGCCCTCCCTTCTCCCTGGTGAGGTTTCTGTGAGCCTCCTATGGCCACTCCCTGTTCCCTTTCCTTTTTTTTTTTTTTTTGATTATGAAATACCCATGATATAAAACTTACCATCTTCACTATTTTTTATTATGTTTATTTTTTAATTTATCTTTTTATTATTACTGTCTTTTTGTTTTGTTTTGCTTTTTGAGGCAGGGTCTCGCCATGTAGTTCAGGCTGGCCTTGAACTCACTGTGTAGCTCAGGTTGACCTCAAACTCACAGCAGTCCTCCCTGCCCCAGCCTCCTGAGTGCAGGGATTATAGGTGGATGTCACCATGCCTGGCACTATCCTAACTATTTTTAAGTTATACAGTTCAGTGGGTTAAATACATTGATAATGTGCCCCCAGCACTCTCCGTAACACTCTTCATCTTGTAAAATTGGAACTCAATGCTCATCAAGCAGTAACTCCTCATCATTCTCCCGTCCCCCAGCTCTTGGAACAACTGTAGCGTTGTCTGTGATTGTGAGTGCCCCAGGTAAGTGGAACGATACATCAATTTTCTTAGCATAATGTCCTCAAGTGTCACAATCTTCCTCCTTTTTAAAGGCTGAGTAATACACCCTATTATTTTTATATACTTAGTATAGTACAGTATTTTTATTTAGTATACTATTTTTATATGTTTAGTTTTTAGTATATTCACTTACCTATTGAGATACTTGGGCTGCCTCCACATTTTAGCTATTTTGAATAATGCTGCTGTGAACATGATATACAAATAAATCTCTGAGCTAGGCAGAGTTGTGCACACTTGTAGTCCTGGCATTCTGGGATGCTGAGGCAGGAAGATTGCTTGTGCCCATGTGGTTTGAAACCACTTAGGCTACAATGCTTAAAAAAAAAAAAAATTTTAGATTCTGGTTTCAGTTCGTTTGGATATGTACCTAGAGAT
The DNA here is from genome assembly GCA_004027595.1 of Dinomys branickii. NCBI lineage: Eukaryota > Metazoa > Chordata > Mammalia > Rodentia > Dinomyidae > Dinomys > Dinomys branickii. The sequence continues at coordinate 168,581 of PVLD010001156.1, forward strand.
GGGATTCCTGGATCATATGACCTCTGTTTAATTTTTAGAGGAACCACCATACTGTTTTCCACAGTGGCTGTACCTTTTCACAACCCCACCGAGAGAGTGAAAGGGTTCCAGTATCCCCACTACCTGCCAGCTCCCATCGTTTTCTGGGTATTTAGGGTCTTGGCCATCCTGGTGAGTACCTGCTTGGAGGTGTAGTTTCCATTTCCCTGGTGATTAGTCATGCTTCCTCTTTACAGGTGAGAAAATAGGCCCAGTGAGGCCTTGTAGTATTTGTAAGTGAAGCCAGGTTGGAATTAAGGTTAAGGTTCCCCAGCAGCTAATTCTATTCACACTGTTTCACACTGAGTCTCCTCCCTCCCGCCCAAGTTCTCACCTTCTCCTCTCCCCGCCTCCAAACCCCTTCTTTCCCTGGACGCCCCTCACTGAAACACAGAGAAGGGGTGTGAGGGAGACAGCTGTCTTACTTGGACTTGGTGAGATTGAAATTTAAAACCTGTGAGTGCTCCTCAGCTGGAGAGAGTCTGTCAACCTTATCTGGAAGTGCTTGTGTGAAAGGGTAGGATGAAAGAGAGGAGAAGGGATTGTGCCCGGAATGGGCCAGAGCGGGACGGGCCCCTCATGCTTGTCTACTTAGCCATTGTTGAGTATCTACTGTGTGCTGTGTCATGAGATGCCACCCTGCAGGACCTAACTGAGCAGGAGCCAGATGTCCTGCCCTCTTCCACTTGATGCCCCGCAGGAGCATGTTTATTGCACTGCAACACAGAGTGCTGGCCTCTTTCTGGCGTCCAGAACTCCGTGCTTGTTCTCCTTTGGAAGTCTTTGGCTTTGTCGTTAAAATAGTGGTTTGGTTTTTGGTTGGTTTGGTTTGGTTTGGTTGGTTTTTGGAGACGGGGTCTTGCTATGTATTCCAGTCTGGCCTGGAACTCACAGCAATCCTCCTGCCTCAGCCTCATGGGGGCTGAAATTGCAGACATGTGCCATCATGCTCAGTTTTGAATATATATTTAATTCTTTGTCATGGGAGTATGTATTCACTAGAGGAAATTTGGAAAAATACAGAAAAGGACAAAAAAAGGAAACAAGAATGCTTCAAATGACTATTACTAAAATTTTGATACATGTATTTCCACTTTTTAAGAACTAATCTATCTGTTCCAATATATTTATAAAATTGGTATCATACTCTATGGTAACCTGTTTCCCCTGTAACATAGTGTTACGATCCCCCTCATTCTCAGTAATCTCCAACCAAATGGTTTCCAAGGGTCTGCAATATCTGGGGGCCTCTCCTAGAGAAATTCTGTATTCAGTGCTGCAAGTAGCTGGTACTTGGCTTCCAAGGCTAACGGTGGCCAAGAGTGGACCAGAACGCACCGCCCAGTGTGGCTGGGTGAGGTCATTGGGCTGTGCAACGACGGAGCTGCTTCCTCTGTTTATGTTCACCTCTTTCTATAATAGAAACTTGAGTACAAATTGTAAATAAGCCACCCGGCTTGACGTAATATAGACTAAGAGTTAAATGCCTTTCCCATTAAATATATACGTTTGTGTTTTCTGATGTTTTCCATCACTAAGGAATATATTTACTCATCCTCTGAAACTATTTGCTTACTGTTCTAAAGCGGCTAGTTTTCAAATGAGTTTTTCTAGTGGTGCTCATGTTGCTGCAATATGTGTGTGTGTTCACCTGTGTGTCTTGCCATGGCGGGGGGACCTTTACGCACCTCCATCTGCAGGGTAGTTTTGGAAGGAAGGACTTCACTTTGAAAACTGTTATGGCTTCCAGTGAGACAGTAGAGTGAATCTGGATGATTTACCTGCCCACGATGTATACTCTGATGTTCCGATGCAGGTATTGCTTCTGGAAGGTTTGCATCACACATCTCCTCTTACTGTTAGAATGGGTACATTCCTGAGGTTTGGATAGAGATGAGATTTTGTAAACAGATTCAGGACTAACAGTTCTTGTATATTCTGTATGAGTGCTGTCTTTAGTTTGGTCGTAGCACTAATAGAACAGCATGTGGATAGGTAAGAGGTAAAAGCGTGCATGTGAACTTCAGGCTCTCTGCTGACAGATACGGAGGCCTAGTCTAGAGAGAACGTGACTGGGATATAGCACCGCACTGTTGACCATGAGGATCTGCTCTGTGCCAGAACCTTTTCAAGTGTCACTGACAGATAACTAGGATGTGGACTCTTATGTTCAAGGAGCGATGACATGTATTAACTGGTGACTAGGAGTAAAGACATTGTGTGATAGAGGAAGCGAAGTCTGATATGGTTGAGCATCTACTAGGTTGTGAACTTACAGAGTTAATTCCACAAGCCTTTCCCAAGTCCCACATGGCATGGGTGCTGTCACCAGTTCTTTGGGCAGACAAGGAAACTGAGGCTCAGGGAGGCTCAGCTACTTGGTCAGGATGACACAGGGATGAGTAGTCCAGCGATCCTTCTCTCCTGTGGCAGAGGACCACCATAGACTGGGGGGATGACAGATGCGCTCTTCTGGGTTGTCGCTGAGGCAAGAGGAAGAGAAAGCTGCAGCGAGTTTCAGGCCAGGAAGTGGTCTGCAGGAATGGGCTCCTAAGGGCAGAAGTCCTAGATCCTCAGGCACATGCTGGGGAGCAGTGAGGAAGTCCAAGCTGGGAGATTTTGACTGAGTTGTGAAGTTCTTACAGTGCTAGGCAGGGAGTCTGGACTTACTGTGGAAGAGGACTCCTTGAAGAGACGGTAAGGAAACATGACTTAGAAAGTGCCCCCTCATAGCCCTTTATAGTGGGGATGAAAGGGAAAATCAACTAGGTGTGGCGGTGCCCGCCTGTAAGCCCAGCACTCTGGGATACCAAGGCAGGAGGGGACCAAAAGTTAGGGATGGGGAAGTAGCTCAGTACAAAGGCCTTGGTTTCAATCTCCAGTCCCCAAGAAAAAGAAGGAAGGAAAGAAGGTGAATCTGGGGCCCTGGTGAGAAGGCTGCTTTGGTAACCCAGGGTCTAGAGGCAGTGTGGAGGGACTGATGGGAGGACCGGCAGAGGCCATTCGGTTCCCCTTTTGCATCTGACAAGGCAGGCCTACTGGGCAAGACAGCATCACACTCCGATAGATGCGGAAGGAATACTGGGAGAGCCCGGACTGATGAGAGATGAAACCTTAGATTGCTGTCACTTGCGGTAGGCAATCTGCAGACTTCTAAGGTGTCATTTCCCCACGGTTCAATGGGGTCACAATGATCCAATCTGAATGAAAAGCTTCATCTTGAAATCTAAAACCAGAGGTCCGAGTTTCTAACTAACTCACCAAACAAAGCCAGTTTCCTTGTGGTTGACGTCAAACCTTCCAGTTTCCCCCATCTACTGGATTTCAGGATTTACCTTTATTTTAGTATGTCTATTTTTAGATTCATCTGAATTTTGATAGTAGCCTGATGTTTTCCACAGGGCAAGTCACATGAGGCTTTTTGTAGAGTAACTTCTATTCGTCTATTGAAATTACTCAGCTGAAGCAATAGATTTTCCTCATATAACCTGAACTTTTTGTTCCAGTGGTCTCTGATACTTCAGATAACCCCACTGGCCCTTTGTGCTCTGACTTTGAAGATCTTGCCAGGTGGTGTGTACAGCCCATTTTGCTATTTGGGTCCATGAGTGCCTATTGATTTAGATTTTTAGGGAACAGGAGATGCACTAAAAAGGGCACATGAAAGCCGGCATGATGGCTCATGCCTGTAATCCCAGTACTCTGGGAGGCTGAGGCAGGAGGACCTTTAAGTTTGAGACCAGCCTGGGCAATTTGGCAATGTAGTATGAGACCCTAATGGAAAAAAAAAAGGATTAGGATGTATAACATGAAGGCCCTGATTTAGTCCTTGGTACCATGTAAGTAAAAAAGGTGAGAGAGGGAGAAGATACACTGAGTCCAGAATCTCCTTTGTAACTCTGCTTCAGCTGCTGAAGGTCTCTCTGAGACATTTCTCTGGGGATTGCTTTCCTCATTCATAAACAAAGACAGGGCAGGGAGAAGAGTAGGATGCCCCAGGATCTGACTGTAAGTATCTATGAACATGCAGCTCACTGGGAACCTTACATGAGACCACTGCAGCTTTATCTGTTCCTAGTGCAGAAACAAGATAAAGACAGTGATGAAGTCAGTGAGCAGTGCTTCCCCTTAGCGTCCTCATTCAAAGCTCGATTTAGCACGTGTTCCTGCTCGGATCAAATCCTTTATGTTCCCAAGGCCATCGTTGCATATCAGGGTTGCAAACTCAGACACAGTTTCAATGCCTGGTGGTCCTTAAAGATTTACCAGAAGCCATTCAGTTGTCTCCTTAAAACATAGCACTGTTCCTAGCCCACAGAGGGTATAAAACTTTCAGTTTCTGACTTGTCCAGTTAGCAGTTTCACCACGCCTTGTGTAGGTGGGCCCTGAGCTACACTAAGAGCTTTGTCTTGTTTCTCTTTGCCCGTGATGGTGACCTGTTCTAACTAGTCAGCCAGCTGTTCATCCGAACTGAGGAGCCACTGCAGATAGACTTGAGCCCTGTCTGGACATGCTAGATTCATAACAAGAAAATAACTGGGCATGGCCTGTCTGGCCATCTCACACATGGTAAGGAGGACATCGAGCAGGAAATGAATGAGTGCTGTCTCCTTCCCGGAAGCTATGCTCCCTCTCCTCACAGAAGATGGATGTATTGGTGTATCAGTTCTATCAATGATAAAATCTGTTTACAAACTGAGATCTGTCACTGGTTACTGTGAGGACCAGACTTTCCACTGTATGTCCCTAGGAGTTAGGGAGCTACTGCTCAACCTGTAGCATGAACTGGGGATAGCACAAGTGAGTCACCAGAACAGTGGCTTCTCCTGGGTCCTCTGAAAGCTTTTGCTCATCCTTGAGAGTCTACTGAATTTCAGCTGGATTCTGTCTCCTTTTCCTACCTAAGGGAGGTCACGCAGTGGGACTGGCTTCTTGGTGTGGGAAGAGATGGTCACCGGCTACGGTTAAGATCATCAGAGTAGCTAAGACAAACTGCCCTCTTTCGGTGAAGAGCAAACTGCTCCCCCCGACCCCCCTGGGCTTTTCTTTAGAGGCTGTCGGTGTAGTCAAAAAGGAGAAATGAGGGGTCATCTAGGTGGGCTAATCATTGTCTTCTATTTCAGGATCATCTTTGGGCTCAACAATTTAAAAGAAATTTGCAGAAACATATAGTACTGCTTATATGCCAGATTCAGTTTCAAATATTTTATATGTATTAACTCACTGTAATCTCACATCAACTCTATGAGGTAGGAACATCCTCCCAAAGAGAGGTCACATAACCGGAAATCACAGTTACCTACCTTCCGGAAACTGCCTCATGCCCAGTGGAGAGTAGACTCCTGAGGATTGATGGATACAAACCAAAATCCCAAGTACCAAGGTGCAGATAAAATGGCATACGGTTGACTTGTAATGGGGTGACCAGACTACTGGTATGTGTTGTGCAGGACCCACTGGAATACTGTACCTCTTTCGGGCTGGTATTTCAGGGAATCTGAATTGTACAGGGAAAGCAAGAGAAAGAAAAGCAGACCCCCTGCTTCCTGTTGTGAAAATGTGCTTTGCAAAGACACTGGAAGTTAAAGTGCTTACTTTTGACCCTTTGAGCATTTCATTTTTACCATGGTGCTCCAAGGAGAATACTAGGATTGATCACAGGCAAAAAATGTTTTCAGTCAGCCCCCATAACACACTGGAGGTACAAATGAGCTTCTTTGTTGGGTCAATCCGGTGAGCGCTCGGGATTCATCAGCAGTGCCTAATCCATTTTATTAGGAGTGTTGCGCGCATGTTGCTAGGGAACTGAGCTCATTAGCTGCCTCTGGCTCCAGCTGAGCTGCTGCTCTGAGGCTGAATCCAGACCACAGCTTTGTAACCTTCCCTGGCCCTGCAGGAGGGGCATGTGAGGGACAGGATAGTACACCTGGGGGTCAGAGTGGTTGAAAAAGTAATCTAGATCCTCAGTGTTTCTGCCATCATTTCTCCAACCCAGACCTGTTTATTGCTTTTTTTCTTCTCTTTTAGATAATGGTTTAAATCTAATCTCTTTGTTCGAGCTTTCATTTATAAAGACTTTCTAGATCTACCCGTGTTAAAACTAAAACCACAACTAGAACAACCAAATGAAACACATTATACACGTTGAAATACTTTCGCAGTCTAATTTACTCAGTTTTGTACTTTTGTAGGAGTAGCTCAGACCGTAGTTGGAGAAAGATGTTTATGTAGCTCAGACACTCCTATCTAGCTTTCTGACCCAGTGTTGATTTGTGCTGCTTAAAAACCACATCAATGGGGTTGGGGAAATTATTCCATCACCATGGGAACCAACAGAGTGTCACTGCCTTAGGCACTGGGTAAGCACTGGGAGTCAGTACTTTAACACCATAGACCAAAATGAGTTGGAACTTTCCAGACACTTAAAATAATAGGTAGATTCTTCTGGCTCCAAAACTGATTCTTGTGCATCTGTGTCTTGGGAAGGATGGATTCTGCTTAGCTGCCTGAGCTGTTAATTCCTGAACCTTGCAGATGCTAAGTTTAGCCAAAAATGCAGATGTTTGGAGGTCCCTTCCTCCTCTGTGGGAAATGGCTCTGACGGTTCACAGGATTATGGGAGTTAGAATCCCGTCAGATTGAAGCAGATGGGCATTTATGCGGGGAGGATACAAAGTTAAAGAGCTATGTGAAAAACTATGCAAATTATTCAAAGGTTAATATAAAACTTAAAATCTCAATTCTATAAAAAGGGATGTGTTTAGACTTCAAGAGTAAAGAGAGACTGTACAAAACTATTAAGAAAATGGTGTTTGGGAGACAAGTTCCTTTTTTGAAGATGGTATCATTTGGAAACTTTAACTGTATTTCTTACCATCACTATGTCTACCAAAACTGTCCTTATGGAAATAATGTTTGGAGGTGAGGGACTGACCACAGCTTCCCTGTATGTGGCAGTCTGCATCCAAGAGAACAGCCTGCATTGCTTGTTTGCTGTGTCATATTTCAAGGAGAAGGTTTGGGAAAAGTTTTTTTTTTAAAAAAGAGTGTTATTGAAAGAGAAAGAGAGACCCCTTTGGAACAGAGACCTGGGCTGGGACATAGCTCTGTGATAGAGTGCTTCCCTAGCATGCACAAGGCCCTGGACCCTATCCCATGCACCACAAAACAAAACAAAAGAAATCTCAAACCATACCTTAAGCCAAAAGAGCTAGTGCTTAAAAGGAGAGTGTAGAGACCAATGGTAGAGTGAAGGAAGCAGCTGAGAAAGATATGTACAGCATGATTCCATGCATAACAAGTCCACAAACAGGCAAAACTAAGCGTCTTGTTTAGAGGTAAGTATATAGGTGGGGAAACTATGTAGAAAAATGAGGAGTAATGATCAGGAAATTCCAAGTGGTGATTAGCCCTGGTGGGGCTAGAAGGAGGGGTGCAATCAGAGAGATGTGAAGGAACTGCGAAGGGCCAGTAGCCTGACTTATTTGTCAAGGTGGGTCATAGCTGGATTTAAAAAGGGATTTTGTTTTATTTAAATATATATATATTCTCATATGTAAATATATATATATATATATATATATATATCATTTACATGTTCTTCTATGTATATTTTCAATAGAGGGAAGAAGAAAACAAGAATATAAAAGTCTCCAAATTATCAGACACTAACATTTGAAGCAGTGACATGCCGCAACAAAAAGAGATTCTAAGTTTAGTATGCACTAAGCTGGAGGACAGTGTCTCCATGCCCTTATGTTGCTGTTGAAGTTTTGATTTTCCTGTTGTCTTTGGCCAGTGAGAGCTGTCTCAAGGGCAGGCAGTGTGGTGGGTGGTCATGTGGCCTATGTAGCTGGAAGGACCCAGCACAGGCCCTTCGTCCCTCCCAAGACCTGACCAAGATGGAGCTGCAGACGGGGGCTTTGCTTTCAGCCTGTCCTAGGACCCGCCTCTTGACAGCTGAGGATTCTTAAGGGGCAACCTAGTCTAGCCTCATGCAGCACATGGCTCTGGCCCAGGGAGATTCTTCCCTAGGTGTCACAACTTTGCTATTCTTTGATTTTGTTTTTTAAACCATGTCTTACAAGTAAGGAGATGCAGTCAGTAATTTCATCTGGTAGTTGGTAGTATGAAAAACCATAAGATAGCCTGCTATTTTTCACCTACAAAATTATAAATTAAATGGACCTTTCAGCTGGAGATACATGTGTTCTTGCTGGAGTATTCTGGCCTCCTCCCCTAGTCCTGCTACCTGTTGAAAATAACTGTTTTCCTTGCTGCCATCGTAGCAACTAGTACTTATAGAATATTTTCTATCAGTATGAGGAGTGGACAGTTTTATAGCACTTACTGTGTGTCCATCATTTTCTAGTTAATACAGGTATTAAATAATCCTTGCACTGGCCCTAGGAGATACACATCTGAAGACACCAGGAGGTAGAAATGACTTCTCCAGTGTCACTCAACTAACAAGTAGTAGAACTGTGATTTAAACCAAGGCGCTCTCGTTTCTGTTTTGCTGGTGCTCACCGTGGTATTGTGCTCGGATAAAGTACTACATTGGCATAGGTATGGTTTAGTCTCTTCTGCTTGGCTCAAAGTTTTATTGCTCCCCCATTTTATGAATAATTACCCTGAGCTTGGGACTCTCCATTGTTCACAGGGTGGAGAGTAGAGGAGGCCATGAAAGTGGCTTGGAGTTGGGAACACTGAAGATCCCATTTGTTCACTGTCTTTGACACCACCACCCCACACACTCTATGGCCTCCTTTGTGTGCCCCAAGGCCAGAGGGAGCAGCTTCTGCTACAGGAGGCAGGAGCTGGACTGAGTGCAGCAAGTCAGCTTGTTCATGGCCAGCCCATGACTGAAACATCATAGAGAGGAGTTTGCCTGACACTGGATTTTTGTGGGAAGCTTTCACACAGGGCCGGCTGACTCTTGAGCCTTAAAGTAAACAGCTATATCATTCTATGTAGGACCAGGAAAAGGAAACTACAAGAAAATACTAGACCCCTGACTCTTGCTTGCTTTCTCTTTTCTTTTTCTTAATGTAAGTGGAGGAAATGGTGTTTGGGGGGATTTCCTGGGGTCTTCATAATTGAAGGTTCTGCGAATAATGCCTCCCTTCCCATGCTGGGTATTTGAGTAAATGTTTCCTGTACTGTACACCATATTAAATGCCTTCTTTGTGACATAAAGAGGGAAATCAATCAAGAAAAAACACAGCAAGAGGATTCTGTAAACCTGTTAGAAACTTAAGTTACTTTCCCTCAGGGAAGGGTGAAAATCTCTGGCTTCCAAAACTGCAGAGTGACCATGTTCCCCCCACTTCATCCCACAACCCCCCAGGCCTTGGACCACCCCCGACCACCCTAGACCCTAGGTCCCTGGAGGTGCAGGGTGCCCGACTGCTGGCATCATCTAAAAACATGGACAGAATTGTAGCCCTCCCCTTGGCATGTGGAGAAGCCAGCATGGGAAAGCCGCTGGATGCACTCAGACGCACTCAGACTTACAGCAGACTTGCCCTAAAACAAGCTCATTTTCTCTCCAAGATAGTTTTCTTTGGTTGATGCCCATGTTCTTAAAACCTACAAGGAGAGTCTCTGGAGGGTTTTTCTGGCTCTGTTGCTTGGCTTAGGCATTTCCTGTCATCCCAGAATACCTCAAGGCAATGGCCTTTGGCAGAAGGAGAACTGGAAGAGCAGAAGACAAAGCTATCAAAATCACATGACTATCCCAACCCAGCACCCACCATGAGGATTGGGAAGTGCTGTCCCTTCTCCCCAGCTGCTGTTCCTTCTGAAAAGCTATTGAATCCTCAGAGATGGTGCAGAAGAGGTAAAGCTGCTACCACTAGGATCTCTGAACTTAATAGCTCATAGGGTTGTTGCTTTGGTAACACAGTCCCTAGCAAATTATAATTATGCCCCAACAAGAAGGAATTCCCCACCTAAATGACTTTGCCCGTTCCCACTCCCAGTTCACCTTTTGTTTTTTCTTGTCCTGCATGATGGGATAGTTCCTGTCTTCCTGCCACAGAGTCTAGGACCCTTGCCCTCCGTGTCATCCACAGAACAAGCATCTTTCTTCTCCCTGAAAATAGTTTGCATTTTGTGTGCATTTTATGTTTGATGGTAACTTCTCTGGGTGTGTCTTGCATAGCCCTGTATATATCATTCCTTACCTGTGGGACTTCTGTTTTTAAATAACTTCTTTGTGAATGAGGGGGCAAGCTCCTTATGAGTAAGGAAGCATACTTAAGTGGATTTCCCTTAAATACTTTTTGTGGGGGGGTACCAGGAATCAAACTCAGGACTTTGCGCTTGCCAAGAAAGGTGCTGTGCCACTGAGCTATATCCCTGGCCCTTCAATATTATTTTGGATTGTAACAGCAACAGCAGGTTATAGTGGGATAGCCATTTAGATTTTTATTTGAAGTGAATCACTCATGGGAAGAATTTTACAGATAGATCACAATGTCTTGCCTACTTTTGCCACACTATTCTTGGGCACAGCCCAGGGCCAGCAAAATAAAAAGATCAGTCTCTTCCTTCTCTTTTGTTGGATCTCAACCTGCTCTCTTTAGTCTGCCTTCTGGAAATGCTAGCATGAGAAGTGCTTCCTGCTACCTTCACCTAGGATGGGCCAGCCTGCAGCTCAAGATACGCTGACCTCCCACTACCTCCCAGCCTGTCTACCATCTATTAATTCCTCTTCCCACCTGGCACCCAGCGCACATCACATTGTGTGCGCACTCTTTAGATTTGTGCGCACAAATGTCTTGTCTGCCCAAACTAGTTGTAAGCATCCAAAAGCTTTCTATCCCATTTGCACTGTCTGTGTGCACATGTATGCACACATGCCTAAGAAAGCAGGCAAAACCTGCTTACCCACAACTAGTGCTCAGTAAACGCATCCTGCAGCAGTGATACGGCTGACGTGATTGTGCCCACTATAAATGGTGTTTGGAATTACACTCAGCTGATTTAGCAGCCCCGGTCTTGCTACCCACCCATCATCTTGCTTCTCTTAGCAGCATGTGGTTATCGAATTCCCAGTATGTCATTGGCTCCTCACAGCCCCTACTAATGGTTTGTAATTACCATGGAAGAGAGTTCAAACTTGCTTTTCTAAACTCCCCTCACAGCTCTGTAGGAATTGGGTGTCTCATTTTGAACAGACATTTTGTTTTCAGGGAACCTATTATTTTATTTTTTAACTTCCAGAAAATATGTAGGACATTAATAAACTTTGGTCTCCTTCTCTACAAAGTAGAAAAACATCTTCCCCTCAAAAGACTGCGATGAGAAATGGGGTACCACCTGCATCCTTCAGTATGGCACTGGCATGTAGCACACATGCAACTCTTAAACTGCTTTCCAGAACCGTCTGTATAACATCTCACTGTGCCTTTGCTGTACCTGTGCGGTGGGCAGGTGCTGGTGGGTTTATCTTTAATAGGTGACAGAATAGGCACAAATAAGTAAGGGATTTTCTCCAAGCACCCATGAGTCATACACAGCTGGAGCATAAAGATCATAAAGATCTTTTCAGGCCTGCTAGGTTATTGCCCTCTTCCTGGATAGGTCCATTTTAGGGAAGGGAAAATGGCAGCCTTCACCCATGGAATGAACCCCAGCTCCTAGCTCTTCCCTGAGAAAGCCACCATCCCTCTCCTAAAATGGACAAGGATTTGCTGGCAGGACTTGCTCTTAATTGTGGTTAGGCCACCTCTTCACCTCCAGCCTTCCGGAACCTTCCCCAGTTGGCCTTTCAGTTGTGTGATCTGTTAAAGAGTACCATGTATTTTTCTCAGCCATCTGAGAGAGTTCCAGGGTAACTTGGGAGTTTTACTGGCGAGACTGAAACATACTCAGTCAATGATGATGTGTTGATGCTTGGAGACACATTGGCAAGGGCAAGAAGTGATTTATGAAAAGCCCTGTAACTCTAGAAGGGCCTAATCGAGATACTGAGGGAAAGGGATAAAGCATTTTAATCCTCTCCATAATTTCCTCATTAAGAGTGACTCTAATTAGTCAGGGATAAAGTTTCTGTTTCAAGGTGTGTGCTTTGGAGATCATAAAATTTCATGTTTCTCAGCCGAGACTCCAATATCTGCAGCCTGTCAGTGTTTGGGGCTGTGTGAAAGAGTTCTTTGCCAAAAAAGTCATCACACACTGAAAACGGGAAAGTATGGGTGGAAGTAACTGTCATGAGTGCCACTTATAAAGGTCCAGGTTTCGTCTCTAGAACTAGAGCCAGTTATGGAGAGGAGAGAGACCCCCTCCTCCGTAACCTGAGTGGAAACTGTAGAAGTAGGAATCTAGGCTCCTCTACTCATTATGCAGTGACAGGAGGGCGGAATGGAGTCTCCACAGAGATTAGTCATTTCTGGAAGGGTAGAAGAGGACTTAGAATGGTGTTGTATTGTTTTAGTCAACAGCAGTGACAGCATATGACTATACATGTTATCATTTAGGAGGCAAAAGAGAGGTCAGGTCGCTGCTACTCTTCATCTGCCTCCCTCTGCATGGTCGTGAGAAGTCCCACCAGAATGGAAGGTTTCCTTGAGCTGCACAATTGGCATCATTTTCTACTGGCCCTTGGATGTGGTTCTTGCTAAGCTGGCTATTGCATTGACCCTTATGGCGAGGCTCTCAAACACTGGCGTGGAGAGGATCTCCCAGGAGCTGGTCCTATCCCTGAAGATACTGATTCAGCAGCGTTCAGGAATTGGCATTTTTCAGTGCAAGGTGGTTGTTGACCACACTTTGAGAGGCACTGCCTGATAGTGGCATCATTCTCTGCTATTGGAGAGAGTTGACTTTGAATCAGTCAGCAGGTGCAGCACCAGGTACTGTCCGTCTTAGGCCCAACAAGATTTGGAAAAGATCCGAATGATATGAGCCTTACTTTCAAGAAGAGTGAGTATGGAATGGAATAAGCAGTAAAGATTTGATAGAATCTAGGCTGGAAAGTCAAGGTCAACTAGGCATGGGCATGGGCAGTGTCATTTCAGCTGAGCCTGGACAACTGGAGCATTCTCGTAGATGATGTAGTGGAAAGGAGACCTTTCTGACATATGGAACATCACAAAGGCACTGCCTTGAGGGTAGCCTTGAGCTTGGTATCACTCCAGCCTGAAAGCATATGTTCAGGCTCACTCAGAGCTCCTTAAAATCTGGCACCGTTCTACTACCACCAGCCATGAGGACTTGGCCCAAACCAGACTGGAGATGGCAAATAACACTAGGCTTCTAGAAATGTGGCTGTGAAGTCAAGGGTGCCTTGGGGTGTCCCAAGATCAAAGGCTGTGGTCTGTGGGAGTTACAGGATCAATATTGATACCTTAGTGGTGCTATAAGTCTGTACAGATTTTTGGAGTACTTATTTCAATGTGGTCCTTAGATGGGCACTGTGGCCTACCCCACAGAGTGTAATGAGGTAGGCCCAGTGTGAACAGTTGATAAATGATGGCCGTTATCAGGACCTTCCCTCTGCTCTCTCATGGAGGGAGCTGTGTGCTTATGCCTGTATATCTGGTATCATGCACCTTCTTGGTCAGGCTATCTTCCTTTCCAACTCTCAATTTTGAAAACATTGTAGATTTCTATCCAATAGTCCATCAAAACTCAAAAATACCAATTGCTGCTGCCTTTCCCCAGACCTCCCTTGCATATCTGCACTCTGCACCCGTCACCTCCCTTGACTGTGGGAGTGGTCTGAGGCCATGGGCTCATTCATGTGAGCAGCCTGACATCTAGACCGAACCCAAATCAGAATTCCAGTCTAGGCTCTGCTGCCTAACCACAGGGTGCTTTGGCAAGTCGACTTCCCCAACCCAACTTGTGGGGCCATGGGAAGATTTGAGCTATTATTTCTAGGATGGTTTCATGTAAGTGTTTAAGACAAACAAACAGCAACCTGACTCCTTATCAAAGACAGGTGTGAGACTCGGGCTGCTTGCTCAGAGGTACCTTCTCCTCACGTTAGACCACCTGGCAGCCTCATTGTATGTGGTCTCTGCAGACCTCAGTTCTGGGAAAGGCCCACAAATCTAGACTTCACCAGAGAGCCCCTTCTCAGAAGCAGCATGGGGCCCTATGAGTTGTCCTTCTGGGAGTCAGCTTTACCCTTGAAACAGGGCCTCCTTCACCCTACCTCAGCAAGATCAGAAATGCCCTTAATCTCAGGGCTTTTGAGTTGAGGATGCTGGCAGCCTCCACCCAGTAGCTGTCTCAGGTCCCCAGATACCAGTTGGCTTCCCCGGTCACAGCTCATGAGCCCACACCGCAGGGTTGGTTGATCCTTCTACAGAAACATCAGAATGGGAGTGCTGATGGAACCTTGCCTACGCCCTGTGCCACTAAACTTCTCACAGAAAGCCCAAGGCCCAGATCTCTTGGATGGGATGAGCAAGACGCACAGAGAGCCAGGGTTTGTATGGCCAGGGTTCTTTTGGGCAGATACTAACTTGGGAATCTTCCTCCTTGACTTCACAGAGCTACCAGTCACAAATCATCTTTGAGCCAGTCATCAAGTGGGTGGCTCTTCAGGTATCTCATGAACACGGGCCTATCCTGGCTATGCTACAGAATGTAATGTTGGAGATAGTGTGACAACAGGACACTTTCTCCTGCCTGGTCCCTGTCTGCTCAACTCCAGTCCAAATCTGCCCTCTTCAGATCAGGGGGTGCCTCCCAGCCTTGGGGAGGAAATGTGTGAAGTGAAAACTCTCTGAGCTGAAGGGGAACGTTTTATCATCTGTAGCAAAGTATCCACTGAGCAGTTATATGTGTGCTATAATGTGTGCACATTATACCCTATACATAGAGACACAGGGTATATTGCTATATGGTACATGTAGTAAGTTTGTTTATATAGATACACAGTATATATAATATATTGAGACCCACAGATATATGGGTGTATATATAGCCTGACTCCATGGAGGCAAACAAGCTGTAATGGTAGATAATCATTCAGCACCTGTTTATCATGTGTCCACCCCACGCAAGACACTGTCCCATGTCTTAGAGACCAACAGTGAACAGAACAGCTAGAAATTCTGCCCTCATAAAATATACACTCATGTAGGGGCCAAAAGGCAAAACATAGACTTTTTTCATCTGTGATTTCAGGTGATGATAAAAATAAGACCAAGGAAGCAGGAGTAAGCAGAAGTGCTAGGAAAGGGTGTGTGTGTGTGTGTTGTAGTCCGGTGATATGGTCACAGAACTCTCTCTGATAATTGACAGGGACCTTAGAGCAGGAAGAGCCGTGAAGGAAACGGAATGAGCCATTCAGACAACTAGGGGAGGCATGTTCCAGGCAGAGGAGGCAGCCAGTGAAAAGGCCTGTGGTAGGAGGGCCTGCATTTCTGCGGAGCAGTAAGGAGACCAGCGTGGTTGGAGGCCACATGAGCTAAAGAGAGGGTAGGGGAGCAGATGGGTCAGAGGAGAAGGGGACTCACCTGGCAACCTAGAAAGGGAAGGGTGCAGTTGAATAAAAACCCAGGTAAACTGCCAACGCGAGATGTGGTAAGCACTTGGGAAGGGCCATGGTCACACCAGAACACTTGGAGTGCCTCCTCTCTGGGCTGGGTTGGACAAGGAAGGCCTCTGCAGGAGGCAGGACTGGAATCCATAGAAAGAACACTGCAAGCCTAGTGAAAGCTCAAGGATACTCCTGGCTGGAGAAACTCAAACAAAGCCCAGGGGGGGCGTTTGTGTCAGGGCTGAGTAGAAGGCAAAGCAGAAGTTGGAGGTAGAGGCTATCTTGAAGGACTCAGGTGACGAACAGAATTGTAAAAAACCAATGAAAGCCCAGTCTTCCACATTCTGCCTCACCAGGTAGGCAGCGTGGCTCAGGCCAGTCCAGATGCCAGCTCTCAAAAGCTTCCCAGATGCTGTTGAGGTGCAGGCCCTTCCCCCACCTGCCTCTCCACCGGCTGCCCATGGCACCTGGGCTTAGCCAGCCCATGTACTGGCTCAGACTCTCCTATACCCCTTCCACTAATGACTGATTGTCTGCCAGGGGCACAGACCAGATCCCCTTCCAGCCACAGATGCTCTTCCAGGCACAAATCTCTGAGGCCTACAGTTCTCTTTCCACCTTTCTGGAATCCCACAGGCAGAAGGTGGACAGCTTTTCTCAGGAGAAGTGTTGGTGGGTTCTGGACTGGAGAGGCAGTGGGAGCTGAAGATCAGGGTCCTAAACTCCAGGTCAGGCTCACGTGCAAGCCCAGCCTGCAACTTGCTTACCTCCTTTCCATCACTCATTACCTATGTGTGAGAAAAGCAGAAGGCATTGTTGCTCTATGACATGGCAAAAAAGGATTACCCACTAATGCCGTTTGGTTTGGTGATGCATTGTTACATAAAATACTCTGGAAGAATCAAATATCCCCTGGGCTAATGCTCACATCCCCAGGTTGGTAATACTATAGCCACATGTTGTTTTACTTGCCATTTTTCAAGAGGGAGAAAAATACCCAAGCCATTATTCAGCCCGGTAATCAGACTTTGGAAGGAATCAACCACAACTCTCAAATCTTTCTTCAGAGGGAAGGACTTCGTAGAGCTATTGTTCTACAAAGCTACCCTTCCACCTACAAAAACTGGGTGGAAGGGTCTGGGTGACAGATTTCAGGAGCACTTAGAAGGTCTTTAGGAGTCCAAGAGAAGATCTTTAAGATGGTAACCCAGCTCAGGAAATGGGGAGAGGCCACTGGCTACAAAGCCAGATGCATGTGAGACCACTATTTTGGGTGCTGGTTGACTTTGGGAAATTACCGCAACTCCTTAAACCTCAAGTTGCCTCACATTTAAAAAATAAGTGGGGGTGGGGTGATAATGACCATTTGTGAGGATTGTTTCGTGGCAATGTCTGCAAGGGCCAGCTCACGCCCAGCGTCAGCTTGGGAGAGAAGGAAAGGGGTGTGGTTCTGGCAGGCTGGGCTTTCTTCCTCTGTATTTCTCTTCCTAAGTCATTACACACGCGGTATAATCTCAAGAAATGCCATATAGCATTTAAAATTCTTTTTTAAGACATACTGGAGGCAAATGCCAAATTATTGAAGTTCCCAGACAAGAGAGCAAATGTCAGGTCTTGGCAAAGTGGGATGGGGAATTTTCTGAGTGTGATATTTGAATAAAGAAACCTAAAGTAGGAAAAAAAAAAAAAAAGGTTTCCCCAGATCTTATCACTGCACAATGAAGAGCTGTATGAAAACTGTTTGTCCCTACTACATGTTTACTTACAGATGGGCAGGATATCTCGCGGGCCAAAAGTTCAAACTAACGTTCACTTCCGAGCGATGTGTGAACTTAAAATGAACCAGTTTCAAAAGAGGCTCCCAAGCTGAGTTGATCCGTAAAGCTCCTGCCTCTCAAACGTCCTCCAGTACCCCAGTCTTTGGTGATGTGGCGTCAACTATCAAGAAAGATAAATAGAGGTGCAGCGAGAACAGCCCCCTCCCGAAACGCAACTCACATACACAGGCAGGCTTGGTCAGGCCTTTTCCCTGGCAGTCTCGTTCCACTGCGTCACACTTGTAAATTTAGCCATATTTACAGTGATAAAACAGAACTTCTCTGTCAACTCCAAGTAGGAAAATGCTAGAAGTAGGTGATTTATTATGACTTCTTAAAAATGCTGGTTTACTTTGGATTTTCCTATTTGTTGCCGTAATAGCAATGAACATTTTCAACCTGGAAATCAGCTCTTATTCATCAATATTTGAAGCACCAAACACAGTTCCTGGTTTTCAGTACGTATTCAGGAAATGTTTCTGGGTGGAACTGATCTAGTTCCTTTGGCACCTGAAACACTGCTAACGTGGAGTTTGATGTGGGGGTAGGAATGTAGCTTGAAGTGGTGTCCACGTGGTTTAAATCCTACCCCTGCTCTAACCAGCTGTGCAGTTTTGGTCAAGCTACTTCTCTGCTTCAGTTCTTCATCTATGAAATCAAGATAAGAATGGCTATAGTTGGCTAAATTTGAGGATTAAATGAATGAGCTCAGTGTAAAGGTTTTGGAAGAGTACATGTTGTGCATAGTTTGCTCTGTTTTTAACTATCATTGTCTTCCAGTTTTGCATCTCTCGCCCCGTTCCCTACCCGGTTCCTGGTGTCATGCCCCTGTCCAGGGAGCCTGGGAACCAGCTGCTCGCCTGCTGCCATTTTCCTTTTACTGTTGCACTTGACCCATCAGAGCTTCAGATCCCCAAGCCTTGATAAATCTTGACCCGGACCTCTCCTTCTAGCTCTACTGCTCATGGTTTTGTGGGTACATTATTTATTCATGTTACTTTAAAAAGAATTATTTTGTTGTTCCCAGGGTTTAAGTTAGAGCTCTACACTGGCTCAGCCTTCTTTTTAGGGTTTGCTCTGGATAATGTCCTTTCAAGTGTTTTCCCCTTTGTTTTCCTGCTATTCATTCCAGAAATAGTTAAGAATGACAGTATCAACATCTGGGCTGAGGCGCACATGTGGCCCCCTCACCGTGCACAAAGTGCAGCCTCTCTGCAGACCAGTGAGGAGACCAGCTAGGCTCCTGTGCCGGGCTGCTCTGCTGGCTCCTCTGTGGGTCCCCTCTGCACCCCAGCACACTCTGTCCGCTTGCACTGACAGTGCTTGTGCTGGATGCTTGCAGGCCTAGCCTGTGTCTGCAGTTACGTTTTTACCTGCAAATGAGAGGATGTTTGATTGGACTGAACATGGAAAATCGTTCTCTCTCAGGCTGATCTACCCATTCCTCTGCTAGGCTGGAAGCTCCCTGGAGACAGGTTCAGTATGTTCTGCATCTGTGCATCGCCCCAGGCTGTACCCCCTGCGTGGCTCACAGCGAGCGTGCAGGAGATACTCAGGAAGCCAAGCTGAACTGGGCCTTGAAGGATGAGCAAGGTGTTAGCTGCAAGGGGTATTCTAGGGAGAGAAGGAGCTCAGGGGGGTGGGGGGAGCAGGAGTTGAACAGGGTAAATAGCAATTAGCTTGCAATTTAGTTGCACACAGGAGTGAGTGGGCTATAGAACAGACAGTGCTTGGAATACCTTAGGGTGAGTATTACCTACTTTCACTTTAGGGTGGAATCACTTGGTTACTTTAAAAACGTGCCCCCTCCTGCCCTCACCTAAGTTCAAGTGAAACAGAATCCCTGGGCTTGGGCCTCAGGAACTTCTTGGAGGAAGTGGGAAGCCACTGCCTAGGCTTCATGGATAGCTAACAGGGGGCCCATGTCAGGAGACCTCTTTCCTGTAAGTTACCGACACTCATGAAGAAGTGGCAGCAGCAGCCTCTACATCTTCCAAGCAAGAGTTGAAAATTTCAGAATGAACCTAGAAAGAACTGGATGACAATGACTGGAAGAGATCTTTTGGACCCAGAATTAACTCTAAGGACTGGAAAAAAACCCTGCTGGGCAGTGCTAAAGACTAAGGCACTAGCTCTCCCCCATTTCCCTTAGTTTGTGTCCTCTGCACTGTGAACACTGCTCGTTTCCCAGAACCTTGCTGGTGGACCAGTCTTGATTTTTAAATGTAACTCAGACTTTATCCTCTAGGTCACAGCTAAAGCTATCATATGAGGGGGAAGTTTACAAATTAATTAGCTGTTTGTATTTGCAAATTTGCTGTTTATATTTCCAGTATTCAAATCATTACATTTCACTGTCATATTCTGACTTCTTGCAAATCATTTCTGGCCACAAGTAAATGGCATCAAGTCTCATCTTATAACTAGGTTTGTGTTCCACAGGTCTTTAAGTTCATAGCACAACAGTCTCATATTTGGTACCATTTGTTAATATAGAGGACTTTAGTAGTGGTTACCCTGGACCACAGAGTATTTGGTACACCATGTCCCGTGTCAGAATTTTAAAGCAGCATTAAAGCAAAAACAAAATAATTTCAGGTAGAGGTTGGTTCATTTATCTTTCTTTCCGTAGCTGTTACCCATTGCTTTTATGTTGTTAAGTCATACTTAGAGAGTCACATACGCTGTTTTGGAAACACTTGGGATTTAAAGAGACAAAACAAATATGCATTTTCCCCTGTCCTAACACAGGTCAAACTCACGCTGACTTGTAGAAGAAAAGTTTAGAATGCAGAAAGTTTCAGTGATTGTCAGAGCCATGAGCATCTTGCACATGGTTCTAGATAAACTTTACAAGTATTGGCCCGAATATCGATGAAGGCAGTGATTTTGAATGTGTTTACCAAGTGGACTGCCCCATTACAAATAATAGCTTCTTTGTTTAACCTGGAATGAGCAACACAGAACTATAGCAGTTCCTTGTGAATACCTTCCCATATGCATCATGACAAAACACAGAGCAGTTTACATTGCATAGTTTAGTTAAATTTAAAACTCTATGAACAGAGGAATTTGCCTTAAAATATACTGCACTGTCAACAATTTGATATTGAAAACAAGCAGCTTCTGTTTTAATGTTTCAGCACAATAATTTTATTTTCCATACATAACACATAGCGTGAGCTTTGCTTTTCAGTGGTTGACTTTTAGTTATCAAAACATGACTTCTATATCAGACATCCTATTACAAGCTGACATAGCAGCCCCATTTCCAGGAATCCTCTTTCAGTTTTTAATTGCATTTTTAAATATATGAGTTTTATCTAAGCCCCAAGTGTTGACTAATGGAAATACCAACCAGTTTCATTAACATTATGGAAAGCAGTAAGTTAATGCAAAAAGAGAAAGTCAAAATTGTTAAGCTAGCAGTTTATTACAGTCTAGTGCCTATGGTCTGTATATTCTGTGCATTTTATGGATTCCCAGGCTACAGAGGGCAGGGCTTCCGTGACTGCCCTGCATCATCTCTGAGTTCTTCCTTACTGCTCTCCCCATAGAACAATACTGTCACTTCTTGTGCTTATTGAGGTGAGAGAAGAAGTTCTTCCCATTTGTTTACTGCCCGATCAGCTGGAGTTTCCAAGGAGGAATGTTGGTAAAGGAAGACAAAAGCAAACAGAAGAGGTTAGAGTCAACTATTCTGTTCCGAATTTAAATAGAGGCTAGCTACAGGGTAGATTGAGCAGCTGGGCCTGAGAGGTGCTTATGCCAGTGCACAGTTTTCTGCCTTTGCTGCTGGGGAACCCCTAAGCTTATTGGATGAAACACTGGGTATTTCTATTTAATTTCAACGAACAGCCTGAGGCCTGAGCAGTATCCTGAGAAGTAGAATACAGGACAGGCCACCTCCCCCAGGCAAACCCAGCAAAAGAGCCCTTCTCGTGCTCCTGGGTTGCCCAGGAATGGGGTTATCAGCCCAACTCTGGGCTCCTTTGGGGGCATCCTTCTTCCCAGGCCTGTCCTGTCAGCAGGACCCCACACCTATACTCTTGTGCTGCTGTAGCATTTTTAACGAAGATAGTGTCAGGCACCATGTTGGCTTCTCTGTGGCTCTTATCATTTCAAGGCCTTTTTGAATTGTGGCAGTTTCCTGAGCGAGCTCTATAACTTCATTCTGAACTCACAGATCAACTTCCTGTCCAGCTTCAACATTTGAAGTGGGAAAACTATGTGGGGCCTTCAGCATAACAGTTTTTAAAGGTGTTCTGTAAATATGAGATTATTACTGATCCTTGTGCCAAAGTCATTTGGAATAAACCAGTTTCAGAGCTGTACTTCTACTGACCCAAAGCCCTCTTTCATCAGAATTATGTCCTTAATCTGTTCTAGGATCGCTGCCATAATCTTATCGCTCTAATTATTGCCCCCAAAAATGTGAACTATGTTATATAACTTAGAGCTTGTTTGGACTTCTTATAGACTTGCTTATACGACAAGAAAAACAACTTCCTATCCAACAGTGGAGGCTGGGAGTCATACATGCCGTAACTATTCCAGCTTTTTTAAAAGTAACATTAGAAATGCCCCATGGATGTCTTTTAAATACATTACACTAAACTTTTTATCTTAAAGGGCAGTTACATAGTAGTGTATGCTTTAGAGAGAAGAGGGTCAGAAGGCAGGTGTTGCCTGTAAGGTACTATGGAAGTAATGGGAATATCCATCAAGCTTCTTTATCATCAGTGAAGATGGTGTCTTGGCTGTGTGTATGGGCAGAGGGGATGCTGCAGATATGGGGGAAAGGGGTGGGGTTTGGAGGTCACTGAGCTGATATATCAGAGACAGTGCCAGCAGAGAGAAGTCCTGTTTCTTCTGCTCATTCCCCTGGATATCTGTTATGGAACTCCAGATGGAAGGAATCAGAAAGGAATATTCCATAAGTTATTAGAACTTTGTTCTGAAAAATATGGCATTCTTGCAGTTGAACTAGTAAGTTGTCATGTAGGTGTCTCCCATTTATTCCTGTGGTGATAATGTCACAGCAGACGCAGAATTCTGAAGGCAGAAGACCTTTGTGCATAGAACAGGTCATGAGTGTATAGCTTGCTGGCTGGAGTGTCCTGAGCATAGCAGCAGTGGGTGAAATTATGGGCTCTGTCCTTGCTGGACTTCATGCCAGCTACCTTGGATTGGAGGCCAATGTGCTAATCCTGGTCACCAACTATGCAAACTGAATTCAATTCCATACTATAAAGTACAGAGTGAGAATCCTGTGCAAAACCCTGATCCAGAAACTAAGAAGATTATGAGAATACCTTGGTCCTTCATGGGTATACGGTGTTTCCTGAGTGAGTGAATGAATGAATGAATGAATGAATGAGAAAATCTAGATTTTACCTTTATTATTTAGTGAGTAAGATTAACAAAATGAAATAACTGGAGGGTACTTGAAGTCCCAATCATATAGTGTGATTTATTAGTGCAGGGCACTATCTCTAGGACGCAAGCTAGGATAGTCATGGAATTTGTGAAGGAGGCACAGTGGTGCACTTGGACTCTCAAAGATGAACAAACAGTGAGGAACACTACCAGCCAGACTGAGGTCTTGAAGATGGGTGTAAACAGAGAATGAGAGGAGGTCTCTGTGTGGTCTCACAGTAGGTTCAGGGTGAGGGAAGACAGTGAGGGAGACAATACAATGTTTATATATGTGAGTGTGGTTTATTTTACTTATAAGTATGATTTTGAGTTGCATCCATTTACCTATAAAAGTCTGCAGTTTATCCTTCTTTATGGCTGAGTAGTACTCTATTGTATGAAAAGACCACATCTTTTTTTCCATTCCTCAGTTGATGGGCATTTGGGTTGTTTCCAAGATTTAGCTATTACAAATTGTGCCTCTATAAACATGGCTGCACATATATTATGTGGTATGATGTTTTTAATTCTTCCGGGAGGCTACCCAGAAGGAGAATAGCTGAGTCAAATGGGACCTCCAAACCTAGTTTTGTGAGGAATTGTCACACTGATTTCCACAGTGGTTGGACTAGTCTACCTTCCCACCAACAGTGGAGAAGCGTTCCATTTTCCCCACAGCCCCTCCAGCATTTGTTACTGGTTGATTTCTTGATGATAGCCATTCTTTCTGGGGTGAGATGGAATCTCAATGTTGTTTCAATTTGTATCTTTCAAATGACCAATGATGTTGAACATCTTTTCATATATTTATTTGTCATTTGTATGTCTTCACTTGAGATGTGTGTATTCATCTTAGATGCTCATTTTTGGATTGGGTCTTTAAATTTGGGAGGTCTGTTTCGTTGAGTTCTCTATATATTCTCATAGCAATCCTTTGTCTGAAGAACAGCTGGCAAACCTTTTCCCCCACATTGTGGGCTGTCTCTTCACTCTATTGGTAGATTCCCTTATTCTGCAAAAAGTTTTTAATAAGATGAGATCCCAGTTATTGATTCTTTGTGATAGTTTCTGTACAATTGGGGTTTTATTAATAAAGTCTTTGCCTATACCAATATCTTTAAGAGTTTTACCTATTCTATCTTCCAGCAGATTTAATGTTTCTGTTTTAATATTTAGACGTTTGATCCATTTGAAATTTAATTTAGTGCATGGTGAAAGATATGAGTCCAATTTTAATCTTTAGCATATGCAGAGCCAGTTTTTCCAGCACCATTTATTAAAAAGGCGATCTTTCCTCCAATGAATGTGTTTGGCAACTTTATCAAAGATAAGGTGGCTGAGTATGTCTGGAGTTGTTTCTTCATCTTCTAATCTGTTCCATGGATCTTCAGGTCTGTTTTTTTTTTTTTTTTTTTTTTTCCCAGCACCACATTGTTTTAGCACAGTAGCTTTATAGTATAATTTCAAGTCTGGGATTGTGATGCCCCCTGCCTTGCCTCTGTTGCCCAGAATTGCTTCTGCTATTCTAGGTCTTCTGGTTCCAAATGAATTTTAGGATTGTTTCCTCTAATTTTATGATATATGCTATTAGAATTTTGATTGGAATTGTATTAAATCTGTATAACAGTTTTGCAAGTATGGCCATTTTCACTATATTGGTTCTTCCTACATAAGAGCAAGGGATATCTTTCCATTTTCTGATATTTGCTTCAATCTCCTTTTTCAGAGTACTGTAGTTTTCAATGTAGAGGTCTTTTATATCCTTTCTTAGGTTGATTCCTAGATATTTCATTTTTTTGAATGCTATTGTGAAAGGTGTTTCTCTAATTTCTCAGTAAGTTTGTTATTTGTGTACAGGAAGGCTATCATTTTTTCAGTGTTGTCTTTGTATCCAGTTATGCTACTGAATTGCCTATTAAATCTAGCGATTTTTTTAGTGGAGTTTTTGGGGTCTTCTATGTAGAATATCACGTCATCTGCAAATAATGATAGTTTAACTTCTTCCTTTCCTGTCATTCCTTGTTCCTTCTATTTCTTTCTCTTGTCTAATGGCTCTGGCTAAAGTTTCTAGGACTATGTTGAATAAAAGTGGAGACAGTAGATATCTTTATCTTATTCCTGATTTTAGAGAGAAGTTTTTCATTTTTTGTCCTTATAGTATGATGTTGGCTATTGGTTTGTCATAGATGGATTTTATCAGATTGAGATAAAGACCATCTATTCCAATTTTCTATATGGTTTTTTATCATGAATTGGTGCTGGACTTTGTCAAAAGCATTTTCTACATCTACTGAGATGATCATATGAAGTTTTTCCTTGGCTCTGTTAATATGGCATATTACATTTATAGATTTACTTAGGTCAAACCAGGGATGAATCCCACTTGGTCACGGTGTATAATCTTCTTGATAATTTGCTGCATTCTGTTTGCCAGCATCTTATTGAGGATTTTTGCATCTATGTTCATTAGGGAGATTGGCCTGTAATAGGCTTTCTTGGTAGGGTCCCTCTCCAGTTTTGGTGTCAGGGTAATGCTTGCTTCCAGGAATAAATTTGGGAGTATTGTTTCCCTTTCAATTTCACTAAAGAGTTTGAGAACTAGTGGTGTTAGATGTTCTCTAAATTTCTTGTAGAATTCAGCAGTGAGTCTGTCAGGCCTGGGCTTTGCCTTGTTCATATGTTTCTAATTACATCTTCGATTTTATTCACTGATATTGGTTTATTTAGGATTTTTATGTCTTCTTGATTTAGCTTTGGTAATTCATATGTATCTAGGCATCTGTCCATTTTTTCTGCATTTTCCATCTTATTAGAATACAAGTTGTCAAAGGTGATATAGATGATTCTCTGGATTTCTGCAGGTCCATTGTGATTTCACCCTTTGCAATCCCAGTTGGGTGGATTTGAGTCTTTTCTTTCCTTTTTTTTTTTTTTATAAGGTTGGGTAAGGGTTTGTTGATTTCATTTGCTCTTTCAAAGAACCAACTCTTTGTTTCATTGATTCTTTGTATTGTTTTTTAGTCTCCAGTGCATTAATTTCTGGTCTGATCTTTATAATTTCCTCCTTTGCATTAGCCTGCTCTTCTTTTTCTAGAAATTTGAGGTTCACTGTCAAGTTATTTGTGCTTTCTCTGTTTTCCTGATCTGGGTATTCACTGCTATAAATTAAAGCCGTGCATTCTTTTTTTTTTTTCTTTTCTTTTTTTTTTCGGGACCGGGGATTGAACTCAGGGCCTTAGTGCTTAGCGGCAAGCACTTACACCACTGAGCTATACCTCCAGCCCCTGGCCGTGCATTCTTTACAGAGTAATTAAAGCAGCATTTTTCAAACTTTAGATTGTGTTTAATCAGTGGGTCACAAAATTCCTTTAGTACAACTCCATGAAATAGAGCAGGATAGAAAATAGGAGAATGTACTACCTTTATCATATGATAAAGGTAGGGCTTACGCTGGGTCACTGAATTTCAGTTACTTGTGTGTGGGTATACACATGTATATTACACACACACACACACACACACACACACACAGACACCCTTATATTGATCACGTATGTGTCTAACCCTTTATATTTACAGGTCATCAGTACTGCATGTTGTAGTTAAGACATAAATGAAATCCGCATGCTTGGAAGCCAAGGTACGAAGGAGCTAAGGCCAGAGGGTTGTAAGTGTAAGGCCAGCCTAAGCAATATAGCAAGACCCTGGCTCAGTATAAAAATAAAAAGGGCTGAGGCTATGGTTCAGTGGTAGAGTGCCCTTGGGTTTGAACCCCAGTACAAAAGAGGAACAAGCAAGGAAGGAAGAAAGGGAGGGATTAAAGAAGAGTTAAAGAGTATTTATAAAGCAATTTGACTGCCCTTTGACATTCGAATTTGCATCCTGCTCTGACAGCTCTGGCTGCTGCCAGAGACAGACTGTCATGGGGCACACCGGCTGGCAGAGCTGTTCGGGTTGGTGACAGGGCAGGGGACTCCTGCGCTTGTTGTGTAGGACCTGTGTGTTCCTCTATTCCTCTCTTCTTCCTCTGGAGTATCAGGGACATGCCCTGTGCTGTGGAACATGGAGTGTGTTAGGCTGTAGATCCTGACCTGCGGTGTGGTGGCCTGAGAGAGAGACAGTCAAAGGTGTGACAGCAGGATAGCAGCCCTGGGAGTCACGGAAACAGGCCTGAATCGCGTGGGCAGCCTCAACTGCCTCGGGCAGGTGGTGTCTGAGGGTCAATAAAATACCTCCCCTTCGCCCAACAGCCAGGGTCCTACTCACCTAGCAGGCTATGGCCGGGATTTGCTCCTGACGTGCACACAGGCAGACCTAATTCCTAAGAGCAAGCCACTTGCTGGGGCTTCTGTAGCAGCTAGGTATGGGCTTTACCAGGTGTCCCACATCTAGGGCTGAAAGTCATTTTTCCCAGCAGTATGTGGTAACACCCATCTCCACTGGGCAATGTCCAAAGATTGGGCCTTAGAACCTTTGCTTCCTAGCCACTCATGGTGGCTCACACCTCTAGTCCCTGCAGCTACTTGGGAGGCTGAGGCCAGAGAATCTCTTGAGCCCACAGGTTTGGGGACCAGCAACCATAGGCTGGTCTCAACAACAAAAACAATCTTTATTTCTCATCCAAATTACCTCTAGATGCAGAACTCTGAACTGAGGCCCAGATAATTTTAATAGCCTTTCCAGAAGATTCTTCTGCATGTTCAAGTGTGAGAATCCCAGCCTTGAGGTTTCTTTCATACACACAGCACCTTGAACAATGGAAAAAAATTAAGCATTTTTTACTTTATAAAATTTTAAGATGGTTTTATTGTGGGTCCTTCTTGGGGGAGGGTTGACACTGTTGTTTGAGACTTTAAAATGGTAGAGGCCAATCAACTGTTCAGCTACAACAGTGGCACTTTCCTGAGGGTCTCCACCCTGGGCAGGACCCCTTCAGGAATCTTGGACATAGATGCTTATACGGATCTTTGAGCACCTTAATGACCGGGCTCCTGGGATGGGACACGAGAGAGCTGTGCGTTCTTTATCCTCAGTCTCATCGCAGGCAGAGAGGGAGAGCAGTGTGCTGTTTCCGTTTTCAGCCATCACCCAACAAGCAGCTCTGAAAAGCTCCCCAGGTGCCAGTAGTGAGCTCCTGCCTCTGCCTCACTCAGCCACCTTCCTATCCCCTCTCCTGAAGAGAGCTCCTTTTACACCAGGAGAGATGGAGCTGGACTTAGGGGAGGAGGCCTGTGGCGTTTCTCCTCTGGACACCCAGGCCTCTTGGCCAAATCTCTCCCTTGTTAGAGAGGTTTGGAGACACAGGAGTAAGAGCAGTCTGGCTATTTGTCCAGTACCTCCCTGCTAAACAGTTTTCTAAATACTCATTGGAAAAGGAGTACAGAAATCTTACCTCCATGTGGCCAGGGAAAGCCCAGCTACTTGACTGTGAGAGGATCTCGTGAGGGGTTGATCAGCACCATCAACGCACGGGGACGCGCCAGCCCAGGGGCTCTTTTATAAATCCGAGAACACGTGGGGCTGGACCAAGAGGGAGGAAAAACATGTGCCAGGGAAGCATTGTTCTGGGAACTTGCCACGCCCTCTGCCCACGCTGAGCTCAGGGTGCTGTGTGGGTAACGGAAGCGCCGCTTTTGTTGGCACATCCTCACGGCCACTCTGAAGATCACGCCCATTAGTCACATGCTGGTAAATGTTTGAGGAAGCTCTGTATTTCACAACACCGAATTTGATCAAGACAGACTCTGGACAATGTCATTTGTCCAGAGCTTCAGATCAAAGTGGCTCCCTATCTCCCTCCCTCCATTTACTTAATTAACTTTTTATTTTTGAGTGAGAATGAGAAATAACTCAAAAACATGGGGAAGTTCTTTCGAAGGAGAGAATATCTTGGCCTGAAATAAATCCCATCAAAGTATTTCCTCTGATCACTAATCTTTGACCTGCCCACAGGAAGTTTTCTGTCAAGTACCAAGCAAATATTAGAAAATTGATTTTTAAACTCTTTTGGCTTCACAAGGACCAGCTGGGTAGCCCATTAAATGTAAAATGTGCTTTGAAAAAAAAAAAGGAAACCAACACATGTGTTAATTATCATCATTAGTCATTGTATCAGTGTCTTTTAGCATTTCTTGTCTATTTCTGACCAGTGGTCAAGAGCTCACAGGTGAACTCACCTGACTTGCTTTGGGGTACATGGGGGAGCAAGAGAATTCTACTTTCTTGATTTTCTTGGACTTGCTGTAGGGCAGTAGGTCATCTACAGGATCTCTTTGGGCCTCAGTTGCCGTATCTGTGAAATGGGGAACAGCGCTTTCTCTCACCTGTTACAGCTTGTATTTAGACCCCACCCCCCAGCCTCGTGTGGTCATAGGTGGGGCTTTTCAGAGGTGATTGGATCTAGAGTGTGTGATACTTAGACTAAAGGTGTGTGATTACTAAATCAGGCCACCGATTGGTTTGGCATAGTTCTAGGGGTAGATAATGGGGAGGCCCACCCAGGTGTAAATGTTGCCCCCTGAAAGGCACACAGCCTTAATAGACTATAAGGGACAGAAAGAGGGCTTCCACCATCACTTGCTGCTGCTTCTGTGGCTTGCTGCCTTTGCTGCTTCCTGTCTTCTGCCTTACATGCCATGAACTCTTTTTCTGTCCTCTGCGATGGCCCTCTACTAGGCCACCCTGCCTTGGAACCAGCCAACTATGGACTGAAACCTCTACAAACTGTGAGCCAAATAAACCTTTCCTCCTTTAACTTTAGGTGCCACCTGTTTTGTCTCAGCAATGAGAAAAAAGTGACTGAGACACTGCCTTCATTTGCAGGGCTGTCCTGAGGCTTAAATGACAGCGTCTTGAAAAATCCCGAGGTACTGATAGAATGGCAAAGTGCTCCTTGTGTATTGCAACCTGCATTGATTTATTTTTTTAGGGATTCATTCCCAACGTGGTTCATTGGACTTGATAACTCTCTGCTACTGCTCAGCCAGTGCCTCTCACCAAACAGTGGCTTTCAAAGCAAGTTCTACAGGTCTCAGTGCAGAGAGGCAGATGAGCTGTCCAGGTGTTCTGGATTCTTTTTTGTCCTAACATTGGTCCCTTCTCCGGGGGAGGCAAGTAATTGCTAGAAGTGATCTCCTCTGGCTAGGAGTTTCGGCCAGTTTCCACACTGGTTCGATCAGGTGGAACTGGGGTCAAACTGGGGTCTCAGTGGGCTAGGAATAAAACAGAGGCTAATCAGTGTGCTCAGAACCTTCTCTCCTTAGGGAGATTCTGCTCATCCTGCAAGACCAAACCCAGTGTGACCCTTGTTCTTTTTTCCTCTCTTCATCTCAGAGAGAAGAGATTCTGCCCTTTCAGTTCAGAATGCAATAGTAAGCAGGCCTCAGTTTTAGTGACTCTCAGTGATCCCTAAGGCCTGACCTAAGAGGAATCCAGCAGAGTTGTGTAAGCAGTTTAGCTGGACTCTTCTCTGCAGTCTAGAGTTCCAGGTTCTCTCTTAGAATTCCCTGATGGATGACTCTGCTGTTCAGAACTAAGAGTTGGAAGGGCAGAAAGAAGAGACAAGGCCCTTATTTTCCCTCTGGACTGAGCCTGGGACAAACTGCCCAGGCCTGTGCTTCCTGGACTTCTGTGTACCCCAGCACTTTCCCTGTTTGGCAGTCTGGGGCCATAGGGTTTCAGCTAAGGAGCCACAAAGCACAGGGGCCACTAGTTGCACTGTAGGCCTGGAGGGCAACGAGGCCCCTGGCTCCCTGGAGGAATGGGGTGCTGGGTTTGCTGCACTGCCTAAGATGCCTATAGCTCAGTCTTTTTTGGGCCTGCAGATCCTTTAAGCCTGTGTTGACTTAAGTGACCTGAGATAAGGCAGCAGGAGATCGACTTGCATATGTCAGATTGGTACAAAGCCCTTTACACGCACAGTTTGCAATTCACTGTGAGCCTGGACCAGAGTCCAGCTTGTAGGCAGCTGACTGGTTTGTGCTGAGTTGTTCCCAAGAAGTGCTGTGGTCAGCAGAACACCTCTGCAAGTTTGTACCTGCTGTGAGAGGTGCCTCTGGGTTCCTCGTAGCCATGGGGATCTCCAGTATTAGGGGCTTCCATCTGCTTTTCTACTATGAACTTGCTAAGTTTTGCCTGCTCTAGAACATCGACCTCGGTCTCCTGGCGTGAGCGTCCCCCTTCCCAGCTGCTCCTGATCCATATCATCTTAGCTCGGTTGGCATTATAAGTTGCGCAATTGATTTCATGTTATTGTTTTTCCATTGTAAACATGATACTGTAGGTACAAAGACCACACAGGTCCTTCGATTTAGTATTCCAATCCAGGTGTGGCTCTGCTGGGTCCCTCAAGAGGTCCCAAAAGCAGTATCATCATGGCCGACACAGCTGGCTGGAGGGTGAACACTGGCCTCGCTTCCAGGAGTGGCTTTGTGCCCTTGCAGAGCTGGCGACTGCACCTCCATTGACCTCCCATCCTTGGGGTGGCTGAGGTGAGCCCCAGGCCTGTGGTGTACTTTGCCAGATCTGTGAAGTCATTTCCTTTAAATCATGTTTACTTTTCACAAGAAAAAGGGCCGAGGCAGGAAAGCTTGGCAGAGACACTGCTACCTAGACTGGAACGCTGTTAATTTCTTGAGCCCTTTGTGACTGTAGAGTTTATGAAATATAAGTAAACAGTCTTGTGCTAATCCCTGGGTCGTGAGAAGCTGTCTGAGGGTTTATTTGCCCAGCGTCCCTGCATGCCTGCGCTGTGGCACACCCTGGCTCCAGTGTGCCGTTTAGTAGAAGGTGTCTGATTTCTGTAACCACTTTGGAGTTTAATGGGTTTATACCATGGGGGTTGCAGTGGAGGAACAACATCATTTGCAGTCTCCTGGCGTCCACGCCAGCCTTACCCCTCCAGCCTCACCTTGCCCCTCCCTGGGGAGCTACATGGCCCATAAAATACTAGGTGTGACCCTGTGGGTTGGACGGCGGAAAGATTGTTTCCCTTTTTCTCTTGCCCCTCTCCCCATACTGCTCCTTAATGTGGTTCCAAAGGTAACTGGGGACAATCTCCAGACACTGCTACTCGGGAGGCCTGGAAAGAACATGGCTTTGTAGAGCTTTGATTTTTTTTTTTTCCTTTTTCCAATCATGTCCTAGGAGTGCCCTGGGAGCTAGTTGACACATTTTAGATCTCTCTCTCACTCCCTTTCTCTTTGTCAAAGCCTCATTCTCTCATAAGGGGAAAAAACCCAACCCTGATCTTTCTTAATGCCCTCCATGGGCAGAAGTATCTGTGCTGTCAGCTTGGGAACGGGTCTCATGAAGCCCTACTCAGTGACCCTCTGCTCACCTCCCTCATTTCCATACTGGACCGTGTGGAAGATACACAGGAAGGGGCAGGATGACCTGTGTGACATGTCAGGCTGGGGACACTGGTCCTGCCTGTGCACACTGAGCTCTGTGAGGCAAGCCCACTAGTAAGTATTGAGATGATTCTGGGCTGTTCTACAAGAAATAAGCTGGTAACAAATTCTCCTTGTCACTACAACACTCAAAATATTTTCAACATTATAATCTGTCATTTTATGCTCAGATCTGACCTTCCTAACTGAGTGGGTTATATGTGGGCCCTGATACAGCTGTTTCTCTCAGCTCTGGGAGCAGTCTTGGGGTGGCTTTGGAGGATGGGCCCCTGGGCTGGTAGCTTCTGGTGGCAGAGGGCCATCCTCATATGTTGCTGTGCTGTCCACATGCTGCCCCCCTCTCTCTGAGCCATCACTGTAAAGATCAGCAACCCAGGCAAGGCAGGTGTCAGGGTCTGACTTTACCAAAGAGGAAACTGAGGATCAGAGAAGTTATGGGGTCCCTAGGCACAAGGCAGTGTCCTTGCCATACTTTTCCCCAGCTGCTGATTATAAGGTAGCCCTGATCTCTTCTGGGGGACCCTGAGGCCATTTCCCCCATCTAGCACTCTTAGAGGCACCCTGAGGTTCAATTTCTCATGGGGCGTTTCCTACTCTCCTTAGGGGCTTTCCCATGCAGAGACACTGTTTTCTTTATCCCCACCCCACCCCATCTCTACATTACTGAACTAAAGGGAGAAGCAAATAGTGGTGCTTTTCAAAGCAAGGAAGGGGCGGAGAAAAGTGAGCACATACATTTTCTCTTCCTTCCTCTGGTTGAATGGGTCTGTTTGAACCACTTTCAGAAAGTAGTGTGTGTAACAGCATGATCCTATATGTTCAAAGTATGACTGTAACATTACCATGCACAAGAATCTAGCAGACTAATGAATAAGTAGAACAGGGTCACAGGACACAAAATCAATATGTTAAAGTCAATTCCTAAATACATATGTATTAGCAGTGAACAACCCAGAAAGGCAGTTAAGAAAACAGTTACATTCAAATGACATCAAAAAGATTTTAGAAAAAGTCCATGTTTATGGATTAGAAAATTGAATGTTATTAAAATGGCAATTACGGCCCCCAGATTGGTTGTGCTGTTCAACACAATCTTTGTGCAAATCCCAGCAGGCTTCTTTTCACAAATTAACAAGCTGATCTTAAAATGTGTATGGAAATGCAAAGGACTCAGAACAACCAAGGCAATCTTGACAGCGGAAAAACAAAATGGGAGGACTTAAACTTCGTGATTTCAAAACCTGCTTGGAAAGTCTGGTCACAAAAACAGTGTGGTAGTGGAATTAAGATTGGACATATAGGTTAGTGCGGCAGAGTTGAAAGTCTGAAATGAACCCTCACATTTATGGTCATTGATTTTCTAGCAGAGTAGCTGGAGCACCCAGTGGGGAAACGATTTCAGCAAATGGCACTGAGAGAACCAGGCAGACTTTCCTGTCTGAACCACGTTCAAGCAAGCATCTCACTGGTATTCCATGCTAATGTTGTACACTCGTCACCGCCACCCATCTCCAGGTCTTTTCGTCTTGTAAAACTGAAACTCTCCAACAGTCTCCATCTCTCCCGCACACATACACCCCGCAGCCCGTCCCCTGACATCACCACAGCACTGCAGGTGTCTGTGTGTCTGATTGTGTTAAGTACCTCATGTAAATAACATCATGCAGTATTCATCTTTGTGTGACATGTTGTACAGGTGTCAGAACTTCCTTCTACTTTAAAGCTGAAAACTATTTCATTGGAGGGATAGACTGCCCTTCGCTGATTTGTTCATCTGTTGGCAAGTACTCAGTTTGTTTCCACATTTTAGCTATTGTGAGTGCTGCTGCTGTGAACATGGACGTATAGGGAACTCTTTGAGACCCTGCTTTCAGCTTTTTGGTGGCATATAGCCAGAAGTGAAGTTAAAACTAATTTCTTGTTCTACTTATTCGGTGACATTAAAATTCTATTTTTAATTTTTCGAGGAGCCACCATACTATTTTTTCCACAGCAGCTGTACCATTTTACATACCCACCAGCAAAACAACTATGATACTTCTTATTCCAGAGCTGTCCTATGGGTCACTTTGTCACTTGCAAGCTCCTGGTGAGATAAAAGAAAAAATACAATTGTCTTCACCTTAACTCACTTATTTTATGTTTGCTAGATGGCAGGTCCTGTTGCAAGCACTTTATGAATTATTAACTCATTGGGTTTGTACAATGGCCCTGAGAGGTGGGTACTGTTATTACTCCCGTTTTATATTGAGGTAATTGAGGCCAGAAATGGCTTTGTGATTTGCAGCCAGTCCAGCCATCAGGGACCCCATCGCCAGGCAGCCTGGCTCTAGGACTCACCCACCACACCCTGAACCACTTCGTATCACCCTAGTTTGATAATTGAGGAAACCGAAGCACAGGGACATTAATGATTCATTCATAGTTACACAGCAAGGTAAGTTTCCTGACCCTTCATCAAGTGTTTTTCTTCGGTTGGGTGCTGACTCAGCCTCTGCGCACTGAGAGTGTATCCATGTGTATAAAGTGGTAGGTAAGAGAACAATTACAGGAAGACAAGAACTCTTTGGTCCTTGGGACAATGCATGCTAAATTTTAAAGCCCCTGCAGTTTCACGGCAGCACAGAGTCCCGGCATGGGCCGATGTCTCTTAGAAGTCCGCTAGTTCACTTTCAATGGGGGCGAAAATGCTTCCACAGCTGGTTCTCCAGCTTCTGCACTTTCTGTGACGGGAGGCTCCTTTCTGGACCTGTCAGTTCTTTTATACACCTACTAAAGAGGAAATTCGTTTTATGCCACCCCTGGCATTGGCTTTCTGTGCTCTGCGCTCCTTGTCTGGTCCTGCACTTTTGAACGATGTGCAGTAAGTCTAGGTTCACATCCCTTCACCTGTGGTCACAAGTACAAGACTCAGAAGTCTGGCTTCCTGGGTTTGAGTCCTGGCTCTGCCACAAACACATTCTGTGATGTTAAGCTCTGGTTATTCTTAGCTTTAAAATGAGAACTAGTTGTTTAGGAGTGAACGAGGTAGGTGAAGCTGGTAGGAAGTCGGTTGTTCCCTGTTACCATATTTGGAAATAATAAGTACATTTTATCTTAATCTTCTTCACTCTTAATGTCCCCAGTCCCCCCCACCCAAATAGCTTCTTCAAGGGTGTCACTTTCAGATTTCTCTCTCTGGGTGTGCTTGTCTTCCAGTACTGTCCCAGAAGACAGGAGCTCCATCCACCCTCATCACAGCCCCTGTGCTGCGAGCTGAGCATACAGCGGCTCGTATGTGGGATGACATTGTTCTTCAAGGGGCCTCCGCTGTGCTCTTCTTTCCCTATATATCATCTGGAGCGGCGGGGCGGTTCTTTCCCCAGCTCCTTTCATATGTCCTTTCTCACATGTGTTACGTTAAGACAAAAGTGGACAGCAATTAGTGAATTTAAGTGTTTCCAGACATTAGATCCTTTCTAAGTCTGTTCCGTAAGAGCCTCCCTCTTCCACATGCGTGAACACTTTATCTCTGAATGCTGGTTAGCACCAGTCACTCCCAGAGTGAGAGCTTGTCCGTCGTGGACGTACTTCAGAAAGTGGGGGCCGAGTTGAAACTACCTTTTCTCATCCCTAAAGATAACTTTACAATTTTTATTAAGTAACGGGATCCGTGCTTCTAATAGTAGCAAGAAAATGCAAGAGTGTAAAATAGATGAAAGCACTCCTGTCCTGATGGAGGTGGAGTGTGGAGCAGATTGCGTAACTGAGGCTGCAGAAGAAGTCACCCCAAACCCCGAGGCCCGGCATGCTGGCCGTGGCGCGGGGCCTCTGTGTGGCCAGCCCCATAGAGGGGAGTGATGAGTACCAGAGAAGCCAGGGTCCGATACGCTTCCCCTCCCCGTGTGGCCTCTACTTGGCCTCCCTTGCAGCCTGGTGGCCTCAGAGTAGTGAGGCCACCTACATGGTACCTGACCATTTTCAAAAGAGACAGTTCCAGCCAGGTGTATTGATGTACACTTGTCCAGTTACTGGGAAGGCTAAATCAGGAAAATCACTTGAGTCTAAGAGTTCAAGGCCAGCCTGGGCAATATAATAAGACCCTGTCTCTAAAAAAGAGACAGACACAAAGAGTATTCTGGTGACCAGTGAGGGAACTACATTACCTTCCATGATAACCTAGAGGATCGTGTAGCATAACTTCTGCCACAAAAGTCCACCCCATTTCCGGGGCTGTGTAGAATGGGAACAATCATTGCTGCCATCTCTGGAAAACACAGTCATCCCCCAACCAAGATCCCTCCAGTTCAGAGCTTTATATTTTATAAAATTATTGGTATAAAGTATTAGAAAGAGAGTAAGATTCAGAATAAGAAAACAAATTCTGTTTCTACTTTGCTGAACAATTGTATGACCTTGCGTTTTGTTTTGGTTGAGTCTGTGTTTGGAGTTCAATTTGTTCCTCCACAAAAATGAGGGTCAGGATATAGTTAGTTATATATCTCCTTTACAGGATGCTGCGAGGACCTGATAAGCAGCCATTTGTGAAAAGATCTGAGCATAAGTATCACTGCCGGGATTACCTGGTGGATTCTTCTTGCACTGGCTAAAACACAGGAGAGGCAAAAGGGCACTCATCAGCTGATGACAAGAAACGCAGCTCAGTGACTTGGGAGGCTGAGGCAGGAAACTCAAAAGTTCAAGATCCTGTCTCAAAGAAATAAAAAAGGCTGGGGATGTAGCTCAGTGTGAAGACCCTGGGTACAATCCCCAGTACCCGAAAAAAAATTGTGATATTAGACCTCAAGAATTACCCCCTTACCCGTTCCCTTTTCCTCTGCCCTCACTTTATGATTGCCAACAGCGAAATAATAGGCACACTCGCCCTTTGCTCATGGCTGTGGGGGTCAGGCTGAAAGGAAGCCTAGGGATCGGCCAGGTCAGTTCCTGTTAGGCCAAGTGAGCTAGACAGGTCGGAGGGAGGGCCAGAGCTTGCAGCTTCAGCAGATGTTACCCTCCTCTCTCCACAGGACACTAGTGTCCCAGACTAAGTGGCCCATGGCAGGTCAGACAAAAGATCAGCTGGCTGAGCCGGCCAGCCCTCGGAAAACCTGGGTCAGGACTGGCTGCGCTCCAGATGCTCATCGTGTAGGGCTGGGATTAAATGCTTCCAGAGGAGCCGGTTCACTGTTTAGGATGCTGGGTATTTACTTGATCAAACCAAACTTCAACCTAAGAGGCTAAAAGGCCTGAATTGTAAATCCTATAAATTCAGCTTGGAGGCCGGCTGTGGGGAAGTGGAAGCGAGGATTGTTCCGGGAGACAAAACTGTGGCAAGGGCGTCCAAGCAGGGTGGGTTGTGCCTGTCTCCTGGAGGGAGGAGGTGGGATTATAGTTTGGGTGCTTACAGTTTCCCAAAAGTCCCACGTGCCCTAGTTCGGTCACCCTGAATAACTCCATTCTGTCACTTCATGTGGCCCTTTTAGTATTAGTGCCTGTTTGCACTATTATTTCTTTCACCAGAAAAAACAATTTTTTACAGCTGCTGAGGGTCTTAGCCCAGGGGGCTACATCAGACAGGGCCCGGCCTCTCCGTGCAGTTTAGGGTGCCAGTGTAACTTGCAGTCTAATGTGTCAGTGTTGTCATCGGCCGGTCCTTATGGCACCAGGGCCTCTCCGTTCTGTTCACACAGTCAGATTCACAAAAATGTCATCTGCAGAGCCGTCAGCCTCAGTGATTTTTGCTGATGGTTCCACACAAATTTAAGAGGCAGTTTATCACTCTGGTTATTTCTTCTGCTGTTCAGCAATCTGAAAAGCCTGTGTTTGGTCCTGGCTGTCTTCTTGCAGCTTGTAATTTGCCCATTCAAGACAGCATTTGAATTGTCTTTGAAATAAACTGACCTTGAAGAGATGGTGAACATCTGAGAGATTAACCCAGCGCTGTTTCAACGTTTCCTTATTACTTTCTGCTCAAGTGTTTGCCTCATTACCATACATATGGTAAAAATTAAAACCAAAAAAATAAACATTTAAAGGACTAAAGGAAAAATGCACAGTGAATACACTGAATGTGCATTATTCTGGATTATATTAAAGAACATCAGAACATGTCTTTGGCTCTGAATCACGTGCCATGAAAGTCGAGAGCCACATACCATGTCCGAAGAACATACTATGTCTTTTTAAGAATGAACGTTCAGCCCTGACACCTGAAGTTGACAAGCGTGTCTGAGGTTGCAAATTCATGTGTGGTCACTGCCTGTGAGGTCAGACAGCCCTCGCCTTCCGTGGCCATTGCCTGGATGGCAGAAGAGCCTGTACTCCTAGAGGAGCAGTTCCACCCGTGACTTCATGACGCCTGCCATGAATGGGCTTTGGGATGGGCAAAGTGCAGGGTTAAGTAAATGGACCTGGAGCGCTCCTGGCTGTGGAAGTCCTCATACTCACCAAGCCAGAGCTATACCCAAGGGGGAATGGGCAAGACCAGAGGGCAAGCAGTGCCCACTCGCATTCCCACACAAAGCCCCTTTCCTGGAAGGACCACTGATTGCCGCTGGGAACAGGACAGGAGAGCGCCACACGCAGGAGACAGCCTGCGCACTTGCTGTGTCTGTGTGTTCACGCCAGGGTCCCAAAGGAGTGCCCTGTCTAGTCCTGTGACTGTTAGAGTCAGGTTGTACTTTTGTCCCTGACGATGTCCTGTTCATTCTATCCCCTGCCAC
Source organism: Dinomys branickii (assembly GCA_004027595.1). Lineage (NCBI taxonomy): Eukaryota > Metazoa > Chordata > Mammalia > Rodentia > Dinomyidae > Dinomys > Dinomys branickii. The sequence goes on from PVLD010001156.1 coordinate 207,472, forward strand.
AGGTCTGTTAGTTTAGTTGTCTTGTTCAGAGAGGAGGGAGTGCCAGGTTCATCACTACTGTGCTGAGACAAGAGCACAGAGCCGTGGTTTCAGGTAGTGTTTGTCGTGGAGTCTTTGCTTAAAATGAATCTTGGAGTAGGCCATGCTATGGCCCATTGACAGCGCTTGGCTCACATGCATGTGGCCCTGGACTCCTTCCCCAGCATGGCAGCACCATCCTGCCAGAGAAGTTCATTATCTAAAAGTATAAAAGGGAGTCCCCCTGTTACTGAAGGTGCCTGGCCCCCTGTGGTGCCTCCTTATTCCTCAGGATTTCTGAAATAGAGTTTCCACCCCCATTTCTAGTTGTTCGGGGGAAATGCGTATGGTGGTCAGTGCCCTGGGATGAGCAGAGCGCTTGCCTCCCTCCTCCACATCTCGCCCTTGCTCCTGCATCCTTAGATACTCCTTGCCCTCCTGCTAGGTGTAAAGTGCTTACAGCAGGTCCTGGCCGCGTGGGAACAAGCAAGCTAGACAGTGGTCCCCACTCCCTCCCCCAGGACAAGCTCTTAGACTTTGAGGCACACAAGGTGACACGAGGGCTGGGTTGTGTGTCCTGGTGACAGGTTCTCCTGGGCAGAGACACCTCGCTCCAGTCACTAAGCCTCTCAGGCATATCGTTCTCCGGGGAGCCCTGAGAAATCCCATGTGCCAGGAATGTCCTGCTGTGATTCTAAAACTGTCCCTGGGAATTATGGGCTGGACACAAAGTGCAGAGACTAAAAGGTAAATGATCAAGTTGGACAAGTGATGCCTGGGTTTACTTTTTCATTAAATTGCCCCGCCCACCGGTCCCCTTGTCCTTCCTACATTCTTTGTATATATAACTTATTTTGTGAGGTACTATACTGAGAATTGAACCCAGAGTTCTGTGCGTGCTTGGCACGCACTCACGGTGCTACCTCTCCAGCCCCACCACCCGTATCCTTTTAAGTAAGAATGGAATCTTCTCAAAAATACGGTGCAGTTATCCAACCAGTTCTCCCATTTTACTAAACGGATTCATAGAAATCGCGCAAAAATCAGAGTGGAGAGAGTAGATCACGGTTTCCCTCTACCAAGTTACTCCGTAGCTTGTAGTTAACTCCTTCTGCCACTAGAGGGCGAAGATAGTTGGAAAGGCAGAGCTAAGTGGGTCAATAAAGATAAAATTGTTAACTAGTTATGATGTTTAGTCCACCCAAGGCCAGGAACTGGAGACTGAATACCTAAATGCTTTCAGTGTATCTCGGTGAGCAAATGTGCGACCTTACGGGAGGAGAAACTTTGGAACTGCTCCTATTTCCAGCGTTGTAGCCTACTTTCTTTTAAATATAAGATCCTAAAATTGGACAGAAAAATAAAAGACAAATGTCAGGGTCAAAGCTGTCTTTAAAAAAAAGAAAAAGAAAGAAACATAGACATTCTACTTGAATTTTTTTACTTCCAAAATGAAAACAGTTGAAATTTCTGAACTTCCCTGTCTTTGAGAGCACAAACACTAGTCTCTGAGAATGGGACCTTGGAGAACCCTCCTGGTGAGGAGGGCGCTCGTCTTTGGAAAGAGCTACCTGAGGCTCTGAGAAGTGCCCCAGATTTGTTTATTTCCCCTTGAATTTGAAAGTGGAAGTCAAGCATGCTTCCAGAACAGAGAATTCAACAACCGTGACTGTCTTGAAAGGGTCAGGAAAGGATTTGCAAAGTGTTTAATTGGACAGAGACTCAATTCTACTTCCTCCAGTAACAATCCTCACTAGCTATTTAAGATATATATTATTAAATAACTTGGGGGGGTGGAACATTTATTACTGGGGTACCAGTTGCCCTCTGACCCCCAAACTGTGGACTATCTCTGAGGCTGTAGTCCTCAAATCCTTCATTGTCTAATTGTGTTTTGCTATCTATGAAAAGGGTTAACTTCCCTTTATATACATATATATTTGTATTTCTTTGACAACTGAAGTTACCCAACTACAAATGAAGTTCACATGTATTTCAATTAATGATACATTTCTCAATACTAATTGGCCAGCCCAGAATAATCACATTTCCTTGAATGATGGTTTCTTTAATAAATGATATTCAGTGATAGTGGAAGGATTCTTAGCAACTAATGTTGAAATCATAACCCCGGGGATCAAAATCAGATTGTCATCAGCAGCCTGCACTAGAGGCAAAGTCCTACTGAATGCTGTTTTCCGGATTAGATAGAAGAATTAAGGCAAAACGAGAGGACATTTTCTGAGGATAACCTCTCTTTCGGTGAACTGTGGGAATCGGAAAATGCTTCATTACTCTAAAACTGATAAGTTGGTACAGAAGGCACAGTAGCATTTATAGAAATTTTGGTAACTTTCTTGGGCTTTCCCTTTTGGCTTCTTAGTATGCACGGAAGTTTGTGACTTTATGCTTGCTGTGTCTCTGCTGATCTAAACTGATGGCCTCTGGACATAGTCCCCTATTGCCTGTGGGCCTGGGGAGAAGGGCCGGGGCAGACCATCACTGCTCACAGTGAGCGTCAGCTTTCTACAGATTTTGGGGCTGCATTTTAAACCACGGATGAAGGAGAAAGTGTTGACTTTCTAAATGTAAGACCATGTTTTTAAATGATATGACCCTTGTACATTCTTGACCTTTCAAAGCGTTTATTTCAATGTTGCCCCACTTCAAAACTAGGATCATAGATTATGTGATATTAATTTTCCAAGCTGTTTTTACTCAAACAGGCAAAGTAGTAGAGGGGAGAGGTGGGATGTAATTCCTAGATAACTGAAAGCTACAGCTGGCTATTGATCAAGGGTACGTAGCTCAGTGGCAGAGCACTGGCCTAGCATGCATGAGACCCTGGGGTCTACCTCTAGCAATGGTACAAGTAAAGGCAACTATGAAGACAGAGAGAAAGGGTACGGTGTGCTGCTGAAGTTCTGTGTCTGGGAAGAACGCTGTTTAGGTAGTGTTCTCAGGGGAGGAGGTCGGTCTGTGGTAACTGTGCAGCTCCTCCAAGAGTCTCAGTGAGCCAGGCCTGGTGGCGCACACCTATAATCCCAGCACTCAGGCAACAGAGACAGGAGGATCTTCGCAAGTTCGAGACCAGCCTGGGCTACAAAGTGAGCTCAAGGCCAGCCTGAACTGCATAGTGAGACCCTGTCTCAAAAAAACATAAATAAATAAATAAATAAGAATCTCAGTGAGAAATAGTGGCTTGGATTTGCCAGAATTTCTCGAATTCTCTTGAGATAGTCTATTTCCTAAGGAAGGACTGAAGGTATCACTTCTGGCGAAGACTTTTTTCTATCAATGAGGGGTCACTTTCTCATCTGTCCCTTTAAACTTCAGAGTCAGGATAACAACAAGGCCATTTTGGTAAAAGATTTGCTCTTCTTTTCTATTGGAAGAACCAGGAAATATTTGTGTGGGAGGACCACGCAGTTCAGATAAGAACTGTAACTGAACTTGGAGAAATTACTCTTTTTATTTCAGCAGTATCCACTTTACTGTCCTGCTCTAGAATTAGATGTACTTCTGAAGGGATCTTTGCTTTACCTTCATGATCAAGACTGGATGGCCCCAAAGGACAGAAATATATGTGAGAAAGAAATTTTGAATATTTTCCAATGGGAAAGTTATCCTGAAATATCTTTATTTCTAAACCACAAGTGGTCACAGGTGCTTTGGGCCACGTTGCTGGTTCTAGGAAAGTGCACAAGTTTAAAAAAATAGAACAGACCAGCTGAGTGATGCTTTCGCTGACAGCATTGTCTCCTGGGAAACTAATTACATTCATGTCTTATACAGACGAGGCTGCGTGGAACTGTGTCTTAACTATGACTTCGGAAACTGTATTTCCTCTGCCTCACCCATCCACCCGTTGGTAAGGTCCGGCATTCCTTGTGAGACTGCGGTTTCATAGACATTGAGAAAAACACACACAGAAAGCCCAGCTGCCATTTTGATCTTGGCATTTCCCTTGAGAGAGTGTGAGGGTAGCAGGCTGGAGCCTAGTAGAAGGACAGGGAAAGGGCCAGAGACCTTAGGGCCGTAGAATGATGAGATAGCCCCTTACAGGGGAGGGGAGGAGGAGCATGCATAGACTTGCTTTCCTTTATTTTGTGGTATCTGTTTTCCTCTCGCTCTCTGCCAACATTCCCACTTGAGCACTGGCTTGGCTTGTTACTGCGAAGGAGATGTTGCAGTGATAGAAGCCACATACCTCACTTTATTTGTTTTTGCATCACTTTCTTCCCCACCCCTTCCCCCCAAATTTGTGAATGGAAATAGATAAGCAGGGTTGAACTGGCCAAGGCCATAGGTTGCATGTTGGCTTCCAGTTTCCAGGGGAACAGGGCAGAAAAACATCTGTTCATGTTAGGAATCTAGATGGACTTTCATTTAACACCTTATATTACCCATTACATTTTGTATAGTATATGAATTGACCTGTCTGTGTCTTTTGTAAATTTCTCCATTTGGATAATCAGAGCAGGGTAGGAGTTTCTTGCTGTGCTTCTAGGCTACCGGCAACTGTTGTCACTGGCTACCTTTGGTGGTTAAGTCTGTGGAAACCATGTCCTTGGTTACAGAGACAGGCAGAAGGGTTGATGCTATGCTGAGGTCTGTCTCTGAATTGGTGGGGTGTTCTTGCTCGCTCTTGTTAGTGCTCCTGTTTTAACCAAGTTGGCAGTTTTATCTAAACAGAAATACACAGCAAAAGAAAACTAATTTGGACAGTCAGAACTAATTGTTGATCTGAGGTATATGGCATATATTCAGAGAGATGGTATTATTTCTTTACATGGAGAGGAATCACAATTGCTAGCAAATTTTTACCAAGCAGAGAATGACCTACCATGATAAAAAGATAGCAATTTTAATTCTCATTTGTGGAATAGGTAAGTGTTACTGATACGCTCAAGAATGTATGTTTTTAAATTCTACGCATTTGAATTGTCTGTTAATTGGCCATTTCTTTATAAAGATAACACTTGAGTCTGATCCTATTCAAAGTATCACATATTTAGGGTTAGAACTAAAGCTCAGAGATAGGTTCAGTGTGTGAGAGGATGTGGATTCAATCAAGCATCAAAAGAGAAGATATTGTATTATATCTGAATGAGTGCCAAATGAATGGTGTGTACCATATTGTGCGTCCTTGTTCATTAAAATAATTTGTTTTGAATGGTTTGATGGATGGGAGAAGACCATCACTTAGAGTGGTCTGGGGCCGTGAAAAACAGCCTGAGATGTCTATAGGGCCCTGCTTGGGAGGCAGAGAGGCAGGGCAGGACTCTCAGCCTAAGAATAGTGAATTTTGCACTGTGGCCTTGCAGTCTTGCTCATCTCCTCTGTATGTTCACTGCATGTTCAGATTGCTCCAGTCTGCATAGCACAAAACAAAACCATAAAAATAATGTCAAATGTCAAAGGTAGACACATTTTAATGTCAGAGGCATCTTAATGTCAAAATAATGTCCAAGGTAAACATAAAGAAGAAGGGACAGGTCATGTGTTGTAGGCACACTGCTGGCTTCTAGACGGTGCTTACAGATACCTGTAGAAGATTGACTGGCAACCATAAAAGCCATGCCTAACACTTGCAGTTAATTTGTGGCTGAACCTGGAGGCCCAAGTAGTGGCCCAAGTGCTCCTCAGGAAGCCAGTTTCCTTGACAATAATTGCTTGGCTGTCCTCCTAACTAAGCAAATCAATAATCTGACGCATGGTGGGGGTACAGTAAGTTATGGAAATAAACCAGTTTTCCAAGCACTTGTTTAGTTTCCTGACATTGGATTGCTCATAGGTCAGTATTACAAGAAAAATCCTCACTGATTTGGTAATATTATTATTTACGTAATATCTTACTGATTCTGTCCTCAACTGAGGAATTAGTCAGAAGGCAATTAAAACATCTTTTGTTTTCACTGTTCATGAGAAACTACTGGTTTGCCTGCACTTTGACATTATTGGTGGGCTCTGTTATGGTTTGGATCTAAAATGCCCCCTGAAAGCCTGATGTGTTCAGAGGCAGAGCTTTGAGAAGGTGATTGGAACATGGGGTGCTGCCGTCCTCATGGGTTAATCCGTTGGTGAGGTTAAGGCTGAATGTGCCGTTATAAGGCGGGGCCCAGTTGGAGATAGATCCCTGGGGGCTTGACCTGGGGGTATTGTCTCCGTTCTCCCTTTTGCTAGAGCAAAACACCCTACACCCACAACTTGAAAGAGGAGGGGTTTGTTTTGACTCATGTTTGCTAGAGCTGCAGTCCGTGGTCCGCTGGTTTCAAGTAGAAAGAGGATGGTGGAGGGGCTGGGGCCAAGGACAGCTGCCCGGATCATGGTGGTAAGGAGGCACAGGGCGGAGAAGGGGCCTGGGAGGGAGGTACGCGCTTGGAGGCATGCCACCTGACCCACCCCTACTCCCTATTCCCCACAGCACCCCAGATGTAGTCACCCCAAATCCAGTCACCTTCTGGACACGTGAGTTTGGGGGGCCATTTTATATCTAAATGTAACACGTGTGTTGTTGGCCCTAGCTCCTCTCCTTATGCCACCAGCTGCCCTTCATCACGCCCTTCCACTGTGCACTTCTGCCGCGGAGCCAGCTGGTGCTGGTCTAAATCCACTGGATGCTGTGAGGCACATAAACCCCTCCTTCAAGTTGTAGGTGTGTTTTGTCCCTATGATGGGAATGTGACTAAGACCGGATTTTTTTTAGTATTGGGAATTGAACCCAGGGCCTTGCACATGTCTGGCAAGTGATCTAGTGTTGAGTTACACCCTCAGCCCTTTTTGTTTTATTTTGAGACACTGTCTCACTAACCTGCCTGAGCTGGTCTCAAATTTCCAACCCTCCTACCTCAGCTTCCTCAGGAGCTGAGATATAACCACACACACAATCACACCCTCCCTGACCCTTTGGGATTCTTAAAAGAAGTTGGGAGGCTGAGACAGGAGGATTGTGAGTTGGAGGTCAGCCTAACACAGCAAGACCTAACTCCTCATGATGAATTTATTTATTATGTAATACAAACATGCACTAATAAAAAAAGAAAAGGTTGTGGACCATGATGAATATAAGTATGGGTGAACCACATAAGGAATAAGATATTAATTTATAAGCAGGGCCACTCTGTTAGGTTCTGCAAAGCATTCAGAAAGAGGTGTTGAGATCGGCTGTGGTAGCCAAGATCATGAAATGGTGTTAGGTTGGGTTGTCTAGAATAACGGTGCTCACCCACATATATATTAAATATATTGATTGACATGTTGAATGGATAATTACGTATTGGTTGACTCTTGTGCAAGGCATAATTCATGTTCTTCAGGACTGAGGTAGTCCAGTTTAAAAAGTAGGGGAGAAACACAAAATTAAATAATCCTCTCTGATTTTAGAATATGAGGCAATGACATAAAGTGTCATGTACAGAATACGATTAACCATCAGATGGGTGGCTGAGCCACTGCCACGAATCCAGAAAAGGAAAAATCTCCATGAGCTATCTTCACTGAAGTAGTCCTCACCAAGGAGAAGAGAATCAGAAGTGCTCAACTTGTATAGAGAAGCTTGGGTCAGTTGCTCAAAAGGTTCAACAGTGTCCAGGAGCAAGGAGTAGTTATACTATTAACAAGGAAAACCCAAGTAGAGAGTAGGAAGTTGTGAGATATCAGGTTGGAACTTAGGTGACTGACCACTGGGAGAAGTCAAACCTGAGTACTCACTTGCAAGCCCTGGGATAGAAGCCCTATAACAGCTGAGTGCTTGTTAGAAAAGCAGAACCTCGTGTCCCAGGCTACACTAATAGACACATAGTATTTAGATGTAGTGTCTGGGAATCTACGTTTTAAGAGTTCCCAGCTGATTCTTCTGCACAGTACATACTGAAGCAGTGCCACTGATCAATCTGGGCTTTGTCCCCAATGATGGTGGAGACCCTTCAGAGAGGGGAAGTGGCATCAAAATGGTCTTGTGCTTGGTAGTCTCTTCTGCGTTTCCCCCCACCTGCTGCTCAGAACCCACAGGATGAGATCTCTCCGGGTAGCTGTCACACACTTGCTGAAGTTGTAGATGCCCACTTGTTCCCTGCAGCAGTTTCTGAAAGCTAAGGGTAAGGCTTGTGTGGATGAGAGCTGTGGAGTATTTGTTCTCAAGCGTGTGCTTGCAGAAAAGTATTTAACTTAACTACATAGGTCTTATGGTTGAAAAGATAGAACTCATTTATATGTTTTTTGACCATTAAGAAAATCAGTTCTCACTGTCTTCAATCAATTCATTTATCTGCCATTTGTCCGGAAATCTAGATTTCTCTAGAGATTCAAAACTACCTGTGTGAAAATAACCGAAGCAGAGACTGGGTGTGCTGACCTGGACACACCCTCTGGAAACTTCACCTCACATTTCTTTATTTTTGACGCATAAAACATGAGCTTTATTGAATGATGTTGAGGATGACTCCTGATGTCTTAGAGAGACCAGGCTTTGGAACAGACCAACCTGACCTCAAATTCTGGCTGTACTACTTAAGTAGCTCTGTGCCTTCAGGCAGGTCACTGACTCCTGAGCTTAATACCTCCATTCAACAGTTTAGCATCCACAGAAAAGTAGCTCACAGTGGATGTATGGTGGATGCCCAGTAAATGAGAACCATTTTTACTTGTTAGTTGTATTCTCCTGTTTGCCATGGGTTTTAATTTCCTGAGGGGAAACAAAAGAAAAAGGGCACCAAGGAACTGGTTTGCCCCGTCCATACTACTAGTTAAGTTGACCAAGTTCAAAGATATCCCTGTGCCTTCGTGTTCTTTGCACCCAGAGCACCCAGACTCTGTTCACATTGATCTTCTCTCCCGTGTAGTCCTGCTTCCCATGGAGCTTTCTTTCAGAAGTAATACCATACCTTCCCTGGTATGAACTCTCGACTGGAGCTTCTCGTTCCTCTAACTCAACTGTGGTCTCTTTGAAAGCTCTCTGAAATACAAATGAATTGATTGATTTGAAATCTGTCCATCACTGAGCCATATGCAGCTATAGACTGTGGGCTGGTACATAAGAAATTAGAACTAATTCTTGCCTGAGCAATGTTCATGGATCAGGTGCCTATGCTCACGATAATCTCTTTTAATTTCCCATGTACTAACTATTATGGAATCTCAGTTGTGCACATGGGGATACCAACACCTCCAGTTCATAGCCAGGGAGTTTCTCCAAGTTCACACAGCTGGTCTGTAACTGAGTTAGGACTTAAATCCAGGTAGTCTGAGCAGCAGCTGAAGAGGATGAGAAAAGTTATCAGAAAAAAATTAAACACTGGTGGAAAGAGTACAATTGACAGGGATTGCCTACAAGCTGATCGTGAACAGTTTGCATGTGGGGTCCCAAGCTCCTGGCTTTTTTCTAATTCGCAGCACTAGCAGCCCTGTTAGGGAACGGATTTCTGCACTGGGAGAGACTGACCTCTGATTCAGGTTGTTGATCCTCAGTCCATTTCAGAGCTTCAGCCCCATCTGGCAGATCTTACCTGCTGTGTCTGCCTCTCAACCTTCCCAGGCAGCTGAGAACAAAAGGAATGTGGACAGATTAAACACAGGCTGTTTTTGTTCTGCTCTACAAGCACCAGAGCCTACCTCGTGCAGACTGCATGGTGTGGACTGGAGTCTGTGCTCATATATCTTAAATAAACAGCATGTACGGGAATTTAGCACCTTCTTCCAATAGCACAGTGGCTCACCAATTCTTTGCAGAGGGCCTTGTGCTATTACACCAAATATTTATAGGTTTATCTCATCACAGTGCTCACACTGTTCAGAGTAAACCCAAGTGGAAATGTGTAGATCAAAGAATTTAATAATCCACAAACGCCCGTTCATGCTCTAACTGTCATCTAATGAAAGTATTAGTGAATTCGCACGGAAATCCTCTCCAGCATACCTGCAGCCTCCAGCCTTGCCCTTTGAGATTTAAAACAAAGTGGTCGGCCTTCAGAATGCACAGGATTGAGGTATGTGTACATCAGTGTATTGTTTCCAAGTTGCCAACTTCCCCAGATCTGCATCTCTCAGCCTTACCTTTGTGAGAGCAGTCAGAACGTGAAAGAGGGTTCAGCAGAGTGGAAATGTCACCTGCGCTTTCTTGTTTCTTGCTACCATGAAGTGATTTGTTTGGTCTGAGGCAACCATGCATATGAATCCAGCAGTACATCTATAGGACTACCCAGCGGAGCATGAGGAGGCAGCCTTTTACCCTCTCCTTGTATGATGCCATCAACCCAAATATTCCCAGCTGAGTGGGTTATGTTTCTTTTCCACAGCTGAAAAGAAATGTTGACATGCCTTCTTTATTTGGAGTCAATTTCCTGACACTGGTCTTTAAAACTCACAATAACTTTCTCCTCCTCCTCATCATCATTTCTTCTTCTTCCTTTTCTTCTTCTTCTTCTCTT